>JBBBDQ010000991.1:2817500-3337500 GCA_037127315.1 Ascarosepion bandense
AGAATTACAGCAAGAAGAAATAAGGGAATAACGAATTTAAAAGAATAGAAGAAAGAATAAAAGAATAGAAGAAAGAATAATAAAAGAAAGAATAAAAGAATAGAAGAAAGAATAATAGAAGAAAGAATAAAAGAATAGAAGAAAGAATAAAAGAATAGAAGAAAGAATAATAAAAGAAAGAATAAAAGAATAGAAGAAAGAATAACAGAAAGAATAACAGAAGAAAAAAAGAATAGAAGAAAGAATAAAAGAATGGAAGAAAGAATAATAGAATAACGAATAAAAGAATAGAAGAAAGAATAAAAGAATGGAAGAAAGAATAAAAGAATAGAAGAAAGAATAAAAGAATAGAAGAAAGAATAACAGAAGAAAGAATAAAATAATAGAAGAAAGAATAAAAGAATAAAAGAAAAAATAAAAGAATAGAAGAAAGAATAATAGAAGAAAGAATAAAAGAATAGAAGAAAGAATAAAAGAATAGAAGAATGAAAAAAGAATTAAGGGAATAACAATAACAAAAGAGAGAAAGAAAAGAAATGAATGTTTAAATAAAAAATAAAAGAATGCGGGATAAACATAAGCGATCAAAAATAGTACGGAAAGAAAAGAACGAATACAATAAAATAAGAAGAATAAATGAAATATCGTTAGACAAAAGTAGAAGTAAGGAATAAATGAGAATACAAGGACAGAACAAAGCAAAGAATAAAACAGAATTAAAGACGATTAACAAAAATAATACAAAGAAAGAAAGAAATAATAAACAAAGAAAGAAGGTATTAACAAGGATTAAGCGATAGAAAAAAGAAAGAATCAAAGAAATAGAAATAGTAAAATTTAAAGACGAGAGAAAAAAAAATGGACGAAAAATTGACCAAAGAAGAAAGCTTGAAAAACCATAAGAAAAAAAAAGAAAAGACAAAACTAGTATTCAAGAGAAAGAAACAAAGAGATAAAAAAGAAAGAACGTGAGGAAAATTAAAGATAAGCGAAGAAAAATAAAAATAAAAAACGAATAAAAAAGAATAAAATAGAAAAGAATTAAAGATAAATAAAAATAGAAATATAGAGATATTGAAAAGAAAAAGTGTAAAAAGAAAGAAAGATCAGAAGGAAAAGAAAGAAAGAGGAAAAGACAAAATAAAAAAATGAAGGGAAAGAAAGAAAGGGCGGAAATTAAAGATAAGAAAAATAAATTTGAAAATAGAGAAATATAAAGAAAAATTATCAAAGATGAAGAAATACAAATAAGGATATAGGAAAGAAAAAAAAACAGAAAAATAATTAACGAAAAAAATAGATAGAAAAGAAAAATAAATCGAAGAAAGAAAGAAAAGCAGTAAAAATAATTACTGCTGATGGGAGAATAAAAAGAAAGAAAAGAAGAAGGAGTCAAAGAAAAAAGAAAAAAATTAAAAATTATGGTAAAAAAGACTAGAAAGAAAGAAAAAGAAGAATTAATCAAAGAAAGAAAGAAAAACAAAATAATTGACGGTGAAGATAGAAAAGAAAGAAAGCAAGAAAGAAAGAAAGAAAGAAAGAAAGAAAGAAAGAAAGAAAGAAAGAAAAGAAAAATGAATCAAAGGAAGAAAGGACAGAAAAATAGTTAAAGAAAGAAAGAATGAATCAATGAAAGAAAGGAAAAACAAAAAATAAAATAAAGAGGCGAATAGAAAGAAAGAAAATAGGAAACAGATAGACAATAGACAAAATTAATAGTAAAAAAAGGAAAACAAAAAATACTTAAAATTAAGACAGAGAATAGAAAGAAATAAAGGAAGGAATTAATAGAAAAAGAAAGAAAAACAAAATATAATTAAAAATAAAGAGAGAATAAAAAATAAAATAAAAAATAAATAGAGAATAAAAAAGAAAGAAAAGAAAAATGAATCAAAGAAAGAAAGGACAGAAAAATAACTAACGATGAAGGGAGACTAGAAAGAAAGAAAAGAAGGAATTAATTAGAAACAAAGAAAAACAAAAATAATTAAAGAAAACGACAGAATAGAAAAAAAGAAAAGAAAAATTAATCAAAGAAAGGACAGAAAAATAACTAACAATGAAGGGAGACTAGAAAGAAAGAAAAGAAGGAATTAATTAAAAACAAAGAAAAACAAAAATAATTAAAAAAAACGACAGAATAGAAAAAAAGAAAAGAAAAATTAATCAAAGAAAGGACAGAAAAATAACTAACGATGAAGGGAGACTAGAAAGAAAGAAAAGAAGGAATTAATTAAAAACAAAGAAAATCAAAAATAATTAAAGAAAACGACAGAATAGAAAAAAAGAAAAGAAAGATGAATCAAAGAAAGAAAGGACAGAAAAATAACTAACGATAAAGAGAGACTAGAAAGAAAGAAAAGAAGGAATTAATTAAAAACAAAGAAAAACAAAAATAATTAAAGAAAACGACAGAATAAAAAGAGAGAAAAGAAAAATGAATCAAAGAAAGAAAGGACAGAAAAATAACTAACGATGAAGGGAGACTAGAAAGAAAGAAAAGAAGGAATTAATTAGAAACAAAGAAAAACAAAAATAATTAAAGAAAACGACAGAATAGAAAAAAAGAAAAGAAAAATTAATCAAAGAAAGGACAGAAAAATAACTAACGATGAAGGGAGACTAGAAAGAAAGAAAAGAAGGAATTAATTAAAAACAAAGAAAAACAAAAATAATTAAAAAAAACGACAGAATAGAAAAAAAGAAAAGAAAAATTAATCAAAGAAAGGACAGAAAAATAACTAACGATGAAGGGAGACTAGAAAGAAAGAAAAGAGTAAATGAATTAGAAAAGAAATGGTAAAAAAAAGAAAAACCGAAGAATAATTAACGGTGAAGAGGGAATAGAAAGAAAGAAAGAAAGAAAGAAAGAAAGAACGAAAGATAGAAGAAAAAAGAAAAATGAAATAATCATAAAGAACGAATGAAAATACAGCAAAACAATTTAAACATAAAGAGATAATAGAAACCAAAGAAGGAATCATCTAAGGAAGAAAGAGAAACAAATTAAATATAAAGAAAGAAGGATAAAACAAAGTAAAAAAGAAATGAAAATAAAGAAAGTAAAAGAAAGAATTAGAACAGAAATTACTAAAAGAAAGAAAGAAAGAAAGAAATAATAAAACTACGAAAAAATACATAAAAAAGAAGAAATAATGAAAGTAAGAAAGAAAAAAATAAAAAGAACTAAAAATAAAGAAAACGATCAGAAAGAAAAAAGGAAAGAAAAAAGAATAATAAAAAAAGATATTTTGTAGGATAGTCATATGTATCTCATTTATTTTTCATCGTCTTAACTTGAATAAAGAAATCCAAAAATCAAAGAATTTTTAGCTTTGGTGCAAGAAACCATAACATACAAATATACAAAAATATAAATAGGAATCGCTCACAGCGCATCATTGAAATTTAATGCCTGATTGGAAATTTGGGCTGAGAATTGTCATTTGAAGCGAGCCGTAAATAAGTGTCTTTGTCAAATCTCTTCATTGTTCCTGTTTTCCAATATTGGCAAATGTGTTAAGGCAAGCGAAAACAAAGCTAAAGTCAAAGGTGACTGTAAAGTTTTTAAAATTATCTTCTTATATTCACGCGAAACGTTGGAATAATTTGAAAAAGCAGAAAACAAAACGAAGGAAAACAAAAACCAGGTGGTTTGAATAGAGGCAGAAAAACAAAAAATTAAAATCGAAACTTTAATTTCCGCACAAAGCGAAAAAGAAGAAAAGTCTTTTAAACAGACTTATGGATATTCTATTGAACTAAGTTAAAGAAAATCGATGGAATTTGCAAGAAAAGATTAGAAGAATTGAAAAGAAAATTGACATTCGTTTCGGATGCGAAATGTCTTGGACTGTTACGGATTGGAAAGGCTTCTTGTGTAAATGAAAAGAATGAAAGGAAAATAATAAAAGAAAGAAAAGAAAAAGTAGTAAAGAAAGCAGGTTGAGAAATAAAGGAGAGGAAAAAGAAAGAAAGGAGAAGGACTTACTTCAGAAAGAAAGAAAATTTGACAGGCAGATATGGAAGCGAAAGAGACAAAGTAGAGGAGAAATAAGAAAACAAAATAAAACATAACCTTTTAAAAAGAAACCAGGTAAAATAGAAGAAAAAAAAAAACCAGAAGACAAACCAAATAATAAAAGAAGAAAAAAGACAAAAAAATACGAAAAACCAAAAAAAAAAAAAAAAAAAGAAAAAAAGAAATTTAAATGCAGAAGAAGGAAAGAAAGAAAAAGAAAGAATAATGTGATCGATCCCGACTTGGCAACTAGGATACAGTCGCTTTCTCACCAGTTTCCCTGAGTCTCTTCTACAAATACTTTCCCGGCTTCTTCTCCGATGGAACTTAGCTCACTGGCAAAACCCTTTATATATGAATTTACACGAGCCATAATATTAGCAACTAGGTCCCACCCTTTTACTGTGAAACCAATAAAATGTAAACGGAAACTCTAGTCTATCAGCTACTTTTCTCGCACTTCCCGCCCGTGGAATTCCCCTCCGCTTACTTGCTTTCACGACAGCTACAATCTTCAAGAATTCAAATGTAAAGTCAATAGTCAGCTCTTGTCTTACTGACTCGCATAATCTCTCTCATGCTCCTGTCTCCATCCACCCCACTCTCATCAGTATTCTCGTCCTTCTCTTAGCCTCTTCCTGACATCGCTGTAACCTGTCACTCTTTTTCATAACATATCTCATATGTAACCCCTTGCAAAACAGTGGCAGTAAAATACCTTGCTTAGGGTGTCACGATTATAAAATAAAATAAAATAAAATAAAATAAGCATACAAAAGTAAAAAGAAAAAAAATCGCAAAAAAAACAACACAAAGATAAATTCAAATAAATTTTTTTTAAATTTTTTGTACTTCCCTTGCTTTGTTCTTTCTTAGTATTTGTAAAAATAAATTAACAAATAAATAAATAAAGTAAAATCAATCTCTCTATAAAATATTGATTGTCTAATCATTGCGATTTCCAGATATATTTATCAAAATTTAAATTATAATACAGCCAGTCTCAGTTTAGTACCTGAATATTGGGTTAGCTAGTAACTCTATGTCGTGCAGCCAGTAAGGAAAAATGTATATATATATTCAATCAGTTAAGTGCCATACGTGATACACGTTTTGGGTAATTATGTCCCGAAAGAGTTGTGACTGACTGAACAGAAGATTATCCCACAGTAGGTTGCCATTGCTTTCTACGGTAGACTGGTAGCCGACCAAGGCTATAAAACCCAATATGTCCCATTATTTAGCCCATAACTGAATAGACGGATTAATACCTTTCCCAAGGGCATTTGTGCGTAAGTGAATGAAGGGAATCTAACTGGAATTCCACCCGGCTCCCCGATTTGTCGTTCCGAAGTATATATATTAATATATAGTTTATGGCTATGTTATTGCATCAATCATTATTTTATTTACAACAGGACACAAAGTACGATATATATATATATATATATATATATATATATATATATATATATATATATATTAAAAACAGAAATAGGGGTTTTTCCAAAGAGAGAAATTGGTATAGAAGAAAAGTATAGAAGTCACAAGTTTATTCACCTAAAGATAGTCAACATTGCAATCAAAACACGTGTAAGTTTTTCCAGAATCCTAACATTTTGTTTTCCTTTAGTTGGAGGAAAGGAATATAAAAAAGTTGTACATAATTTTTATCGTCCCAATAAAAATCAAACAAATCTTCCTTGACAGCTCTATTCAGTGCAATATATATATATATATATATGCGACGCATACACGCACACTCACACACACACAAACATATATATATATATATACACTATATCAGTCAAATCAAGGTGCCTAGTTCGAATTCCGCTGGAATTCATTGCATTCACTTATACACAAATACCCTTGGGAAAGGTATTAATCTGTCTCTTCCCTCCAGTTATGGGTTAAATAATAAGACAGATTGAGTTCTATAGCCTTGGCTGGCAACCAGTCTACCGCAGAAAGTAATGGCAACCTACTGCGGGATTATCTTTTGCTCAGTCAGTCATGTCTCTTTCGAGACATGATCGCCCGAAGCGTGTATCGCGATATATAATAAACGGTAAAGAGAGAATAGAAAGAAAGAAAAAAGAAAGAATCAAATAAAGAAAGAAAAATTAAGAATAATAAAAAAAAACACAGTTGGAACAAGGCCAGTACGCTCAAACTCTCTGTCACGATGACTTGTAACTTTTAGCTAGCATATCCATCGACGGGCAGTTCCATATATCCAGCTTTTCTCACAAGTCTTCGATAAACTCTTAAAGTGATTTTCATGAATTCTGGAATCTGGATCTCATGATGAGAAAACAAACCACTGGGCCGCGTATCTTTTATCATGAATTCAAGACAAAACAGACATCTCAGATAACTCAAATGTATTTCCTTATTTCGGTTAATTGGAGATCGGACATATCGTGACTGGCATCGTAAATAACTTCGAACAGTCCACCATGATCATAAAAACTGTAACACTTGGTGTAACTATTACAAAAAAGGAAATATGTCAAATCATATGTCATGTATCGGCTCTCTGATTTCTCGTTTCATGTCGATATCCACTGCACTACGATGCACATTGGGTATATGGATCGAAATCCAACAAGAAAAAAAGAATAAAGAAAAAAGAAAGAAAAAAGAACAAATAGGAAACGTATCAAAATCCCAAATGTTTACTTTTATTGAAGATTTTTCAGAGAGTGAGAAAAAAATAAAACGAAACAAAACAAAACAAAGAGACAATATACTGGTATGTTAGGATTTCAGGTTACTTATTATTGGTCACGTATGTTTCACGTATATTAAAACAATAGATAATTTCTAAATGTATGTGCATGGATATATATATATATATATATATATGCACTCACACACACACACACACACACACATATATATATATATATGCCCTCACACACACACATAAACACACACACACATATATATATATATATGCACTCACACACACATACACATATATATAACGGTCATATGACGGTGAATACACCGGTTCCAGCTCGATCACCGAAGTTAAGCAATGCTGAACCTGGTCAGTACTCAGATGGGTGACCTTTTTGGAATACCAGGTGCAGTAATTCCAGTCGAACACTCTGCATTCACTTACGCACTGGTACCCTTGGGAAAGGTATTAATCCGTCCCTTCCCTCTAGTTATGTGTTAAATAACTAAGGTTTCCTATTCATGCGATCCGTGGCCAACTTCTGCACCGATTGTTTGTTATCAGCAGTTCCAAAAAGTGTGGATGGTGCTACACAAGCCTTCACCACTCTAAACAATTCTTTGTGTCGCAGTCGATGTTAGACACTCATGGGTCGGAATCGATGTTAGTCACTCATGCGTCTCACTCTCTCTCTCTCTCTCTATATATATATATATATATATATATATCAGCATGCAGTATAGATATAAAAAAATCCAAAAGAGTATCCTGCACAAACAGTGGTAGGATAACTTCTAATAGCTCTAAATATGTACATACCGTCTTATTGTAGACAAATCTAAGAAATTAGTAGGGCATTGGCTGTGGTAAGTCGGAAGTGTGGGCTATTTCAGGCGAACCAACATCAGCTTCCGTCTTTATTGTACATAAGATTCGTGTAACATCTTTTGTACAATAAAGACGGAAGCTGATGATGGTTCGCCTGAAATAGGCCTAAACACCCGATTTACTATGAAATAACGTGTCTGCCTTTAGTTTTTCTTATATATATATATATATATATATATATATATATATATATATAATATTTGTGTATGTGTGTGTGTGTTTGTGTGTATTGTAATTACAATGGTTTATAAAAGTTTTATATCACTACACAAAAATATTCATGTTTCAGAACAATACTGTTCTTCAGATGATAAGACATTACTCAATGAATCTCGGGCCTATCTAATAAAGCAACTTTTAGGCAAAATTCGACTTTATTCATCAACATAGTCTTCTTCTAGGGTAATACACTGATTTCAATGCTTCTCTAAAATTTCGATGTCTTTTTAAAAATAAAATGGTCTTTCAAAATACTGTTCAGTTTTGGATATCGCTTCTTCATTGAAGCCAATTCTCTTTCCTTGCAGCATTCTTCCGAGGTCTGCAAAAAGAGCCAGTAGTTACTGGGAAGCCAGATCTTGAGAATCGGGTGGATGCAGAAGCAATTACAAGTGCAATTCATGTAGTTTTGCGATCGACCTTTGGCATGGTGCGTTGTCTTGGTGAAAGATCACTTTTTCTTCTTTATTTGTGGCCATTTTTTGTCGATTTCTTTCTTTCAAACGCACCAATAATGTTACATAATATTCTCTATTGATGATTCTTCCTTTCTCAAGGTAATCGATGAACAATATACCTTGCTCATCCCAAAATACGGCGGCCAAAACCTTGCCTGCTGATATTTTTGTCTTTGGTCGCTTTGGACAGCTTTTATCTTCTGTTATTCATTCAGCTGACTGCAGATTTGACTCCGGAGTGAAGTGGAGGCAAAACCCCTTCTTATTGCGTTGAAACAGTTGCAAAAAACGCTCTGAAAGTCGACGCGTTGTTATTTTTGATTGACTGAAAACCCACTTTGAAAACATTGTTCTCATTGACAAATGTTCATGCAAAATGGTGAATACACTGCCTTTTGATATGTTCAACTAGTCTGCAATTTCAAGCAAATTCAATGTTCGATCGGCCAAAAGATGTTTGTAGATTTTTTTTTTGTGTTTTCCAGGTTAGCTACTGATTCTGGGAGACCTGAGTGTTTAGCATTATTTGTGTCTTTACGACCGCGTTTAACCCTCTAGGGCCATTCATATCATATTTGATACAGTATGAAAACAAGCCTTGAAAGAAATATTTTCCTGAAAAATTTTTTAAGAGAAATATTTTATAAATTTCAAATGAAAGCAGTACTGACTGCTCAGTCAATGAATACCAAATGTTTCCTTATAGGGAAATACCAAATGTTTCCATATAGGGAAATACCAAATGTTTCCTTATAGGGAAATACTGTATCAAATATGATACGAATGGCCCCTAGAGGGTTAAAGTCAGTATATCACGTCTTAACTATTGTCTTTGACGGAGCAGTGTCCGAATAACATTTATCAAGTCACTGCTTTGCTTGAACAGTATTCTTTTCATCAGAAAACAGTGCTTTATCAATACACGAAATTCCGATTTCTCCATTGTTTTGAAAATTTGCAAAAGTAGCTTCACATAAATAACTGTAATTTGTAAACTAATAATCTGATTTGGCCCAAGTTTTGTCACGTGCCATTTGAAGGTTGGTACTTTATTACTTATTGAGTAATGTGTAATTTTAAAATATATTGTGAAAATAATTTATTGTAGAAATATAAGATGAATTCATGGTAATTCAGAAAACTAAGGAGTGGTGGTTGGAGGAAGTTAAACAATCGGATTGTAGGTGTGTCAATATTTCCCTTTCAAAAATGAAAATTAGGTTGAAGTATGGAGTTGAAAATATGGATCGTAAAACAGAATAATGTAGCTTAACGTCAAAACAAGACACTTTAATTATGCTTAGGTAAAGGTACAGACTTCAAAGAGACAATATTTAAATGAGTAGACAATCATTTTTAATAGCACTTTTTTTAGTTTTTTTTAAGATTTTTTTTTGTTTTTTGTTTTTTTATAAATTTGAAATTGTACTATCTCATCTGTTAAAGGGGCTGGACTGTTTAGGTTAAAATTAGAATTAAGTAATTATGATATGCTAAGGTATATTAGAGTTATGAGATCCTAATAAGTAATTTGCGTGGCATTAATTGTACTAAGATAAATTTTAAGTAATATTAAAGCATAAGTTTTAAATGAAGAGTAATAATTAATTAAATGTTTGTGAGAAATATTTTAGGTGTTTTACATAAAACTATCAATTCATTGCTATGTTTTAGTAGTACTTTCTTTTTAATGAACCTTAAAATCTGGGGCATTTCATTCCAGCACAGAGGGCAGATGTAATAGAATGATTTACAAATTTTGTTTTTTCGAAAGTTTTTCATTTTACTTCGTTTTTTTCTGTTTTTCTTACTTCCTTATAATATATATATATATATATATATATATATATATTATAAGGAAGTAAGAAAAACAGAAAAAAACTAAGTAAAATGAAATATATATATATATATATATATATAAGAACAATTAAGGCAGACACGTTAGGAAGTGTTTAAATCCAAACACTGAAACAAACATATAATTGTAGGGAAGAGGACATATATAGAAGAAATTATCTACATGTTCTAAAACATAATTTATAATTAATATATATATATATATATATATATATATATATATTAGTCATCCACATACAAGCCTGTTTCAGTGTGGTTAGACACACCCACTTGCTTCTGGCCAGGATCGAAACTCGACCGATCCTTACTGACCCTCAGTCGAATCCACCCGCGTTGTATTTGTTGATTTCGGACCGGTCAAAGCAGAATCGCCTGTCGCCATCTAACTTGGTTAGCCCAGATACGCCAGGAAACGGTATATAATGAAAACCAGATTTAAGACTGCAACGCCACGGTGTAGATATTTATATATATATTGAATACATACAAAATTGTAAGAAAGTCAAAGCTAAGAATGCAAGGAATTCAACTGGAATTCGACCTCGGCTCTCAGATTTCTTGTCCCGTTCAACTTGTTTAATACACACACACACACACACACACACACACACACACACACACATATATATATATATATATATATACCATATCAACTTTTTTTGGGATATTATATTTACATTATTATTTATATTATATATATATATATATATATATATATTAACAGTATTTTCTGCTATTTTGTGTGGATTGTCATATAAATTATTCTTAATCAACAAATAAGCTTGCATTCAACAAATACTTATATATATATATATATATATATATATATATATATATATATATATACTATATTAACATTATATTTTATCATATGTATGTTATTGGCATGTGTTATTTATTTGGGGAATTCCTGACAATATGATTTCATTTTTGTTCTTTTTTTTCTGTTATTCTTAAATTATGTTTAAGCATAAATAAAAGAAATCTTTTGTCCAAATTCTATTGATCTGTATGCAAAATGTTGCATCCTAATCAGCCGATCAATGTGTTTATTTCATCGATTACTTGTCTTTTTGACATTTTTTCCCTTCGTGAAAAATCAAATTCTTTCTAAGAAACAAGAAATTGTCAATGTATTTTATCTTCTTTGGCTTATTTTTAAAATGTAAAGCATATATATATATATATATATATATATATATATATATATATATAAAGTGTACTTCTGTACACTTAATAGACTCCAAAACAGGAAAAATTAAAATTCGGAAGAAAAAAATATTTTCAAGAAAGACAAAAATAATGTCAAAATAGAAAATGGAAAATATTCAGTCATTAATTTTTATCTTTCATTTTTCTCGATGCATCACGTTCAAGGAGCCAAATCTCTAAGATAAGCGAATAAACTGATTATTATAGTATTTTTTGAAATCATAAATAAAGACACGCGTTGTAGTTCTCGCTTCATTAAAAATGGGTTTCGTTATGAGCCCAAATGGAATATTGAAAATACATTTTTAAATTGCAAATTTACTTCGATCTGATTCGATTTAAATCCTTTTGACTCGTGGTCATCATGTGACAGTATATACACGCGTATTTTGAAATATATTTTTCTCCTTTCATTATTTCTTCATTGGTAAGCATCCTGACCAAAACTGCCACTACTTCATAACTAAAACTACCACTTCAACTACTTCTGCTGCTTTTTTTATGCCCTGACCATTCTGGACATTGTTGAACCTGGTATTGCATAACTTCCTGTCTCTGGCCTTTCTGAGTAACCTTTGACCTTTTAACATCCATCTTTAACCTTATTCTCTCATCTATTCAATAAATCGCGTTAAGTTCGTTATTCTCCGTTTTTTTCCCCTGTCTCTGATGCCTTCTGTTATTACCTCGTCACCAAGTTGTTGGGGTCCTGTTGGGACCAGAAATAATGACACAAAGACGGAATGGTGTTAAACAATTATATTAAAAAGATAGTAGTACAAACATACCAATGAACGATTATTAGCGCCGGCTGTAAAAGTTATAATGGAAAAAGATTCTACTCTCTCTTACTCAGCTCTACAAAGCAGAAATGCTACTTATATATAGTTCGGAAGAGTTCTATGTGTCATATGGGTAAGTGACCATAAAGCCTTCCATTTTTTTTCTCTTTCTTCTTCAATTGGAGTAGATAGTCTAAACTATCGCCCGGTTCACACTCCACCCAACGTCTATTGAACAGGTGTAGAGGTTCATCCCTTGTTCACTGTTTAGGATGTGGTTTCCGGTTTTCTCTTTTCCAATCTTTTCACTTTTCTTCTTTTTTTTTCTTCAATTGGAGTAGATAGACTAAACTATCGCCCGGTTCACACTCCACCCACGTCTATTGAACAGGTGTAGTGGCTCATCCCTTGTTCCCTGTTTAGGATGTGGTTTCCGGTTTTCTCTTTTCCAATATTTTTACTTTTCTTCTCTTTTTTTTTCTTCAATTGGAGTAGATAGACTAAACTATCGCCCGGTTCACACTCCACCCACGTCTATTGAACATGTGTAGAGGCTCATCCCTTGTTCCCTGTTTAGGATGTGGTTTCCGGCTTTCTCACTTCTAATCTTTTCACTCTTACGTAGCCCCCGTCACATCAGTGGCGTTACCGCCTTGCTGGGGTGATATGATTAAAAAAAAAATGGGTCGTTCACTTAGTCAGTTAAGTGCCATACGTGATACACACTTGGGTGATCACGTCCCGAAATAGACATGACTGACTGGACAGAGGATTATCCTGTAGTCTTCTTTCTTCTTCTTTTATGTACCATGTCCCTTCAGGACGTAGGCGATCATGGCCTTCCACGTCTCCCTATCCCTGGTGGCGCTTAGCACGCTTTATCCTGTAACGTCTCTCAGCCCCCGTTCTGTCATCAACCTGCTCAGGCTTTTTAAATATGTCATCCGCTGCTTTCCTCTGTCTCTTTTTCCTTCTATCTGGCCTGTTAGTATCAGGTTCTGCAAGCTCTTCCTTCCTCATTGCATGTCCCAGGAACTTTAGTTGTCTCTTCCTGATTCTCAATATTAATTTCCTTTTCGTTTCTATCATTTCCAAATCCTCGTCATTGCTCACAAGCTCGGTCCACGATATCCGCAGCATCCTTCTGTAGAACCACATTTCAACTGCTTCAAGTTTTCCCTTCATCTTTGTTGATATTGTCCAACATTCGCTGCCATATTGAAAAACTGACATTACATAGCAATCCAGTACTTTCTTCTTTGTTTCTAGTGAAAGTTTCCTGTGTCTTAATACTTTACTCAGCTTCTGGAACGCATCTTTCGCCATGCCGATTCGCCTTTGAATCTCTGTGTTGCATGATATGTCTTCAGTTAAAACACTTCCCAGATATTTGAATTTTCGTACCTGCTTGATTTTATCACCCCCACCTGTATTTGGCACTTTGGGCTGCTCTTTTTGCTGATGACCATGCATTCGGTTTTCTTTAGTTTGCCATTACTTTCTGCGGTAGATTGGTTGCCGACCAAGGCTATAGAATTCAGTCTGTCCGGGTATTTAACCTATAAATGAAGGGAAAAGACGGATTAATACCTTTCCCAAGGTTATTTGCGCGTAAGTGAATGCAAAGAATTCAACTGGAATCTGAACTCGGCTCCCTTATTTCTTATTCCAAGCCGATATCCACTGCACCACAAAAAATTACCATCCATTTTAAATAATTTCTGTTTTAGTTTGTCAATGTTATTCTTAAAAAAATAAAGTACAATTATCACTCAGTCAGTTAAGTGCCGTACGTAATATATGCTTTGGAGATAAGATCTTTAAAACAGACTGGGCAGAAGATTTTTCCACTGTAGTTTGCCATCACTGCGGTAGACTGGTCGCCAATCTAATCTGTCCAGTTATTTAACCCGTAGCTGAAGCGAAGAGATTTATTAATACCTTTTCTAAAAGTATTTGCGCAGAAGTGAATGCAACCATTTCTTCTTTCTCTTCCTTTTTCAGGTTCCGAGTCAACTAATTCAATTATACATTCCACATTATTTGCGATGATATTTTTTCACATGAAGCAGATCTTTTATATATTTTCAGTAAAATAGCTCAGGTTTTAATATGCAAATACTTCAACCAGCAATCGAATAATACATTTTATTAGTGAAGGTTTTTCCCCCACTGAAAACTTTTACCACTAATCCATAAAGTAATATTAATTTTGTACATGGTCAGTTAAATTATGGTAACAGATTTCTTTTTTTTTTTTCCCCTGCGTTATTTTCAATAAATGTACACTGGCGTTGTCATGGAAGTCAACAGTGTTTTCTTTTTGACGAAGGCAACGTAAATTTCGAAGCAATTTTTACGTAGACAATGACTTTCATTACACGATTAATATTTCATTGCGTTTTTAATGCTATAAATGGAAGATACCCCGGTTTACTACTACACAAACAACATTATATTTCTTTCAATTCAGCTTTTGTATTCGGTATTGATGATTTCATTATCGATTGGGCATTGTCGTATATAACAAATTTTAATTACCTCTTACAATTTAATTAAAAAATAGTTAGGATGATACATTTATCAGTTCTTGCTGTTTAATTAATGAAGTTTTGTTTCATTCATCAATTATTACGTTTTAATTCATGTAGTTTTGACACATTCATCACTTTTAGCTTTAATTCATGAAGTCTTGATTCATTCATCACTTTTTACGGTTTAATTCATGAAGTCTTGATTCATTCCTCACTTCTTACGTTTAAATTCATGAAGTCTTGATTCATTCATCACTTTTTACGGTTTAATTCATGAAGTCTTGATACATTCATCACTTCTTACGTTTAAATTCATGAAGTCTTGATTCATTCATCATATCTTACGGTTTAATTCATGAAGTCATGATTCATTCATCACTTCTTACGTTTAAATTCATGAAGTCTTGATTCATTCATCACTTTTTACGGTTTAATTCATGAAGTCTTGATTCATTCCTCACTTCTTACGTTTAAATTCATGAAGTCTTGATTCATTCATCACTTCTTACGGTTTAATTCATGAAGTCTTGATACATTCATCACTTCTTACGTTTAAATTCATGAAGTCTTGATTCATTCATCACTTTTTACGGTTTAATTCATGAAGTCTTGATACATTCATCACTTCTTACGTTTAAATTCATGAAGTCTTGATTCATTCATCACTTCTTACGGTTTAATTCATGAAGTCTTGATTCATTCATCACTTCTTACATTTTAATTCATGAAGTCTTGATTTATTCATCATATCTTACGACTAATTAATGAAGTTTTGATATATTCATCAATTCGTACGGTTTAATTCACGAAGTTTTGATTCATTCATCACTTCTTACGGTTTAATTCAAGTAGTCTTGACACATTCATCACTTCTTACGTTTAAATTCATGAAGTCTTGATTTATTCATCATATCTTACGACTAATTAATGAAGTTTTGATATATCCATCAATTCGTACGGTTTAATTCATGAAGTCTTGATTCATTCATCACTTCTTACATTTTAATTCATGCAGTCTTGACACATTCATCACTTCTTACGTTTAAATTCATGAAGTCTTGATTTATTCATCATATCTTACGACTAATTAATGAAGTTTTGATATATTCATCAATTCGTACGGTTTAATTCATGAAGTTTTGATTCATTCATCACTTCTTACAGCTTGATTAATGAAGTTTTGATACATTCATCACTTTTACGCTTTAATTTATGAAGTCTTGATTCATTCATCACTTCTTACGTTTAAATTTATTAAGTTTTGAACCATTCATCACTTCTTACGTTTTAATTCATAAAGTTTTTCGCATTCATTACTTTTTACGATTGAGTTAAGAAATTGTTAGGGTGATACATTTTTCACCTCTTACAATCTAATTAAGGTTTAATTGATTGATTTGTTTTTACAGCTGATCAACCTTTTGTGAGTTATTACTAGTCGGAAAATATTTCTTTTTGTAAAAGTTTTTGGAGTTAATGATTTAATAATACAACTTTTAGTAGACTGAAACTATTTTTGCTGTTGGGTGGTTCATAATATAGTGATAGAAGTTTTACAGATTAACCCATAGTTGGGAGGAGAAGAGGTGTGTGCATATCATTCCCAAAGATATTTGAGCGTAAGCGAATATGGTCAGATGGCGGAGCCGCAGAACATAGGAATTTTGCTCTTCTTGAAAGAAAGTGTTTACACATTATTTTTGAATTGGATGTGGTTGAATCTCAGGTTTTGGACACACAAAATAATTAATTAACTTTTTTTTTTATTTACACAGACTTTTACTGGAAAGCAAACGGTCACCTATATAAGTATTGACGAGGCCTGACTTTCCTTAATTTACTGATCATCTGGAAACAAATGCTTTAACTTGATGTGGCGGTAAGTCATTTATACCACTCACACACTGATATTCTCATATTCGTAAGTAGTCACCCAGGTGAGTACTGATCAGGCTCAACGTTGCTTAACTTCAAAGATCGTACAGGAACTGGTATTTCAATGCGAAGTGGCCGTAAACCCATTTTGCCATCTGCACATCAAAGGCCACAGCACCTGGTATCCCAAGATGTCACCTATCTAAGTACTGACCAAGCTTGACGTTGCTTAACTTAAATGATCATACGGAAACTGGTGTTTTAACGTGAAGTAGCTGTAAGCACATTTTGTCATTCACACACCAAAGCTTACAACACCTGTTATTACCAAACGGACACCCATCTAAGTACTGATCAGGCTCAACGTTGCTTAACTTCGATGATCGTACGGGAACTGATATTTCAAAGTGATGTGGTTCTAAGTCCCTTGCATATCCAAGTTTACGGCGCCAGTTATTCCCAGGCGGTTACTCATCCAGATAGTGACCGTGTCAGATGCTGCTTAACTTTGGTGAGGGTAGAAAAAAAAAGATCTTTCAACGTGGTTGTGAGTCGATATATTTCAGGAACGGTCCATAATCACGATTGGTTCTCCAAAGTGAAAATTGTTTTTAACTCAATATAACACCCCACCCATACACACTCTCTTTGTGTCTTTCTCCCTTTCCCTCTCCCTCCTCTCTCGCTCTCTCTTTTTCACATACAGATACATACACACACGCAGGCACCCCCCACACACACAGACACACATATATATATATATATGTATTTGTATGTACGTATGCCTAAAAATTACTTTCTCGAGAAAGATATATTCGATAAAAAATGAACTTATGTAAGTAATATAAATTTGCTTTTGACGAATTTATCTGCATTTTTTCATACGTAATTTATTTATTTATTTAAAAATTTATGTATTTAGTTGTTCTTTTTTATTCGTCTTCGTTTTTCTTTTTAAAAAAGCCGTATTCTACACCGCAAGAAAAATAACTGCTTTTTAAGTCAATATTCTCTCTAATTAATTTATACATTACCGAGGAAAAAACATTTTACGTAATTTTTATCCTATATTTGTGTTATATAATAATTCTATGTTTTCTTATTAAGTTACTTATAATATAAAACGCATTTAAGTTTTTTAATTGTATATTATAGACATAATTTCTCTTCCACATATATAAGTGTGCAAGACGTCCATACATTGAATATTGCTGCCATATCTGGTCTGGTGCTTTTGCTATGTGTCAAGATATTCTTGATATAATTACAAAACGAAATCTGTGATATTATCCGTCCTGATCTGGCATTTCGGTTTCAGACACACTTCCACCGCTTGACGTAGCTTTCTTGTGCCGTTTCTATAAACATTTTCGTCGTAATATTTCTGATGTGCTTTCTTCTTTGATACCTCGCTCGCCATTACAAATTTAAGCGCATTTGATTTATGACGAGGATATGCGTTGTGATGCAGTGGATATCGGCTCGGAACGACAAAACGGGGAGCCGGGTTCGAATTCCAGTTGAATACGTTGCATTCACTTACGCACAAATACCCTTGGGAAAGGTATTAATCCGTCTAATCCATACAGTTATGGGTTAAATAATAGGATAGGTTGGGTTCTATAGCCTTGGCTGGCAACCAGTTTGCTGCAGATAACAATGGCAACCTACTGTGGGATAATTTTCTGCCCAATCAGCCATGTCTCTTTCGAGACATGATCGCCCAAAGCGTGTATCACGTATGGCACTTAACTGACTGACTGACTGACTGATTGATTGATTGACTGATTTATGATAGATGGACACATGGCTCAATGAATAAAACCGTTGGTTAGATCCAGTGACCTGAACCAACGAGTTGTGATTTCAATACCTGGCTAGAGCAGTTGTGAAAAAAAAACTTAGTGAGTTGAGTTAAAAGGAGATAGCAAAGACATGCGGGTGTGGCATGACTTACGGAACGAGTTCAATCTACTCTGTGATCGAAATAAAGGGTTCCATTTAAAATTCTAATCATCTGAAGAAGGTCGGAGTGAACAACGGTGGAAACGTCGTGAATATTGCACCAGTAGTCAGAACAATGTAAACAATTAGAGTACCTCATCTTAGTAATACAAACAAATACTGATCTTTGAAAATTGATCATCTGGTATATAACCACGTCGTACATTTCATCTATTATATCTGTAATTTTGATCATCCATAAATCATCTACTACCAACCCATCTTGATGCTTTTTTACTGTTCAATTTGACCCGTGCTGATTTCAATTCAGATTTCAATATTTTTGGTCCTTCCATATTTTTGTGTAAGAGATTTCCTCTTCAATAGAGTTACCCAATGTATTTGTTCCATCGTTCAGTTTCTTTCTGTCTCCATTATCAGCATCTTATAGAGAAGGCTCAAGGATGCCGAAAAAAAGATGTATAAACGTATTAATAAAAAACATGACTGACAATATAAATCACTGACTAACGTCCCCTCCTCACAATTTCCTGTTCTTTGTAGATTTTAATAACTTCTGTCTTTTTGTTATTTCTCTTAAACCCTGTTTCATCATCCATTTACTGTTGGGGCGCTCTCTACCTTTCCACGGAAATGGACTATTTGAATCACTATATAAAATAGTAGTGATTATACCGCGAGGAAAGAAGTCGAGAAAGGAAGTCGAGTGAGCGAGTCAGTCGGGTATTTCCGCTATTGGATCGGAAGTGATCTACTTGTCAGTCTATCACGTCTATGCTAATTACCTTGTTCTGTATTCTACTAATCCTCACTTCTTATAAATACTTCTCTTTTCCTGTCAATACACCTACTTTTATACTATTACGTTGTTTTGTATTATTTCACATAATTCTGTTACCCGACGTAACACTTACTCAAGCTCATCAAGTATGTTAGGCACTGTTTTATTCTTTCCTTATTTGTCTCAATCTGTCCTGTGAGAATCAGGTTTACCAAGTCCTCTTTCCTCATTATGTTATCCCCAAGAAGTCACCCATCTAAGTACTGATCAAGTTCGACGTTGTTTAACTTACATGATCCTACCGAAACTGGTGGTTTCGCGTGAAGTAGCGGTAAGCACATTTTGCCATCCACACATACAAGCTTACAGCACCTGGTTATTACCAAGCAACCACCCATCTAAGTACTAATAATGCTCGACGTTGATTAACTACGGTGATCGTACGGGAACTGATATTTCAAAGTGATCTGGTTGTAAGCCCCTTGCACATCCAAGCTTACAGCACCTGTTATTCCCAAGATTATGTCACGCTCATGATGCAGGAAGAAATATTTATAGAAAAAATATGCAAGCCTTCCCCTAACCAAACAACATGAAAAAGCTAAAAACACACGCATACACACTAAATTCAAACACTCTAAATTAGAAAAAAAATTGATGAGCCATTGCGAAAAATAGTAATTTTGGATTCCGATTGGACGAAAAAAAAAAACCCCAAAGAAACGGAACTCGATGACTCGTGTCATATTTCTTATCACTAAAGTATAGAATTGCACTCACAGAAAACTAGGATCGAAATTGGTGAAATCAATTTTGAAGAAAGAAGCCGAAAGCAAATTTCACGTGTCAGTGTAAAATAATTTTCTGGTCAATGGAAAGTTAAGCGATTCTCAAAACTAAAAATTATTGTAACAAGGCAATGTAACAATAGACAGCAAACGAACACGCACGCATATGAATTTTTCTGACCCGTTCACCGACCACTTATCTATATATACACGGTGTTTTCAGCTGTCAGAAAGACAAACGGATCTCGATGTGTAAAGTCAGGAATTCATTCGCCTGAAGAGAATCAACGTTTGACTCGAAACACGTGTAGCGATACATATACCATTACGGACACTTAATGTATTATACAAAAGATAAGTAATATTAATAATAATAATAAATCTACACGTTAAACAAAACTTTCACATCCTGCACACTTTGTTCACACACACACACACACACACACACACACACACACACACACACACACACACACACATATCTATATCTATATATATATAGAAAGAGAGAGAGAATGAGATAAAATAAAGAGACTGAGATAGATAGATAGATAGATAGATAGATAGATAGATAGATAGATAGATAGATAGATAGATAGATAAGCTCGTCGGAGTAGAATGAAGAAGGTCGAAAAATCAATCTACCAAAAAGTGTTTGATAAATCAAGTGCGAAATACAGTAATAATAAATAAGATTAGGAAATTAATCTGTCTATCACGGCCATTTTTCGTATCAGTCATGCTTTATTAATATCTATCTATCTATCTATCTATCTATCTATCTATCTATCTATCTATCATATTGTGTGATCTATCTATCTATCTATCTATCTATCTATCTATCTATCTATCTATCATACTGTGTGTTCTATCTATCTATCTATCTATCTATCTATCTATCTATCTATCTATCTATCTATCTATGTTTATTTCTAATTCCCCTTGTCTCTCTTTCTAATATCAGTCTGTTTATATCTATTTATTTACACAATTTACATATGCGGCTGTTGTCCTTATCCGGAGAACGTGGACAAATTTTACTATTATGCTCAGCACCATGCATTAATAGTCAGTTAAGTGCCATTCGCGTTAGACGGTTGAGCGATCATGTCTAGAAAAAAAAACATGATTGATTGGCCAGACGATTTTCGTAGGTTACCATTACTTTCTGGCTGCCAATATAGGCTATAGGACCCAATCTGTTCTGCTATTTAACGAATACCTGGAGAGAAGAGATATATTAACATCTTAATCTAACCTTGGTTAAGATATTAATCAGTTTCTTCTTCCCAGCTATGAGTTAAATAGCAGGACATATTGCGCATAAGTGAATTCAACAGGAATTCGAATTCGGCCCCATGATTTCATCTTCTGAGCCGATATCCAAATGAACGCCCGGTCATGCATTTAATAGCCGCTTTCAAAAAAAAAAAAAAAAGAATATGTCTTTTGTTGAATCTATGGTAGGGATAAAAAGAGGAGAAATGAGGAGATTTTATGGAAGAACTAAAGGACAGGAAAGACTGAAATGAGGGGGAAAAAGAGAAGGAATTTCTGATTTCTTAAAGAAAATCAATTAGAATCCAGATCGATTTTGCGAAACCCGGAAAATTATCCACCGGTTCGAGGCTTAAATCCGTCAATCCGACATGTAATTTTGAAAGAGTCTACATGAAAACAAAGAAATGTAGACATGAATACAAACTTAAAGAAATTATCTATCTATCTATCTATCTATCTATCTATCTATCTATCTATCTATCTATCTATCTATCTATCTGTTGTGGGATCTCTCATTTTTCTATGAGAATGGACTCGAGTTTAGTATACATATAAGACTGCCATAATGAGATCCGATGGAGTTACCGTACGAGTACCCTAAAAGATCCGTAAGTTACCGAGAGATACTGAAGTTTCCCAGAGAATACCGCGTCAGTAGTCATAGAAGCTCTGAGCTCCACCCAGCTAGAATAATATTATACGGATAGACTATTTCCAACACGGCTTCACTTCAAAGACTTGTATATATATATATATATATATATATATATATATATATATATATATATTCTGTGCTTATCGTATTCCTGGATTACTAACCTGCGTTTCAGTTTGTATCTTTACGTTTAATATAACCTATTTTTCTACCTCAGTTTTGTTGTTCATTATTTTGTGCGGTTTCTCACACGAAATCCACAACACTATCTATCTATCTATCTATCTATCTATCTATCTATCTATCTATCTATCTAATATCAGTCTGTATATATATTTACATTGTGCGGACTGTTGTCAACAGCTTTATTGTCATATTCACGACGTATCGGCATTTGTACGCTCCGGCCTTCATCAGGTGATATACACTGGAATCTCGAACCGAACACATTATTTGAACCACTGGGATAAATTGTTCTAGTCCACATGTAGTGTTTTTTTTATGGATATATGATTTTCAGTTATTTTCCTTTAGTTACAAAAATATTCATGTTTTTGTTCACCTCTACTGTGGCCATATAAACCCAAATACACATGACTGAGTGGATAAAAGTATTGGTTGAATAATCCAGTAACTTGACGCAAATATTTGTGAGTATAATAGGTGGTTCACATTCTAACGTTTATCAAGTAAAGAAACGTGGTGAATATGACTTCAACGATGAGGACAATAGTCTGAACAATGTTAGGATGCTCGCCGAAAGGGCATTACAAATGAAGATGAACTTGAATCTGTGTTTTATGCAAAGGCATTCGACAAAATATGCCACAAAGAACTGATGGAGATGCTGAGCAGCCTCGACATATTTGGGAAAGACATAAGAGTAATTAAGAATCTTTACTAGCAGCAAACCGCTTGTATACGGACAGGTAACGAATTCAGCAGATATACAAAGATAGAAAAGGGCGTAAGACAAGGATGTGTCTTTTCACCGAATCTATTCAACTAGTGCAGCGTGACCATTCTGAGGACCCTAGAAGTTATGCCAGGATTTGTCATCGGAGGCCACAATTTTAAAAACATAGGGTACGCAGATGATACAGTGTTGATACCAGACACGGGAAGAAAACGACAAGACCTCCTACAGAAGGTAGCTGAAGAGAGTGACAAGCAAAGACTACAAATAAACTGCAAGAAAACCGAATGCATGGTCATCAGCAAAAGGAGTATCCCAAAATGCCAAATACAGATGGGGGATACCAAAATCAAGCAGGTACAAAAATTTAAATATCTGGGAAGTGTTCTAACAGAGCATGGAAAGTTCGACACACAGATCCGAAGACGAATCGGCATATCAAAAGACGCGTTCCAGAAGTTGAGTAGAGTATTAAGAGACAGGAAAAGTTTGCTAGAAACAAAGAAGAAAGTACTGGATTGCTATATGATATCAGTTCTTCAATATGGCAGTGGATGCTGGACAATATCATCAATAATGAAGGAAAAACTTGAAGCAACTGAAATGTGGTTCTACAGAAGGATGCTGCAGATATCATGGATGATGAGGTTTTGGAAAAGGATGGAAACGAAAAGTAAATTAATACATCAGGAAGAGACAGCTAAAGTTACTGGGACATGCAATGAGGAAGGAGGGCTTGGAAAACCTGATTCTAACAGGCCAGTACGAGGGAAAAAGAGACAAGGGAAAACAGCGAATAACATATTTGAAGGGTCTGATCAGGTGGATGACAGAACGAGGGTTGTGTAGTGTAACAGGAGAATGCATGCTTAGAGCCCTCAGGGATAGAGAGACATGGAAATCCATGATCGCCTACGTCCTGAAAGGACAGGGTACATAGAAGAAGAAGAAGTTACAATACCTCATCTCTGAAATAAAGGCAGATATTGAAGTTGAATATGGCAACAAAGATGAGGACAACAGTCCGAACAATGTAAATAGTGTAAACTATTACAATACCTCATCTCAGAAATATAGACAGATATTGAAGGTGAATATGGCAACAAAGATGAGGATAACAGTCCGAATAATGTAAATAGTGTAAACAATTACGATACCTCATCTCAGAAATAAAGACAGATAATGAAGGTGAATATGGCAACAAAGATGAGGATAACAGTCCGAATAATGTAAATAGTGTAAACAATTACGATACCTCATCTCAGAAATAAAGACAGATAATGAAGGTGAATATGGCAACAAAGATGAGGACAACACTCCGAATAATGTAAATAGTGCAAACAATTACGATACCTCATCTTAAAAATATAGACAGATATTGAAGGTGAATATGGCAACAAAGATGAGGATAACAGTCCGAATAATGTAAATAGTGTAAACAATTACAATACCTCATCTCAGAAATAAAGACAGATAATGAAGGTGAATATGGCAACAAAGATGAGGACAACACTCCGAATAATGTAAATAGTGTAAACAATTACGATACCTCATCTTAGGAATATCGACAGATATTGAAGATGAATATGGCAACAAAGATGAGAAAAACAGTACAAACAACGTAAATAATTACAATAAATCATCACAGAAACATAGACATATCTATGTATATATGTAAGGATTCATGTATGGAAGCGTTTGTGTGATGTTATGTGGGTCGGGTTGGGTTGGGTTTGTAACTTTTGCTGTTTTTTTTTAATTTCGAAATCTTTTTTTATTACTATATTTCAGTCTGAACTGGAATTAGAACTCGGCTCTCCGATTTCTCGTTCCGAGACGATATCCACTGCACCACAACTCACATCCGAAAGAAGACTTGGTAGGTTTTCCCAGCGCCGAAATGTATGGGGCGCCTAGTGAGAATTAGTCTCGCTACTTAGTTGTAACAAGTTCTCCAGCAAGACAAGTTTTTTTTTAATCGTATCACCCCGACCAAGGCGGTAATGCCACTGATGTGCAGGGGGCTACATAGGAGTAAAAAGATTAAGTAGAAGAGAGTGAAGAGGAAGACGAACTAATTAGAAAGGAGCAAATGAAGGATAGGAATACAGGTGTGATGACAGTTGCAAAGGTGAACATTACACCACAGAAAGAATATAATGTAATGCAGAAGGACTACAAAGTAGCTATAAAATGAACTGGTTCATTATAACCACCTGTTGATTGTACATATTGTGTATTATAACTATATTTCAGTCTCAACTGGAATTCGAAGTCGGCTCTCCGATTTCTCGTTCCGAGACGATATGCACTGCACCACAGCGCACATCCAAGCAACATATAGTGGATTAAAAATCGAAGATAATTTTGATACCACACAGTATCTATCGACTTCATGTCACTATAATAGAATCAGAGAAAAAGAACCATTCTCACTTTTAGCCATAATACATAGTTTGACTTGCAGCGACGTCTGCTTCCAAATTAGATTTCTAAGTGGGTCTTTTATTCGTCTGCTTCTTCTCGCCAAACGTCATTTTTTATTGTGTTAAAAACCCACATCTATTGTAAAGAATTGCGTACAGGCCTCCTGGACATGACACGATGCACACACCCACACCCGCCTCCACTCAAAACTCTGAGGCAGTCCAAAATTTTTACTGAATGTTGAGGCGCTTGATCCTGTTTTTGGAAAGGGCGGAACTTGGAAAGCGTTCCCACATAATAGCTGTTCACTGAAATTGCAGTCAGGGTCTTTGTGCGAAACAAGGTCCCCCATTTCCAGCGCAAATATACCTGCTCCAATCAATTTCCGCTTCTCCTCCATCAAAATCGGGAAGCCAATCACAACGTTTCCACGCACAAAAGAACATGCTATTGAAACGTTAGAATACAAATGATGCTCACCAACCCAACGGCTAGGACCTTATTACATGCCCTTCTATTTTTATTGGACTTTCCGAAAAAAAAAAAATCCGAAGCTGAAACATATATACAAACCAACTTTGAGATTTATTTTACAACCATAATATATACACGTACAATAACTAAAGAAATTGAAAGTATAACCAGATGCTTATTAAATGGGGACTGTTTTCGGGGAGAGGGTTACTGGGTTAGATAAAAGATTATTTGGAGCATTTGTCGGATTTCGTATTTTATAATACAGAATCAAAGCCAGGGTCGTTCAAAAAACACATAAATCTTTTGTGAATGTGACAATAGAATATTTTTCTGAAAAATAATAGTAGATTTCAAAATAAACCGTAGTCTCTTAACGATAACATATTTGTTTAAAGCATTGAATATATATATATATATATATATATATATATATATATATATATATATATATGTTTGTCTGTGAATGACTATATATGTATATATATATATATAGTCATTCACAGACAAACATATATATATATATATATATATAAATACATATATATATATACATATATATATATATATATAAACACACACAAAACTAAACAGACGCACACACATGTGTTTGGTGGGTATCTACAGGAGTAGAGTGCGGTATACTGCTGCCATTTATGGTCAGGTGCCCCTCAGTGTTCTTGACAAGCTCCAAAGGAGAGTCTGTAATGTGATAGGTACTGATCTGGCGACTCGACTGCAGCCACTTTCCCATCGTCGAAATGTGGCCTCCCTCTGTCTCTTCTATAAATACTTTCATGGATTCTGCTCGGATGAGCTTAAGTCACTGATGCCTCCTCAACAGGTGTTTACCCGTGCAACCAGACTGGCAACTGGGTCCCACCCATTCACAGTCAGGTTAGCCAAATGCAGACGACAATTCTACTCCTGCAGCTTCCTCTCTCGCACTTCCCGCCTGTGGAACTCGCTCCCGTATTCTTGCTTTCCTGACGGCTACAACCTCCAGAAATTTAAATGCAAAGTCAATACTCATCTACTAACCACTGGACTCTAGCTCTCTCCCCACCCCCGTATAACCTTCCCTTTCTCTCCACCTATGTATCTGTCATCGCACCTGCTTTCTCAGCTTTCTATTGTTCCTTTCTAACTATTTTGTACTCCTCACTCTTTTCTAATTAATCTTTTTACATTTATGTAAACCCTGCACATCAGTGGCGTTTTTGCCTTGCTCGGGGTGAAATGATTAATATATATATATATATATATATATATATATATATATATGGATGGGGGTGGTTGTGTGCTTATGAATGTGTGTAAGTTCGTGAGACAAGTTAAAGGCTTGAACCGTTTCCTAAAACTTGTATTTTGAGAGCCAAACAAACATAATTCTAATTCAAAGATCATTCGAAGCAGAGGATTCGATTATCATTTCATATATATATATATATATATATATATATATGCCTAAAATTATATTACGGAATATTTGAATTTGTTTTTGTTTAACATTATTATATATATATATATCTCTGGTGTTAATAAGATTGTCAATGTAATATCAGCCAGCCAGTTAAGTGAAATACGTGATACACGCTTTGGGCGATCAAGTCTCAAAATAGACATGATTAACTGGGTAGAAGATTATCCTTGCAGTAGGTTGCCATTACTTTGGGCAGTAGACTGGTTGCCGACCAAGGATATAGAACCCAATATTTCCTATTATCTCATCCATAAATGGAGGGGAGAGACGGATAAATACCTTTCCCAAGAGTATTTGTGTGTAAGTGAATGCAAATAGCTTAACTGGAATTCGAATTCGGCTTCCCTATTTTCCATTCCGAGCCGATATCCACTGCATCACAACTCACATCCGAAAGAATACTTGGTAGCGCCAAAATGTATGGGGTGCCTAGTGAGGATCAAACTCACTACTTAGTTGTAACAGGTTCTAGCAAGATAATAATGTAATGTAGAAGAGCTCTAAAGTAGCTTTAAAGTGAACTGGTTCATTATAAGCACCTGTTGATTGTATAGTATATGAAACTCTGTGTCACGCTATAAACGTAGGATAATATCAATATTTATTAATATATATGTATGTGATTGTGTGTGTGTGTATATATGTATGTGTGTGCATGTATGTATACGTTCATTCATAAACTAGCAGTATAGTCCGGTGTTGCTCGGGTGTAATGAAAGCTTTAAAACTAATCCATGGTCCTGAAGCTCAGACTCTTTGGATGTTGGCACGAAAGACTAAAAAGCAATAGTTGTTTCCAGTTAAAGCAAAACCGTAGACTGAAAGAAAAATGAATGGATGTAAGTCAAATTTTGATTTCCTGGTATCGATATCAAATAAGTTTTTTTCGTCGTAAACTGAATTTTGAAGGCTAAATATGTCCTCTGGTAAATGGTATCATGGCTGAGACTAAGAACTACAATTATAACCTATTTAGAGCCAAACCCGAAGCAAAAACTAAAATAAAGGGTTGAAAAAAATACAGACATACAGGCAGATAAACAGACAGATACACACAAACGATATTATCGATTTTCTGCACTATTGTAAGAACTGTAACCTTGAAACTTCTGAATATCGTTTCTTATGTCTTTGTCTATGAGTGTATCAAATTTGATTAAAATCGGACTACTCCTTCTATAACCTGATTTTTTCTATTATCGAATTTCGATATTTATCGGGTGTACCTCGACACAAAACCTAGCTAAGAACACTCGCAGACGCTTATAGTACAGCGTGTAAATTTTCAAGAAAATCGATTCAGCCGTTTATGAGTCTGTAGGTAACGGACGCAGACACACACACATACACACACACACACACACACACACACACACACACACACACACACTCATACACACAAACACAGACAAAGTTCCATTTATAAATAAGTTTCGATATATATATCACTAAAAACATATAGCAGTAGAATGGTAAGGTTGAAATATTCTGAGAATGCTCTGCGCTTTCTAAAATCTACTGGAATTGGTCAGTTATGGGGGTAGGATTTATTCTGTAGGTTTATTTAAGCAAAACAGAATAATGTATCTGAAGTATATATATATCTCTGGAAGAATGGTAGATTTTGAAAAAACAGTAGCTACTCTAGCATCTACGCATCGCTCATTTAGTAATGAATTAGAGCACTCTGGTCACTGGCGTATGAGGCATCATACACTAAAAGTCTGTCTCCTTCTACCGAGCGCCCATAGCTCAGAGTTAAAATCGCCGACTGACGCTAATTCAGTCAGGTTTCAATCCTGGGTTAAAAGCAATCGGGTGTCTAACCGTACTGATGAGCTGTGATACAGCGAAACATCTGTTTGCGGATGACTATATATTTTCAGTTTTAAACACCATCTTAGTCAACCCGTGGTATGTTTTTCAGGCACTTGTTTAAAACTGTCCATATATTGAAAAAATGGGAACTAAGCTATTTCAATTAATTTTCGTAAGGGTATATATATATATATATATATATATATATATATCGAATTTTTTCTATTAATCTATGTATAGGAGATATATGTATAAATCCAGGTTGAGAGGAGATATATACATATATATATATATGTATATATATATGTCACATTTTTTATATTAATTTATGTATAGGAGAGATGTACTTATATTTTACTGATTGTATACAATTGTAATTACATGTTTACGGACATATAACGTTGATACTCCGGTTCCCGTGCTATTCCTCGAAGTTAAGCCACGTCAATCCTTTGTAACTTTCCCCTGTCCTCTCTAAACTATTTAACTACTGCCTTTCTGCTTCCTGCTTTCCTGCATGCTGGAAGTTCTCTTCAGTCGTTCCTGTATTTAAGAATTGTGGTGAACCCTCGGACCCATCCAACTATCGCCCTATCAGTCTTCTACTGATATTCGGGAAAGTATTCGAGGCTATAATCAATGCTGAAATAGTTCATCATCTCACCACCCACAAACTGTTCTCCGACAGGCAATATGGATTCCGCTTTGCCAGGTCCACGGCCGACCTGCTAACAACCGTAACGGAGTACATGCTACAGGCCCTTGATGAGTCTGACGAGGCTCGCGCGGTTGCTCCGGACATCTCCAAGGCTTTCGACAGGGTTTGGCACTCTGGCCTCCTATGCAAATTACGCGGTTATGGTATTACCGGTCGCCTGCTTGACCTAATCCAATCTTTCTTAAATAACCGCAAAATGAAGGTCGTTCTGAATGGGCGTGCCTCTTCGTCCTACAGCACGAATGCTGGTGTCCCACAGGGCTCTATCCTGGGCCCGACGCTCTTCCTTATTTTCAGCAACGACCTCCCAGATGAGATCAAGTCCCTCAAGTAGGCCTCTACGCAGATGACACTACAATATACTCCCGCACCAGTAAGAAACCTGTCGTGGCGGACAGACATAATCTCGCTGCTGACCTTGAACGGGATCTACACTCTGTGGTGAACTGGGGCAAGAAGTTGACTTGTCAACTTCAGTTCATCTAAGACCAACCTGTTGTCTGTCAACCATTACAGGCAACCTCTCCTGCCTCCCATAATCATGGACCAAGCGATTCTCCCGGAGAGTAATACATAACGCCTGCTCGGACTTAACCTGTCCTCAGACCTCAAATGGAACCACTATATTGAATCCATAGCAAAATCTACTGCTAAGAAGGTTGGGTCACTATGTCGATCCAGGATGTTTTTTCCACCTGAATCCATCCTGCATATATACAAATCAACCATCCGTCCGTGCATGGAGTACTGCTGCCATTTATGGTCAGGTGCCCCTGCCGCTCTTCTCAGTGTTCTTGATAAGCTCCAAAGGAGAGTCTGTAATGTGATAGGTACTGATCTGGCGGCTCGACTGCAGCCACTTCCCCATCGTCGAAATGTGGCCTCCCTTTGTCTGTTCTATAAATACTTTCATGGTTTCTGCTCAGACGAACTTAAGTCACTGATGCCTCCTCAACAGGTGTTTACTCGTGCAACCAGACTGGCAACTGGGTCCCACCCATTCACAGTCAGGTTAGCCAAATGCAGACGACAATTCTACTCCTGCAGCTTCTTCTCTCGCACTTCCCGCCTGTGGAACTCGCTCCCGTATTCTTGCTTTCCTGACGGCTACAACCTCCAGAAATTTAAATGCAAAGTCAATACTCATCTACTAACCACTGGACTCTAGCTCTCTCCCCACCCCTGTATAACCTTCCCTTTCTCTCCACCTATGTATCTGTCATCGCACCTGCTTTCTCAGCTTTCTATTGTTCCTTTCTAACTAGTTTGTACTCCTCACTCTTTTCTAATTAATCTTTTTACATTTATGTAGCCCCCTGCACATCAGTGGCGTTTCCGCCTTGCTCGGGGTGAAATGATTAAAAAAAAAAGTCCCTAAACGACTGACCGGTTAGGTATAGCAAGTGCTGGAAGATTGGATGTGCAGTGGTGTAATTTATAATTGAATTCTTAATTGGGTGTGTGTATATGTGTCTTATTGTTTCATGTGGCTCTTATTTAAAGGTGAGTTTTCTATTTCCGAGATTGGGCATTTATAGATTTAGAAAATATATCTATATAGAACGCTGGGTGATTAAAGGAAGAAGGGAAAATAAGAGTGCCAATCCTTAGTCATTTTATTCAAGGTTAATTAAACATTTACACAAATGATTTAGTTTAAATTTCTTATTTCATTTATTCGTGTATTTTTTTTCAAAGCAATACTCATAAACATTCAAACATCTATGAATGAAAAAATTATATTTTAAGAGACAGCATTCTGAAATGGATAAAACACACGCACACACACGACGCGCGTGCGTACATACGTCACAGCATGGCTATGTCTTAACACTCATTGATTATGTCCCCAGAATCATTAGTTTTACAAAACTCACAATTTCTCTCTGCCTACCCCGATGATATCTTGAGAAAGTCGAAAGCTTGAACCATATTTCTATATTCCTTCGTAAATTAACTTCTGACAATTGATCAGAGAATTTCATTCTTGTCTGACGATCATTCGTAATTTGCAGAGGTCGTTTAATAAAGTCAAAATATCTGTTGCCTTCAATGACATATGCTGTTTAAATACACAATACATACACACATATATATATATATATATATATATATATATATATATATATTAGTCATCCACATACAAGCCCGTTTCGCTGTATCACAGCTAGATATGTCCACTTGCTTCTAGCCGGGATCGAATCTTGACCGATTTTGGTGTCAGTCGGAGTCTCTACTCCCTAAGCCATCGGCGCATGGCATCAGAGAAGGGAAATTTTAAAGTCTTGTATATAAGCAGTGTATACAGACGCCAGTCACCGAGAGAACTCAATTCATTTCTGAAGAGTCACGCATTATAGCCGAAGTGGGAACTGTTTTTAAAATTTTCTTCTCCAGAGAGCTCAATCTTAATGAGAGCATAATATATATATATATATATATATATATATATGTGTGTGTGTGTGTGTGTGTGTGTGTTCAGGGTATATAAGGTATTTGAGAACATATGTTAATTTTACTATAACAGAATATTATTTGACTTTATATTTTAGAATTATCAATGGCAGACACTATGTTTACTCAAGAAATAAAGAAGCACGCCGTTATCCTAGCTATAAAGCCTGAACATAACAATTTCGAAATAGCAGAATTTTTAAAAGTTGCTAAATTCTTCGTCTACAAAGTTTCTAATGAGTTAGAGGCCAAATATGGAAATTTATTGACAGTATCAAAACGTAAAAAATATACCAGATGCATTGTTACCTATAAAACAGCTGAATTTATTCGGCAACTACAGTAGAACATTGATGACAATCTCAGAAGTTCTATGATATCGATTGCAAAAGAACACCATGTATCAGAAAGAACGATCCGAAATGTTGTCCACGAAGACATTAGATTCAAACGTATGTGATTCGAAATGGTCATTTTATGGCTTTTGCTTTTTTTCAACCCAAGTGAGACTTCACCCTCCCGCGGAACCTCGCTTGAGTACCTCTCTGCTCGGACGCAGACAGGTGAACAAGTGTGCTTGCTCAGGACTGATTGCTCAGACCGTGAGCAAGCCTCGTTGCCTAGGTATTTACCACCTTCCCAGGCAGGTGTGACACAAAGTCGATGTGGGAAATCTGACCCCTTAAGCTCAGCCAATAATATCCCGTAGAGACAGCTTAAGGTTGAGTCGGGCTCTTTCTTTATCAACCCAGGCGAGACTCTACGCATCGGCGGAGCCCCGCTTGGCTCCCTCTCTGCTCGAACGCGGAGAGATGAACAAGAGTGCTTGCTCAAGACCGATCGATTGGTTTATAAGCAAGCCTCGTTGATGAGGCACGTCAGGAGGTGTCACTGATCACTATATAAGCCTACTAATATAGTCAGGCCACATATGCGTTAGCGAGTGTGGGACATTCCATTAAAATCCAGTTAATTTTTACTATAGCATCATATTACTTGACTTCATATCTTCTATATTTCAGAATTATCAATGGCAGACATTATGAAGAGGCACACAGTTATCGTGGCTATAATGGCTGAAAATAGTTATTAAGAAATAGCACGGTTTTTAAAAATTCGCTAGATTTTTCGTCTACAAAGTTCGCAAGTCCTCATTATATAATTTTAAGTGGCCAAAGATGGGAATGTATCGCCAGTATCAAAACGTAAGAAACATTATAAATGTACTGATACTTATAGACTATCTACATCTATTTCGCAAGTACAGTAGACTATTGATAGTAATCCTAGAAGATCCAATGTTTCAAGAAACAATCCGAAATGTTGTCCATCAAGACTTTAGACAGAAGTTTTATATGATGAGAAAAGGTTATTTTATATCAGAAAAGGTTAAGGAAAAACACTTAATCAGATTTAAGAGGCTCCTAAACTAACTTAAAAATCAAGCAACGAAAGATGTCATTTAGTTCTTTTAGACGAGAAAAACTTTGACCAAAGTCAGAAAGTAAACGAAAGAAATGACAGATGGTTATTTGCAGACCCTACGGAATTTCTGAGAGTAATAATTTATTTTGTAATCATTTCACCCCAAGCAAGGCATTCCACTACCATTATTGCGCAAGGGGTTACATAAGGTAAGGTGATGAGAAAGAGTGGTAAAATATAGGAAATGTCAGAAGGTATGATAGACGGGTAGGGATACAGAGGATGAGGGTTGGGTAGGTGGGAAAAGTGTTTGAGAAAACGGAAGCGAGTTAGTGTGCTAGGAGGTGTCTATTGATCATACATTTAAACTCCTGGAGATTGTAACTGTCGGGGAAGCAAGCATGTGGAAGGGAATTCCACAGGCGGGAAGTGCGAGAAAAGAAGCTGTTGGAATAAAAATTACGGTTACATTTGATGGGTTTCACTGTAAAAGGGTTTGGCCTAGTTGCTAGTCTAGTATCTCGTGCAAATTCGTACCTAGGGGGCACCAGTAATCTAAGTTAATCGGAGCAGAAGCTGTGAAAGTATTTATAGAAGAGGCACAGGGGAAGCCACGTTACGCCGGGGAGAGAGTGACTGCAGGCGGTCTGCCAAGTCGGTATCGATCATATTACAGACTCTCCGTTCCTGAAACTATGAGGGTTTTGGGGGTTGTCATGAATGAAGGACATGCGATGCCTTTTCAATTTTTTCTACACAGTACAGTAAATTCTGCTAACTACATAAATGTTCTGGAAAATGTAGTTAAACTATAGATAAAAAGTGTACGCACCGGAAGACCTTATCAAGACCTTAACAAGACTTGACACTATGAAACAACGCAAGAATGAACGGCGGAAATTTTTTATGAACACATAATCTCTAACATTTAGTCCCCTAACTCTGTAGATCTAAATACATTGGACTACTGCAAATGAAGCGTAGTTGAGAAAGAGATTAATGAGCAACTTCATAACATTAAAGAATCCCTAAAGGAACTTCATAGTCAGACTAATGTCCAATATGAATGGTTGTGGCGGACCTACCCATTAACATAGTAATGGACTAACTCAACCTGCATAAATACCATGTGACTAGTACTCACCAGGAGAGTACCAGTCTGGTATGAGTCAGACACCCGTAGAGTAACTTACCGAATAGAGACTTTGATATCCACCACCGCTTTCTCGTCAGCTAGTCGAACAAGCTGGCATATTATACTTTTACCCGTTATTTTGTTAATACAATTGTTTACACTAATCCCGTGTTCCTGTTTTTATTTTTGACCCCTTAAACAGGGTTACAACAGTGAACAAAGAACACTTGATCTTACCAAGCAATATATTTTATTTATATCCTCCAAAATTTTCAGTAAAAGGACATCATTACCATTTTATAAGAATCATTTTTTGTAAGTATAAATCTGTCATCAAATATGTTACGCACCTTGTATAAATGCTCCAGTCTAAGTTTAATATCTATCTATCTATCTATCTATCTATCTATCTATCTATCTATCTATCTATCTATCTATCTCAACCTGCTATAATGTTCATGTCTCTTTCTCTTTCCAATTATCTATCTATCAAATGTTTGAAATAGAATTATAGATATAGGGATAAAAAAGAATGAAGATAGATATGAACAATCTTAGATAGATAGATAGATAGATAGATAGATAGATAGATAGATAGATAGATAGATAGATAGATAGATAGGAATGTCTGTAAGTGTATATATGTGTACCTAGGAGAAAAATTACCCAGTTCACGCAATTGCTATCACAGATGTGTCGGTATTCACTAACCTTTCCTTATTAATGCAATAACGGAAATACTGTCGTTGGGTTGGAATTTTCCCTGTATCCGGTATCAATAATCTTTCCATGAACTAAGCGAAGCTAGAAACGGCAGAAATATCTCCCATGCCTATCTGCAGTTTAATTCACTTACATTATACAGCATTCGAGCCTGGTCAATACCTAAATAGTTGAACACTTGGTAATACCAGGTGCTCTAAGCTTGGCTGTTTAGGTTGTGTAATTGATAATGGATCGGTATGAATTCACCTTTTCTACCCCCAGCTATGAGTTAAATAATAAGACATTTATCAGCAAATCTTTATTCACTCCAAAATATTTCTACAATCTAAAAATATATTCTGATTTTAAATAAATGGCAAAGTGTCGAAGAACAGTAAAAAAAAAATCAATCAATCAAACATACGTACACAGATATTGTCAGATTCGATCTCGGTTGATATTTATAATAATAATTTAATATTATTCTTATGCGCTTAATGATCTTGCTGAACAAAATCAATGAAGAGAGACTAATCGGTAATAACATCTCTCCCTCTTTGGCACCCGAGGTTGCAAAGAGAGGTCGGTGGTCGGGTGGGACTTTGCTGTTTGTCTAATCGTCGAGTCCCTCATCGCCAGGGAACGAATGAATGAGATTCTCGATAAATTAGACGTAATGTGTTGATAATGGGGACATTATAGACAAACTTATGGGAAAAGTCTGCCCACTCGGAAGATTCGTCTGAATATTTCTAAGATGGTTGGCTCGACAACAGCCGATAATAGAGTAATTAGTATCCGGGATGTAATTTAGGCTCCGAATGTGATCGTTTTCTTTACACTGATGTTAAAATAAACGTTATCATGATGTGAGGCAAAAAAAAAAAAATTAAATAAATAAATAAAATAAAAAATGAAATGGGTTTTAAATATAAGTTCACAAAAGTCTTACATACAAATAGATTCAACCACAACTTCGACCTAAAGAAAACCACACTCATGAAAAGCGAAAATAACTTAATTTAACAAAAATTTTTGAGAGTGCATTCAAAATATAAATCTAGGGATCTTTTTAAAATATCTCCGTTCCAGAAAAAAAAACTTTTTCCTAAGCCAAAATACATGACTAGAAAAATATCAGAAAATTAACAGAAAACGCTTACATATCAAAACATTTTATCATATATATTAAACATAATTAATCCCAAACTAAAAAAAATACAAATAATATTTATATCATGAAAAAAAAAAATCAACAAAAAATACATTTACGTTCTTTTATTTATTTAGAGATTAAATTACATTAATTAGTAAACTTCATCACTGACCTTGACTTTCAGTAAGCTTGATGTAAGCAAGCAAGCAAGAAAAAAGGAATGAAGAAAAAGGAAAGAAAAATGTAAGAAGAGACAAAAAATGATAGCAAGCAATCAAGAAAAAAAATGAAGATAGAAAGAGGGAAAGAAAGAAAAGAGGAAAAGAAGTTTTTAATTTTATGATTCTAAAAAAAAAAATTAAAAAACTGATAATATTTATTTTTAAATTGGTTTATGATCACATGTTGCAAAATAAGATTTTTATATATCCACTAAAAGTATTATGTAAAAAATATTAGCTAAAGATGAATATTGTCTTCTAATAACTCATAAAAGTTAATGATGGTATTATTGCTAGCACTACTAATAGGAATTACTAGGTATTTTGACTTCTTTGGCATTGCGAAAGCTTTTTTGGGATCATATATTTTCTGTCTTGATAAGTTCCAGTGTTTGCACGAATCTTTATAAATATAGTTTATTAGCAGTATAGCCCGGCGTTGCTCGGTTGTAATGAAAACTTTAAAACTAATCCATAGTCCTGGAGCTCAGACTCTTTGGACGTTGGCACGAAAGACTAAAAAGCAATAAATGGATATGAGTCAAATTTTGATTTCCTGGTATCGATATCAAATTTTCTGCACTATTGTAAGAACTGCAACCTTGAAACTTCTGAATATCGTTTCTTATGTCTTTGTCTATGAGTGTATCAAATTTGATTAAAATCGGAACTACTCCTTCTATAACCCGATTTTTTCGATTATCGATTTTCGATATTTATCAGAGGTACCTCAACACAAAACCTAGCTAAGAACACTCGCAGACGCTGATAGTACAACTGTGTAAATTTTCAAGAAAATCGGTTCAGCCGTTTTGGAGTCTATAGGTAACGGACACACACACACACACACACACACACACACAAAGTTCCATTTATAAATAAGTTTAAATCATTATTTTAAACGAATATCTTTCTTCCCCATTGACACTTTCGACCATTATTTACAAAAATTTTCACGCTTATCCATTTCTTGTAAAATTGGCTTCAATGCATTTTCTAACAAATGAAGATGTCAATATTTATGGTTAATTTAGGGAAGTAATGCAAAATTATGAAAAAGAAAAAAGGACATGAAATAAAATCGAAACCGGAAACATTTAGGCGGATAAACGGAAGAAAATAAAAAAGAAATCAAGCACAAAAAGAAAAGAAAAGAAAAGAAAAGAAAGAATGTGAGAAACAAAGAAAGAAAAGCAAGTAAGAAAGAAAAAATGAAGGAAGAAAGAAGGAAATAAAAGAGGAACGTTAGCAAGAAAACAAAAAAAATAAAGATTGAAATAAAGACGAAAGAAAAGAAAGCAAACAAGCCAGTAAGCAAGAAAGAAGGAATGAAGAAAAAAGAAAGAAAAATGTAAGAACAGACAAAGAATGACAGCAAGTAACCAAGAAAAAATGAAAGAATGAACAAAGAAAGAGGGAAGAAAGAATAGAGGAAAGCTAGTAAGAAAGCAAAAGCAGGAAGGATAGAAAGAAAGAAGAAATAAGGAAGAAAGAAAGAAAGAAAGAGAGAAAGAAAGAAAGGGAACAAACAAGCAAATAACAAAGAATTAAGATAAAAAGAAAAAAAGAATGAATGAAAGAAAAAAGAAAGAAGAAATAAACTACTAAATTAAGTAAGCGAGCAAGAAAGAAAATAAGAAATAAAAAATGAATAACAAAAGAAGAAAAACAAACAACAGAAAAAAAGATTCAAGAAAGAAAGAAGGAAAGAAAGAAAGAAAGAAAGAAAGAAGAAAGAAGGAAAAGAAGCATGCAGAAAGACAGAAAGAAAAAATGACAGAAAGGATGAGGAGAGAAAAAGAATGAAAAATGAAAGAAGTAAGCAAGACAACAATAAATAAATAAATAAATAAAGGAAAACAAGCATGCAGGAAAGAAAGAAAGAAAGAAAGAAAGAAAGAAAGAAAGAAAGAAATATATTTAGATCGATATGAAACATTGATACAGGGTGACTGAAAAATATCTCTCCATTTTAGAATGCTAATAATTTATTTATTAACTATAATTTCTACAAGAAATGGATAAAGATAAAAACATTTAACATGAGGTTTTATTTCAAATTCAATATGGGCAACAGAGTTAGCCACCAGATTGAGATAAATACGAATATAGTAAGATAGATAATGTATAGAACGTGTGAGAGTGGTAAATGTGAAGAAAGTGAATAAGATTGGAACAGAAAGATAGATGTAAACAGACATAGATAGATAGATAGATAGATAGATAGATAGATAGATAGATAGATAAAAAATGAAATCTGCGATATTGAACAGGTGAAGAGGCTCATCCCTTGTTTCCTGTTTAGGATGCGGTTTTCTCTTTTCTAATCTTTTCACTCCTATGTAGCCCCCTGCACATCAGTCGCGTTACCGCCTTGATCGGGGTGATATGATTAAAAAAAAAAGAAAATGAAATCTGAGATAGATAGATAGATAGATAGATAGATAGATAGATAGATAGATAGATAGATAGATAGAAAATGAAATCTGAGATAGATAAATAGATAGATAGATAAATAGAAAATGAAATCTGAGATAGATAGATAGATAGATAGATAGATAGATAGAAAATGAAATATGAGATAGATATAAAATGAACAGTCTGAAATAGATATAAAATGAAATCTGACATAGATAGATAGATAGATAGATAGATAGATAGATAGATAGATAGATAGATAGAGTAGGAACAAAGTTAGTTAGGTAGATAGGAATAGAAACGTAGATATGAGATAAATATCAATATAGATAGATACAAACAGAATAAGGCCGGTGAATTGCTTTGTAAAGTTTGATAGCTAAATAAAGAATACTAAAATTTAAAAATACCTTCTAATTTACACTTTAATTTCTCAATCTTTAAAAAACAAAGACAAAGAACAAACATACACACGCAAAGAAAAACAAACAAAAAAGAAACAAACAAATGAAACTTAGAAACTTTGGCACATACCGATCATTATAATCGTTAATAGTTTTTCTAGAAGTTTCATCAACCATACCGCTGTATTCCCCACAGAAAACCTTGCCCCCTTAATCGAATTCTTATAAATATTCTCTTCTTCCCCTTATGATACTGCTTATCAATATCTGCGGGTGTTTACTAACCAGTTTTTAGTCTAGGCACCTTCACTTTTTCGCGGGAAAACAGCATAGCGTAATGAAAAAGGTCACAAATTTAACGAAAATAAAGTGTTATCGTCAAAATGTTCATGTTATTAGTAAGATAAAAGACCAAAGTATTTTTTAGTTGTTTTTTTTTTTTAGTTTTTTAATTAATTCTAATCCGTTCGAAATTTTGGTTCAAATTTTGTTTTGTTTACGTGATCGCCGAAGCCAACTTTAACACTGACTTTTTACGTTTGTTTTCTGTTGAAAACACATTTAGTTGGAATTTCATGTAAAAATCAAATAATTGTTCGATTTTAATTAAAATTTTAGGACTTATTCACAAATGAGTGACATTATTTTTACATGTTTTTTTGGGGGGGATTTTTGTAATAAATATTTTTTTATATATGTTAATCCCGCTTACTTCTTAATTTCATGAAATTTCGCACAGAACCATCCTAGTTATTAAAACTATTTTTTTCTTAAAAGTAGGAGTCAGCGGAGATTGTAAATCACCCACTTTTCTTTTCAAATTTGTGCTATTCAGCTAAAAATCTGCTCCGAATTGAAAAATAATGAATCGAATAAAACTATAACATTACTTAATAAGAAAATCTTTTAAATAAGTAATATTAAGGACATTATTGTCTGAAGAAATATAATTTTTCTAATCAGTAATGAATTTATACAATAATTTTTTCATTTTTCTTTTACATTTTAATTATAATAATTTATAATAGTTTAAAATCGTAAAAAGTATCGAAAATTTTTGCCGAAAAAGTGAAGCTACCTAATAAAGGGCATTTATTTGGTCTATGCAGTTCGGACATGCATTAATCTATCACACTAACCATCACAGTCCTGCATTAGGGTGGAATTCTGTCCTAACATTGTAGTGGATCATTGTAGGTGGCTGCGTGGCGACCAGCACATCTTGCACCATCGTTAGGTATCCAGAGTAGTCGATCATTCACTCACAATTTGTTGTTTTGCATTCCTGCAGTGACCTTCATTGCTCATTCTGCGTTGCAGTAAGATAGTAAAAATCTCAGTGATGGGTCGCTAGGAAGTTTGGATTACTGTGTCGGGCCAGGAAGATTTTCCCGCCTGAATCTATCTTGCACATATCCAAATCAACCATCCGTCCGTGCATAGAATACTGCTGCCGTATATGGTCAGGCTCCCCTGCTGTTCATCTCAGTGTTCTCGACAGGCTCAAAAGGGGAATCTGTAATGTGATAGGTCCAGTCTTGACAGCTTTACTCCAGCCACTTTCTCCCCGGTGGGATGTGCCTTCCCCCTGTCTATTCTTCAAATATTTTCATGGCTTCTGCTCCCACGAACTTAAGTCACTGGTGCCCCCCACCACAATAATTTACTTGTGCAACCAGACTGGCAAATGCAGCCGATAATTCTACTCCATCAGCTTTTTTTTCTCACACTTCCAGCCTGTGGAACTCCTTTTCCATATAATTGCTTTCCTGACGTCTACAATCTCCAGGAATTTAAATGCAATGTCAATACCCATCTCCTATCCACATGACTCCAGTTCTTTCTACATCACCCCGTGTATCTTGTTCTTTTCCTTTCTCTTTACCTTCGCAACTGGCTTCACAACTGTGTTCCCAATCTTTCTCTTGTCCGTTCTCTGACACCCCCTGTAACTGGTTCGTCTTTCTCTTCACTCTCCTCCTGTTTAAACTTTTATTCTTCTGTAGCCACCTGTGCATCAGTGGCGGTATCGCTTTGCTTGGGGTGAAACGAGTAAAAGAAAAAATATTCAAGAACTACTACTATTTTAATGTGCGTTGTGGTGCAGGGGATATCGCCTCGGAACGAAAAATCGGGGAGCCGAGTTCGAAATCCAGTTGAATTCATTGCATTCACTTACGCACAAATACCCTTAGGAAAGGTATTAATCCGTCTCTTCCTTCCAGTTATAGGTTAAATAACAAGACAGAATGGGTTCTATAGCCTTGGCTGGCAACCAGTCTACCGCAGAAAGCAATGGCAACCTACTGCGGGATAATCTTTTGCCCAGTCAGTCATGTCTCGAAAGAGACGTGATCGCCCAAGCGTGTTTCACGTATGGCACTTAACTGACTGACTATTTTGATGTCTTTAGCACATACTTCAACAGAGCTGTAGTAAAAAATAATATTTTTATAACTGGAATCATAGCAACAAAAGAATGAAAATAAATATGAGTTTGTCGTATTGATATCATTTCAGTTTATGAAACTATTTAGAAGTTATAATATCCATGTATAGGTTTGTAGTGAACAAAACAAATTCTAAATTTAAAAATTCAAATGCTAAGCACTGATTCATTGATTTTGTTAGAAATAAACGAATTTACAAAATCTTTGCTTAGGACACACAAAACTCGCGAAATTTTACACCTCGATGCGAAATGTTTGTCGTCCAATGAAAAGGCCAGAATCACATCCGGGAGTAACTTCCTAAACGATATAAAAGGCGAGACAAGACTCTATCTTTCTCTCTTACTTCTCACCTCTCATCTCTTACCGCCTTCAGCTTCATCGTACTTGATAACCGAACAGAACCCTTTAAGAATTAGCGAATTCTTCTTCTTCTTCTTCTTCTTCTTCTTCTTCTTCTTCTTTGTGCCCTGTCCTTTCAGAACGTAGGCCATCATGGTTCTCCACGTCTCCCTATCCCTTGTGGCTCCTAGTATGTTTGCTCCCGTTACTCCTGTCAACCACCGTTCCGTCAGCCACCTGATCAGGTCCTGCAGTTATGTTATCCGTTGCCTTCTCCTGTCTCTCTTTCCTTCTATTTGGCCAGTCGGTATCAGGTTCTCCAGGCTCTCCTTCCTCATTGCGTGTCCCAGGAACTTCAGTTGTCTCTTCCTGATGCTCAGTATCAATTTCCTTTTTGTTGCCATTCTTTCCAACACCTCATTGTTGCTTGCGTGCTTAGTCCACGATATCCGCAGCATCCTTCTGTAGAACCACATTTCCGCTGCTTCCAGTTTTATAGCGAATACTCCTACCAAACAAATGTTCATACATATATATATATACATTCATGCCTACATCCAACAAGTTTCTGCTACGAACTCTTGATACCCTTAACTCCTTTTTCTTAAGGAACATTTAACTTCTACCAATTCATGTTATTCTTTTCTATCAATAAATTTCTATTTAAACATGTAAAAAAGATATTCTTTTATTCTTCCACACATTCTAATCTCCAACCTTCTGATGATAGCGAATAATCCTAAGTTTTAGGGATTTCGGTTATGTATGACACAAGGCCGATTTAATAAACACCGACCATCTCTCTATAGCTTCACTGGGGACCCCCCGACGTCGAAAAAAAACAAAAAAAAAACAAAAAAAAACACGCAATGGAATAATAACTTCTTCACTGGTGACCAAAGAACGCGCACTCTACTTCTTTTTCTTCTTTCATGTGCCCTGTCCTTTCAGGACGCAGGCGATCATGGCACTCCACGTCTCCCTATCCCTGGTGGCTCTTAACACGCCTTCTCCTGTAACACCATGCAATCCTCGTTCCATCATCCACCTGATTAGGTTCTTCAAATATGTTATCCTCTGCTTTCCCTTGTCTCTTTTTCCCTCTATCTGGCCTGTTAATATCAAGTTCTCCAAGCCCTTCTTCCTCATTGCATGCCCCAGGAACTTTAGCTATCTCTTCCTGATGCTCAGTATTAATTTGCTTTTCGTTTCCATCCTTTCCAAAACCTCATCATTGCTGACATGCTCGTTCCATGATATTCACAGCATCCTTCTGTAGAACCACATTTCAGTTGCTTCAAGTTTTTCCTTTTTCTTTGATGATAATGTCCAGCATTCACTGCCATACTGAAAGACAGACATCACATAGCAATCCAGTAGTCTCTTCTTTGTATCTAGCGAAATGTTCCTGTTTCTTAATACTCTACTCAACTTCTGGAACGCGTCCTTCGACATGCCTTCGGATCTCTGTGTCGCACTTTCCGTCCTCTGTTAGAACACTTCCCAGATATTTAAATTTTCGTACCTGCTTGATTTGAGTATTCCTCACATGTATTTGACATTTTGGGCTGCCCTTTTTGCTGATGACCATGTATTCGGTTTTCTTGCAGTTTATTTCCTTTCTTGTCACTCTCTTCAGTTACCTTCTGTAGATGGTCTTGTAGTTTTCTTTCCGTGTCCGCTATCAGCACTGTATAATCTGCGTACCTTATATTGTTTAAAATGTAGCCTCCGATGGCAAATTCTTGCATAACTTCTAGGGTTCTCAGAATAGTCTCGCTGTAAAAGTTTTAATAGATCTGGTGAAATAACACATCCTTGTCTTACGCCCTTTTCAATCTTTGTATATCTGCTGAATTCGTTACCAGTCCGTATGCAGGCGGTTAGCTGCCAGGTCTTTCCCATATATGTCGAGGTTGCCAAGCATCTCCATCAATTTTTTGTGGCCTATTTTGTCAAACTCCTTTGCATAATCAATAAAACATAGTTAGAAGTCTTTCTTCATTCGTATTCGTATTGCCCTTTCAGAGAGCATCCTAATCATAAATATGGCGTTCCTTGTTTCAGTGTCGAACCCGAATTGTTCTTGTCCTATCTCTGGCCTGATTCTGATTCTGCTTCTCGCTCTATTCATCAGGATTCGGACGATCAGTTTTGGCGAATCACGATGTCTGAAAAAGAACACGCAATGAAAGAATCAATTCTTTAGGTTCAATCAATTATAGACTATAGGTTTTAGCAGTGATACCATCTTATTAAATCAAATCTACAGTAGCGTAAAAAATTCTCCGCTTAAGGTTGTCTGCCAGGTCAAATTTCCATATTACATCCATTTTATTGAATGAGGCCCAGATTTTATCTATGCGAAATTTCACATCCATTTCAGTAAACTTAATTTTGCATCCTCGGTACTTCAACGATTCGACAGAGTTTACTGATTTTCATTAGCTATGTATTGAGACTTTGTTGAATTCATAAACTTCAATACAAGGGCATTAGATATTCGTTAAACTAAACTTTCTCTGATATACAAGATGTCCCCGCAAAATTGACATTATTTTTCTAATAGCAGTCAAAATGTGTATAAGCTAAGTTGATCATGCTGGTTTATTTTAATGGGAATCTACCAGGAATATGAATCGGCGTGCCAGTGATGATGACAATGTGCTCTTGACATGGTCACAAATGTCCATCCGACTTTACGACTTGTGGCTCTTTTATATCGAACTATATGACGGATGTGCGTTGTGGTGCAGTGGATATCGGCTCGGAACGAGAAATCGGGGAACCGAGTTCGAATTCCAGCTGAATTCAATGCATTCACTTACGCGCAAATACCCTTGGGAAAGGTATTAATCCATCTCTTCCTTCCAGTTATGGGTTAAATAGCAGGACAGATTGGGTTCTATAGCCTTGGTCGGCAACCAGTCTACCGCAGAAAGCAATGACAACCTGCCCAGTCAGTCATGTCTCTTTAGAAACATGATCGCCCAAGTGTATATCACGTATGGCACTTAACTGACTGATATGAAAAGACAGGTTTAAATTCCCCTGTATCTAAAAACCTAGAGAAACTTAAGCAGAGAATCACTGGAGAATGTTACGCAGGACTACAGCGTGTTTGACAGGAGTTGGACTAACGACTTGATGTGTCGAGTCATATATGATACGCAAAATGGACATTTCTGAAGCGTTGTAAAATATCGGTTATATAATGGATTGAATACCCTGTTCGAAATTGGATAAATAAATCTTTTATTGTTTAACATGAAGCCTACTTAATTTTGCTTGTAACATGTGCTTACTCAGATACTCAAAATTTTAATGATCTCAGTTTTGGAAGGGAGGACACACTATATATGACTTTGTCAAATGTCATGTCTGTTCAGCACGTCGGAGATTATGGCCTTGGATATGTTCCTGTTTTGGGGATACATTTCTGACATTTTACTGTCGTTTTTGTCCACTTTCTTTCATCCATCTACACAAACTCATTAATTAGTTTACACGTCGTTTCCCTCTGCCTTCAGTTTATCTTGCGAGTCAAAAATTCTACAGACGCTTTTACTCATTATGTGTCCAAGACATTTCAACGGTTCGTTCTCATTATAAATATACTTTTTCTTCTTCTCCCTCTTTTCCTTGCGACATTTTCCTTTTTCACATAAATCTGTTCATGGTATATATTTCGTCGGCAAAATCACATCTCTGTCGCTTGAATTGTCATGATTTCTTAGAAACATTATTGGAATGGTTTCCTAAACTCCTCATCCTGGTTTTGAGTTCAGAATATTCTTTCTCCTAGACTGGCTATTGCCCAATGCTGGAGAACCCTCTGTATCTTATTTCCAATCACCCCAAATTTGTTCAGGTCCATTTTGCGTAATAAACTCTTAAATGAAAGTATAAGTGAAAGAAGACACTCTCAGGACTTGAAAACAGTAAAAACTCGCATGGTCAATCATTAAATTTTGGATGAACCTGTCTGGTTATTTACTTTTTTACCTTTTATGCAAGGAAGTTGATTTAATTTGATTTGTTTGTTTAGAAGCTTTACATTCTTCATGGGTTACTTAGTGTCTAAATTGAATTTTCTTGTAAGATTTGGTATAATAACAATATTGTATATGTTATTCTGTTTTCACAGTTGGGTATATGGTAGCTGATAATCAACTTTTGTGCATATACATGTTTGTGTGGACAAAATAACGGTGATATATATGTTTGATATAGATTTATTTTGGAATACATTTTGATTTCTTCAAAGAATTATTGCATTATATTGATTAATCCCATAAAATAGTTCTTTTATATTAGTTGGCTGACTTTATTTAGTAACATTCAACCACTATGGTTTAGTTAATGCCGAAATCTAAATATTTTCGACAAAATTTTATGAATGCAACTAAATATATTTGAAACGCAATTGTACACCTTCTACAAAATATATTTTGAATATAAATGCATATCTTCAATTACAGATACAGTGTATTAGTCAAGTTGTTATAAAGTGTATTGTTGGTAATTTTACAATAAATATATAGTGTTGGTCATTTTTTATTTCACTCAGTTAAGTACCATACGTGATACACCCTTGGTCAATCATGTCTCGAAAGAGACATTACTGACTGGGCATAAAATGTTTTCCCAGTAGGTTGCTATTACTTTTTTCATTAGAGTGGTTGCCAAACAAGGCTATAGAACCCAATCAGTCCTGCCATTTAACCCATAACTGGAGGGAGAAGTGACGGATTTATACCTTTTCCAAGAGTATTTGCGCGTAAGTGAATGTAACGAATTCAACTGGAATTTGAACTTGACTCTCCGACAACTGCACCACAATGTAACACATCACTCAATAAATCTCTGGCATAACTAATAAAACAAAAAAATTTAATCAAAATTCGACTTTATTCATCAACATAGTCTCCTTCTAAGGTGATACACTGATTCCAACGCTTCTTTAAAAATTCGATGCCTTTTTTGTAGAACGATTTGTCTTTGGCCTCGAAATATGCCTCAGTTTCTGATATCACTTTTTCACTGAAGCCAAATCTCTTTCCCTGGAGCATTGAGGTCTGCAAACAGCCAGTAGTCGCTGAGGGGCAGATCTAAAGGTGGATGCGGAAGTAATTCCAAGTCCAGCTCATGTAGTTTTGCTATCGTTGCAATCGTCTTGTGACACGGTGTGTTGTCTTGGTGAAAGATCACTTTTTCCTCTTCATTTGTGACCGTTTTTTGGCGATTTTTTTTCAAACGCACCATTAATGCTATAAACTATTTGCTGTTGAATATTCTTTCTTTTTCAAGGTAATCGATGAACAAAATAACTTGCGCATCTCAGAATACGGAGGCCAAAACATTGCCCACTGATGTCTGCGTCTTTGGTCGCTTTTTTACGGTTTTCACCTGTTGTCCACACAGCTGACTGAAGATATGATTTGAAGAGCAGTCCACAAATAAACAACATTATTCAAAAATACCAAAAAACATATGGAAGAGACAAAGAGAGCCTAAATTTAATCTGCTTATTCAATTTAGAGCAAGAAACCGGATCTAGTCCACTTTAGAAAAGACAAATAGATATTGACTGTTGATGTTGCTATCATAAACATAAAAACGAATGGAAAGGTAAATAAATATTTAAGATTTATCACAGATCTGAAAATACTATCAAGCTAATCCTATCTGTCGCTTATAACATTAATTTTAACAATACTTAAGTTAAATTGCTTGCTAGTCCTGATCAATAAAGTACATTCGCCAGCAGGGCTTCTGATCAGGTGACTGAAGGCTTTGAAGAGCGTGCAACCCCCTCTTAACTGGTATTGTTAACAGGTTCAAAGCATCATTCCTGTTCGCTTTCACAATTTAGACAATGCAAATATACTCTAGCACGAAAATAAAACTTCAAATTATTGAAGCCCTCTATACAAAAAATTGCAACCAACACTGAATGAAATTAATTATGAGTATCGCAACAAAAATTTATAATGCCTGTAACAAGGTTCTAAAATATCTAAATTATAATTTAAAGTATTCTACAAATATAAATTATGTTATGTCTTTTTTTTAATTAACAGAGTTCGTTTTATGAGCATGAACAAAATCTTCGTAATTGTCAAATACATTAACTTTTGTTTTAGCAATTCACCCTTGAAGATAATCTTGGATGAGATTAAAAGTAGTTAGGAAAATAAAAAAATTGCGAAAAACTACAACGCCTTCTTTAATACTTTAATTACAACGTGAAGAAATTCAACCGTGAATATGAAAGGTCTAACATAAAAATTCAATATACATATGTCTAGATTATTTAAGCAAATATGCTTAGCCAGATATACTGCTTATATATATTTTTTTAAAATCATATCACCCCGCGCAAGGCGGTAACGCCACTAATGTGCAGGGGGCTACGTAAGAGTGAAAAGATTGGAAAAGAGAAAACCGGAAACCACATCCTAAACAGGAAACAAGGGATGAGCCTCTTCACCCGTTCAATAGACGTTGGTGGAGTGTGAACCGGGCGATAGTTTAGTCTATCTACTCCAATTGAAAAAAAAAAGGGGAAAAGAATGGAAATGAGTAAAAGATTGGAAAAGAGAAAGCCGGAAACCACATCCTAAACAGGAAACAAGGGATGAATCTTTTCACCCGTTCAATAAACGTGGGTGGAATGTGAACCGGTCGATAGTTTAGTCTATCTACTCCAAATGGAAAAAAAAAGAGGAAAAGAATGGAAATGAATAAAAGATTGGAAAAGAGAAAGCCGGAAATCACATCCTAAACAGGAAACAAGGGATGAGCCTCTTCGCCCGTTCAATAAACGTGTGTGGAGTGTGAACAGGGCGATAGTTTAGTCTATCTACTCCAGTTGAACGGAGGGAGAGAAAAATGTGTTGGTGACCTGCTAAGTTTTAACTTAGTTAAAGTCCACTTAAAGGAATTTCTGCTAAGAAACAAAGCCAATCCTTCAATTAAAGTTTTAAGTTAAGCAATAATTAGGCAGAAAACGAAGAAAGATTTCTTCAAACAATATTCATGTTAGTTGAAGCAAGCCCCATAAACACACACTTCTACCGGTGAGTTGAAAAAAATTTATAGTTTTTAACTTTTGGTCTGAGAATTCTGGGACATGCGGCCTGACCCAAACGCTAGCCGGCAGAGAGAGAGAGAGAGAGAGAGAGAGAGAGAGAGAGAGAAAGAAAGAAAGAAAGAAAGAAAGAAAGAAAGGGTGAATGACACTAGGGAAAAAATAAATAAAGACAAAGAATCCAACACTTAAAGGAATTTCTTTGCTTCTGCTGGATATGTGAGCAGAAGATCAACCAGAATGCATCTGTTAACACCACAACACTGGTCACAGCACTTCACCTGGGGCTATAACATTCCTAGTTGAATCCTGGATGACTGGCAATATGTGCTGTGGTCTGAGAAATCATGGCTTCAGTTTCAGGTTGAAGGTAGTTTTCAGGTGTGAAGCCATGGCACTCAGTTGTGAACAAGGCACAGTGTAGACTGGTGATGGTACCCTAATGTCATAGGTGTATTCACATGATATGAGTTGGACCTTGGGTCTGCTGCCCCACCTAATCACATTAATGTCTGGGACAGCTATGCCGCACTGCTTCATGATCATTTGTACACATTCATGGATTTACTGTAGCTTCAAACAATATTCATATTTATATATATACATATATAGTACTGTGCAAAAGTATTAGGACAAGAACTATTTTTTCTTTTATGAGGCATATTGACAGAAAGTAAACAATTTAATTAAAGTAATTTTATTTTATTTACTCAACAAATGCTTTAACAAGAGAAAATACTTGTTACAAAATAAATTTAATATTTAGTATAGTAGCCTTTTGCTTTGATCACAGCCTTCATTTTGTCAGGTATTGACATCACAAGCTTCTTCAATGTATCTAATGGTATCTCCTGCGAAGCAGCTTATATTTGTACCCAAAGTATGCTTGCAAAGTAACAGTAGATTTATCAATTTTTTTTATCCAAGATATCCCATAGATATTCACTAGGATTGTGATCAGGTCTTTGTGGGGGCCAATTAAAATTCCAAATCCTTCCTTCCTGTTCCTTTTCAGTTAAATAATTCTTATAAAGGTTTGGCTTTTCACCCTGTATTTGAATTTCAGCGAGGTTTTTAGGAAAATCACCCCTGTCCTAATACTTTTGCATACTATCGGTAGAGTGCAAAAGTGTTAGAACAGGGGTGATTTTAAACTTTATTTTGATGCCTCATAAAAAATAAAATAGTTCCTATCTTAATACTTTTGCACAGTACCGTATATATATATATATATATATAGTTAAGCACATCGAAATACATGTTAGCATTATGCATGCACAAACAGACACTTTCGTTTAATCCTAAGGCAGATATTTATTTTCTGAAAAAAAATGTATATTTCCCGAATTAATAAACAACTCCAGGCAAATACACAAATCAATTCGTATTCTAAATTATCTATAATTAAAAGAAAGCAATAAATTGAACAACATTTGTTCTAATAGAAGAAGCAAAATATGACGATGAATAATAATAATAAGAAGCCACAGAAGAAGGATAAACAGAAGAAGAGGAAAAAGTAGAGGAAGCAGAAGAAGAAAAAAGAATAATCAGAAAAGAAAAGAATAGACAAAGGAAGAAGCAAAAGAAGAAAACAGAAGTCAAAGAAGAAAAAAACGGTGACAGAAGATGTAACAAAAAGAATAAATAGAAAAAGAGGAAGACGAAATAGAAGACAAAGAAAAAGAAGATGAAGAAGGAGAAATAACAGAAGAAGAAACAAATGAAGAAGCAGAAAAAGAAGCCAAAGAAGAACAAGTAGAATAGGAGGAAGAATCAATAGAAGAAGAAAAAGAAGAAGAAGAAGAAGAAGAAGAAGAAGAAGAAGAAGAAGAATCAAGAGAAGAACAATCAGAAGAAAACGAAAAATCAGAAATAGGAGAATCAGGTGAAGAAGAAGAAAAAAGCAGAAGAAGAAGACGAAACAGAAGAAGAAAAAAGAAGAAGAAGAAGAAGAAGAAGAAGAAGAAAACAAAGAAGCCAAAGAAAAAGAACAAGAATAAAAAACAAACAGACAAGAAGAACAAGAAGAAGAGGAGAAATCAATAGACGCAGAAGAAGAACAACGACAAGAAGAAGAAGAAGAAAAAGAAGAAAAAGAACATAAACGTAGAAGAAGAAGTAGAAGAAGAAGAAGAAGCAGTAGAAGAACAACCAGGAGAAAAAACAAGAAGCAAAATTAGGACAATTACATTAAAAAAAAACAGATGAATAAACCGAAGAAGAAGGAGAAGGTAAAAAGATGATGAAGAAGAAGAAGAAAAAAAGAAGAACAAGAAAAAGAAAAAAGAAGCCAAAGAAAAAGAACAAGAACAAGAAACAAACAAACAAGAGGAGGAACAAGAAGTAGAGGAGAAAAAAATCAATAGACTCAGAAGAAGAACAACAACGACAAGAAGAAGAAGAATATGATGTAGAAAAAGAAGAAGAAAAGGAAGACAAACGTAGAAGAAGAAGAAGAAGAAGAAGAAGACAATCGGGAGAAAAAACAAGAAGCAAAGTTAGGAGAATCACATTAGAAAAGCAGAAGAAGAATAAATTGAAGAAAAAGAAGGAGCAGAAAAGAAGGCGAAAAAGAAAAAGTCGAAAAAAAAAAGAAGCAAGAACAAGAAACAAAGAAGAGGAAGAAAATATGAATAAAAAGTGAATTATTCCAAAGCAAGAAAACGCAAATACGTTTAAGAAGTTTTCATTCCTTTTAACCAAGTATGAATGCATTTAAAAATATGAATCTTTCCTTGATTTGAAAACTTCTAATCAATCTTTAAATCTTTGATAATACATTTCAAGAGACAATCTCAAATATGAATTTTTTTTCATAAAGCAATGCTAATGAAATTTAGCATTTCATCTAAACAATAGCAAATTACTGCCGATATGCAGTGATAACCAACTGATGAATTGTAATACGCCTAATCAGGTTCAAGGTATCCTGATGCTTGCAGTCCAAAATAAACGATTATGTTATAACTTTCATATACACGCGTGGATAAATAAATAAGTATATAAATTCAGTCAGTTAAAGTGCCATACGTAATACACGCTTGGGCGATCATGTCTCGAAAGAGACATGACTGACTGGGCAGAAGATTATCACGCAGTAGGTTGTCATTGCTTTCTGCGGTAGACTGGTTGCCGACCAAAGCTATAAAACCCAATCTGTCTTGCTATTTAACCCATAACTAGAAGGAAGAGACGGATTAATACCTTTCCCAAGGATATTTGCGCGTAAGTGAATACAATGGATTCAACTGGAAATCGAACTCGGCTACCCGGTTTCTCGTTCCGAGCCGATATCCACTGTACCACAACGCACATACATTCACGTGGACAATTAAATAAACAGCTAAACACGTGTAGCAGTCGTGGGGTGTTGACTTCCATTAATTATTTGGTAATAAGATAGGCAGATGATACAAAGTTGATAGCCGATACTGAAAGCAAAGTAAAAAAAAGCTCTTACAGAAGATTGTGAAGGAAAGCGAGACGAAAAGACAACATAATGCATTGTTGTTAGTAAAAGAATAGACCCAAAATAATAATAACTAATCTTTTATTTTTTAAAATCGTTTCACCCCAAGCAAGGCGGTACCACCACTGATACGTTGGGGACTACATAAAAGCAAAAGTTTAGTCAAGAGGAGAGAGAATAGAAAGACGGCCCAGCTACAGTGGGTGTCAGAAAATAGGCAAGAGAAGGACGGAAACACAGGTGTGAAGACAGTTGCTAAGGCAGAGAGAAAGGAAAAGAAGATAGAACAAGATACACAGTGTGATGTAGAAAGAACTGGAGTCAAGTGGATAAGAAATGGGTATTGACCTTGCATTTAAATACCTGGAGATTGTAGCGGTCAGGAAAGCAATAATACGGAAGAGAGTTCCACAGGCGGCAGATGCAGGGAAAAAAATCTGCTGGAGTAGAAATGACGGCTGCATTTGGTTGATCTAACTGTAAGTGGCTCTGAGATACTGTCATGGGGACTCACCCATATGACACATGAACTCGTCCAAGCTATAAGTAACAGTTCTGCTTTGTGGAAGCAGAACACAGAGAGACAGAGAAAGAGAGTGGGATCTATTCCAGCATAATTCCGACAGCTGGTATATGTTTGTACTACTGTTTTTGTAATGTATTTGTTTAACATTATTCTGGCTTTGTAACCTTATTTGTGGCCCAGCGGACAAGAATAACTTGGTGACGAGGTGATAACAAATACAAAACTCTAACAAGTACAAAAGGGTAAATATTGAAATATTTTAATAGAAGACTGTAATCCGAAGGCTACTGAGATAGCTAAAGAGTTATTCTAAAAGCCAAGCAGAGTATGAATAAATGTAAAAACTTCACTAGAAACAAGAAAATAAATACTAAGTTATACGAAATATACACCCTTGTGCAAATCAATTAAAACAAATGTTTTAGTTTCTTTTTTAGACCATACTGCCAATTTTGTGGTGCATTGGATATCAGTTCGGAACGAGAAATCGGGGAGCCGAGTTCGAATTCAACTTGAATTTCTTGCATTCACTTACGCGCAAATACCCTTGGGAAAGGTATTAATCTGTCTATTCCTTCCAGTTATGGGTTAAATAGCAGGACAGATTGGGTTCTATAGCCTTGGTCGTCAACCAGTCTACCGCAGAAAGCAATGGCAACCTACTGCGGGATAATCTTCTGCCCAGTCAGTCATGTCTCGGAAAAGACATGATCGCCCAAGCGTGTTTCACGTATGGCACTTAACTGACTGCTATGACAAAAGAGAAAATAATCAACTATGACACATCGAAATCTGAGCTCACAAGGTCACAATCATAGCAGTTGCGATTGGTACATTTGCTACGGTGATTGGCAAAATGGCGATATGAATAAAGAAAAATGGTTTTGATTGCCCAGTGGAACGTATACAGAATAGAAACCTTTTAGAAATGGCAAGAATAAAGCGGAAACTGAGTCAGACGAATATTAAACGATAACTAAACCTAGTGGTTATGGCTCTCTATCTATGCACTAATAATCAGATATTAAGATTTTGAATTCCTTGCATTCTTTGGGAAAGGTATTAATCCGTCTCTTCCCTAGAGTTATGGGTTAAATGATAGGAAAGATTTGTTTCTATAGCCTTGGCTGGCAACTAGTCTGCTGCAGAAAGCAATGGCAAACTACTGCGGGATAATCTTCTGCCCAGTCAGTCATGATCGCCCAAGCGTGTATCACGTATGGCACTTAACTGACTGACTGTGGTGACATGGTGTAATCGATAGAGTTTTTAAAGAATTAGAAATCCGAGCATGATTCATTAGTGGCAGCCACAATCTTAACAATATCAAATATGCAGATGATACAGCGTTGATAGCCGATACGGAAAGAAAACTACAAAATCTCCTACAGAAGGTAGTGAAGGAAAGCAAGAATAAAGGACAAAACAAACTGCAAGAAGACACATTGCATTGTTCTTAGCAAAAGGATGATCCCAAAATTGAAACTACAAATCGGAGATACAAAATTTACACAAGAACAGTATTTGAATGAACCCGCAAAATACGTAAATTTAGGGGTCGTTTTACTTATGTTCAATACACAGTAACCAAATTACATCTATGTTTTCTAGATTATTGGAATAAAACCTACCAAAATACGTTAAACTAAGTATTGTAGAACTTATGTTCAATATAGTCAGTCAGTTTAGTGCCAAATGTGATACGTGATACACGCTTGGTTATCATGTTTCGAAAAAGACATAACTGACTGGTCAGAAGATTATCTCGCAGTAGGTTTTCCGTTACTTTCTACGGTAGACTGGTTATCAGCTAGGGCTATACAACCTAATCTGTCCTGTTATTTAACCCATAACTGGAGGGAAGAGATGGATAAATATATTTCCCAAGGATATTTGCGCGTAGGTGAGTTCAGATAATTGAACTGGAATTCGAATTCGGCTCCCCGATTTTTATTTCCGAGTCGATATCCACTGCACCACAATCTTACGTTCAATACACGGCAGCCAAGTTACATCTACGTTTTATAGATTAATGGAATGAACCCACCAAAATACGTAAATTTAGAGCTTGCAGAACTTAAGTTCTATACACAGTTGCCAAATTATACCGATACTAGCAATATAGCTCGGCGTTGCTCGGGAGTAATGAAAGCTTTAAAACTAATCCATGGTCCTGGTAGCACGAAAGACTTAAAAGCAATAGTTGTTTCCAGTTAAAGCAAAACCGTAGACTGAAAGAAAAATGAATGGATGTAAGTTAAATTTTAATTTCCTGGTATCGATATCAAATTTTCTGCACTATTGTAAGAATTGCAACCTTGAAACTTCTGAATATCGTTTCTTATGTCTTTGTCTATGAGTGTATCAAATTTGATTAAAATCGGACTAATCCTTCTATAATCCGATTTTTTCGATTATCGATTTTCGATATTTATCGGGGGTACCTCGACACAAAACCTAGCTAAGAACACTCGCAGACGCTTATAGTAAAATTGTGTAAATTTTCAAGAAAATCGGTTCAGCCGTTTCGGAGTCTATAGGTAACGGACACACACACACACACACACACACACACACACACACACACACACACACACACACACACACACACACACACACACACAGAGACAAAGTTCCATTCATAAATAAGTTTAGATGTACTAGAATATTGTTTCATAGAGTATTAGAATGAAATCAACAAAATACGTAAATTTATGCAAGAACAAACATTTAAAAGACATAATGTGCAACACTGAAACCCGAGGACGTATTGGGACTGACAAAGAATCATTCAAAAACTAAACAGCATATTAAAAGGTTCAAAACCTTTGTTAGAAACAAAGTGCATTGAACTGAACTGTCGTATATAGGAGTGAATAAGTTTCCTGTACGTGGTGTAATGGATATCAAGCTTGTCTCGCTAAAACCTATTACAGCTGAGCAGTGAGTTCAATCCTCACTGGGTACCCCATACTTTCGGCCTTGTGCCATATCTAAGCAGCGCTTAGATAATCGGCTATCTTCATAGATAGCAAAGACTACAGCTAAACAAAAACCGGTAATTAAGAATTGCATTCCTCACATGTCAGTGGCCATGTTTTGTTTAATTAACACCAATGTTCTTTTCTGACGTTCCCTGCTTCGTCAAACACTGGATGTTCACGCAGTAGACGATCATCATTCAGTCAACTGATTAGAATTCACAGTCTGCGGTAAAGTGATTCATGTTCCTTTGTATAGCCAGATCGGTTAGATAAAGAAAATGTGACGAAGAAAGAAATACATGAAATAATTCTAAGTGCAGCTAATCGAATATGATACCGAATAAGTTCTCTACGTGGCAGTGAAATTAAACCTTTGACTGAGTATTGTTTCGTAGAGCAGTGGAGTAAAATCAACAAACTACGAAAATCAAGGGCTTATGAAACTTATGTTCAATACATAGTAGCTAAATTGTACATATGTTTACAAGAATATTTTTTAGAGAACATTGGAATGAAACCGATAAAATACGTAACTTCAAGCAAGAACATATGGCCGCATGACCGAGTGGTTAGAACATTTACTTTTTGACCATGAAGCCTGGGTTCGAATGTCACATGATCGATTTGTCTGGAAGGTGACTTCCTGTTTCTATCGGAGGTGTTCTCAGCGTGCGGCAACTTTGGAAAGTGCCTGAAAACTATACCACTGGTTAACCCAGCTCTTGTAAGTGAAACTGGTAGATGGCTACCTTTGAGGAGCCGACGATGGTTGGGATAGCTCGAAGTCACAAGGGCTTGAGCACCCTGGCTTTGTTCAAAGTGTTGTTCATGCGTTCATTGTTGATGCGCTCTCGCCTAAAAATTGTAACTAAGATCTGCTCGGCATAGTTGCAGTAGAATTCACAGGAAAGCCCTGTGGGTATTTAACAAACAGAAAATGCAGTGGGAATTCGGATATCCTTGAATACGAGTGTTAATATGAAAACCACGTTAATAGAAATAAATGTTTAAAAGTTTTAATTATTAACGGAAGCCTTGCCCATGCCTGGTCTTATCCAATTGCTCAATATCGGCAACATACTTTGTTACTTTGAGTTTTACATAATTTTCTAAATGTTCAGGTGTTAGGCAACATCTTTGTGAATTTAACCCTGCTATCATGTGATTGAAAATTTGTTCACGGGAATAAGTTGAACAAAAACCCGAAAGAAGACCAAAAAAAAAAAAAAAACAATAAAAAAGAAAGATCTCGAGAGTCACGCCTAATAGTTGAGAATAGGAGCAAAAACTTTCTAAGTTTTCGTTTTCCAGAAGCTTTCTTAGTTCAACAAATAGTGCCATTAGAAGTTGCATGGCGTGCTATGCGTGCTGTAGGCTGCGAACCCTTGGCCAAGTTGAGAGGAATCTAGCATCTGATCTCTGCTCTGAATTAACTAAGGGCACAACAGTTACAGAAACTGGTCTGTAAATTTCAATGCCTCAAAAATCGAGTTGATAAAGTTTTTCCATCATGGACCAGAACCTGAATTTCTGATTTTCAAGATGCAATTTTACCCTTATTGGAGATGTTTGCGCTGAACATTTGTTGGGACTCAAGTGAGTTGTAACATCTTTAAAATTTTCGTACAGCTATACAAAACCTCATTTAATAATCCTCTAACTTGAATGTCTCCTGGACATTGCATTGAGTGAACAGTTGTAGAAAGGTTATTAATCTTATATATATAAATATTTATGTGTACATTTTTAATTATGTCAAAAATCTCTCTCTATATATATATATACAGATTTTTGACATAATTAAAAATGTACACATGAATATTTCCACCGATTCATGTTTTGAAAATGGCGGTATTAAGTTTCAATATTGGTGTTAACTTTATCGCTCAGTAACTAAAGCGGAAGAGAAAAACTTGGTACAGATTAGCGTAAAAGAATTCAATTTATAAACCAAAGAAAAAGCGGAAAGGTTTAATGTTTACTGTTTATTAAGACGTTTGTATGCAGATTTGGTGATAAAGATCAGGAAATCAGGATGTGGAGAATGATACGATGTCAGTAAATCAATATGTTTCGGGATATATGACTTGGTTATTCTTGCATGATCTATCTATCTATCTATCTATCTATCTATCTATCTATCTATCTATCTGTCTATCTATCTATCTATGTAATCTTATAATTTATTCACTTTCGTCATTGTTCAGATATCTGTATCACACTGTGTACTTGCCTGTTTATTTTGGTTCACAAAATTGTGATCATATCTACCTTCAAATTTAACTAGTTCAGTATCTATCTATCTATCTATCTATCTATCTATCTATCTATCTATCTATCTATCTTATTCTGTTCATATCTATCTATCTATCTATCTATCTATCTATCTATCTATCTATCTATCTTATTCTGTTCAAATCTATCTATCTATCTATCTATCTTATTCTGTTCATATCTATCTATCTATCTATCTATCTATCTATCTATCTATCTTTAGTATCTAAATTATTCTATTCCTTTCTATCTATCTATCTATCTATCTATCTATCTATCTATCTATCTATCTATCTTATTCTGTTCATATCTATCTATCTTATTCTGTTCATATCTATTTATTTATCTTATTCTGTTCATATCTATCTATCTATCTATCTATCTATCTATCTATCTATCTATCTATCTATCTATCTTATTCTGTCTATCTATCTATCTATCTATCTATCTATCTATCTATCTATCTATCTTATTCTGTTCATATCTATCTATCTATCTATCTACCTATCTATCTATCTATCTATCTATCTTATTCTGTTCATATCTATTTATTTATCTTATTCTGTTTATATCTATCTATCTATCTATCTATCTATCTATCTATCTATCTATCTATCTATCTTTAGTATCTAAATTATTCTATTCCTTTCTATCTATCTATCTATCTATCTATCTATCTATCTATCTATCTATCTATCTATCTATCTATATCTTCTTATTCTATTTCTATCTATCTATCTATCTATCTATCTATCTATATATCTATCTAAATTATTCTGTTTCTATCTATCTATCTATCTATCTATCTATCTATCTATCAATCTATCTATCTTGTAAAAAATAGATCTATGTATCTAGTTGCTTAATATTGTTTATCCTACTATAAATTATCTTACTCTTCGCGTATGGTTCTCTTTTCTGAATCTAAGCATTTATGTATCCCGGCGATTTCCTTCTCATCTCAGAATAATTCACCTATCTCTCGGTTCCATGTGGTTTAAGTCATATCTATCGCTATATGAATTAAAAAAATAACAGTCGGGCCTATTTCTACTGACTTTCTCCTTCAATTTATTGACGCATTCTCATCTCTATCAATTTGTTTCTGCCCGTCTATTTTCTATAGTAATAGAACTCAGTCAATCTCTTCATATCTATCTGTCTCGCTAGTTAACGATGTGTCTCCGTATATCCACCCGTATCTTTACAGATATCGATCGATCAATCGATCCATCTATTCATCCACGTGTCTTGCGGTTTGATGAAAGTAATTACTTTATTAACTCCATATAAAAGCCTTTGCACAACTCACAGCTTCCGGTATTGAATGGGTATTGATTATTGATCTCTGAGCGTATCTTGATGATCGAGTTATTAAAATAGGTCCGCTATTTCTTTTCAGCATGTCGCGATGCGAAGCAAATCGAACGAAATGAATTAACAAAGATTTTAAAGCGATGTTATTCTGCGAATATAGATTAGAAGTATATCTCAATCATTTGTTGCGGGAATAGTGACGTGGTTATTATGCTAGGCTCGCTCCGTCACGTTCGATGGTTTGGTCACTGTTAAACAGGCCTAGAAGTCGTGATATTAAAAACCCAACCAGCTGATCATATATATATATATATATATATATATATATATATATATATAAATCCAGGTAAAGAGAACCAACAGTTTTACAATTCCGAGTTCTCTGGCATTTACTTTTTTTTTAAAGTATTGTAGAGCATAATATAATCTTATAATTAAAATAGTTTTTTAATTAAAAATATTATAATATAATTATATATATATATATATATATATATATATATATATATATATATATATAACGTAGCACACTTGGTATACTATCCAGGTAAATTTAAATAGAGACGAACTCAAAAGAATTCAATGTTAAACTTATTTATTTAATTTTACAAAGCAATATAATTTAAAAAATATTTTTGATTTACTACGATTTCAATGGGTAATACATATTTCACCGCACAATGCTGCTATAATTGCGGCTCTTCAGACCCAATATATATATATATATATGATGGAGACGTTGAGAAACTCTGACATTTTTGACAAATATAAGGAAGTTCTGTTTATATAATTGTTGCACTTAATTAGGTTTTAAAAGAATGATAATAAAAAAAATAATAAGACCTTGAATAATCTCCCAGAACTGCGTGCGCTTATTTTTTATGGCAATGCATCTATATATATATATATATATATATATATTATGGTCATGCATCTATAAGGAGGTAGTATAAGCAAGCTTAAAATTCAATGTATATCGTTACATCGAAGAGTAAACAATTTTATTTTGTTAAACATATCGGATTTTGTATCAAAGAAAGTATACTTGCGGGCAATTTAACTGCGCGATTTTATTTTAAAAATCTTGAGTTGAAGCACACAGAATTCTTGTTGAAACTTACGGCCAATATGTCCTGTCAGAAACAACATACAGAGATTGGCTTAGACGCTTAAAATAATGGTTTTAATGTTGAAGATAAAGAACGCTCTGGCGTTCCGAAAAAGTTTGAAGACGAAGAAGTGGAGGCATTATTTCGTGAGGGTTCATGCCAAGAGCAATCTGAACTTGCAGAATCATAAGAAATTGATCACACAACAGTTTGAAAGCATTAGAAATGATTAAAAAACAAAGACATTGGGTGCCGTACATGCTGAAACCGGGAGACGTCAAACCGCGTCATGTTACATGGGAACAGCTGGTTCAACGGCAGAAAAGAAAAGATTATTTGCATCATATACTGACCGGCGATAAAAAGTAGATACACACCGATAACTCTAAACATAGAAGATCGTGGAGTAAGCCCAGTCATGTATCAACATCGGCGACAAATTTAAATATTCATGGTTCGAAGCTTCTGCTCTGCATTTGGTGGGATCACCTGGGTATAATTTATTATGAGCTGCTCAAACCGACCGAAACCATCACAGGAGATTGCTATCGACAAATGCAAAGTCCTACCCCACCCGCTATATTCGTCAGACATTTCCCCGCCTGATTAATACTTCTTTCGATCTATGGCCTGGTTGAACGTTACTTTCATTTTTAAGAAGACGCCAAAAAATGAGTCGACGCGTGGTTAGCCTCGTAACACCGGTCCTTTTTCCGACGTGAAAGTTAAATGTCGGAAAGATAGGAAAAGTAGTGGCTAGCGATGGACAATACTTTCAGTGACATATGTTACTTACTAATTTTGTAAATAAAACGTTACTTTTCATGAAAATCAACGAGAACGTATTCAAGAATAAAAAAAAATTATTATTATTGAAACATTTTCAAAAAACTTGTCTAATAATTGATATGGCTTGTCCAGCGGATTTTAACATAGCAACCAAGGAATTCGAAAAACTGTCAAAATATAAAGACCTGGAAATTGAAATAGAAAAAAATGTGGAAATTGAAAACAAGAGTTGTGCCAGTGATAGTAAGTGCACTTGGAATGATAAAAAAATGGAACAAAACAACACATTGAAAGAATCCCTGGAAACCCCAGCTTAAGAGATATACAAAAAAATTGTCTTGTTAAGTATAGCCCACACACTAAGGAGAACTTTGTCTATGTAACGCTAGGGATTTTAGAGGAGATAGAAAAAACATGAAATGGAGCCATAACAACACCCCACGACCTGCCTTAGGTCTTTCCGCAGACTTGGTAGGTAGTGCGTCCATAGCAAAAATGTAAATATGATGAAAAATGACAACATAATAATAATTCAATAATTGTATAAATAATGTAAAAGAAATTGTTACAGAAAATGAAATCTGTGAACCGAGTAACTTTTTCTTTCCCAGAAAATGGCTTTCTGTATCATTTTTCATTGTATTGTTGAAATAACAAGGCAGACTGAGTTCCCGAATCTTGTGTGGTAACTCGTCTAGAAGAACAACTATGAATTCAAAACAGTTGAGAAAATGACTGGAAACCAGACCACCATCTTTCTCCAAAAATTCACAAATAAAAATAAGAGGGAAACTGCGGAGAACCATGATCTCATAAATACTAAAGGAAAATAACATCTAAACACACACAGAAACAGACACACACACAAATGAGAATTTTTCAATTAATAAACATGTTGATAAAAATATCAGATTAAATTGCAATGTGTTACTTAACAGTCTAAAACATATCTAAGCAACAGTTTCTTTATGAGGAAATATTTGGTATTTTTGACCGAGCGGCCAGTGCCATTCGAGTTGCATTTTTCTTTATTCCCTCCTTATCAGGTCTGGGTCAATCTGTAGCAAGTGTTCTCCTCATCTCTAAGGCTAATTTTAATATTAACCGTTTTCTTATAAGGAAATATTCGAAATTCATTACCCGATGAGCCAGCGCTACTCGAGTTACATTTTTCATCATTACCTGGCTATTAGGCCGGGATCAAACTGTAGCATCTGTTCTCATGTCTAATGCTAATGTTAATATAGCCGTTTTCTTATAAGGAAATATAAAATGAAAAAACGCAAGAGATAGAAGTGACAAAAAGAGGTGGGGGGGCATGACTGCCTATACCCTGAACGGATATGGCGCGGCACATAAAAGAAAGAAAGAATTGATTATCGGCTCACAAGATAAGAAAAATACTTGATTGATAATTAATCTGTCAGAATGAATATGTTATGCGTTTCTGCAACGTCCACCAGCTCAATTGAAAGCATTAGAAACCAAATGTTATGCTTACTTTTAGAAAATATGTGGTATTTTTTTTAGTTTCTGCGGTACTAAATGCGTCTTCTGATGCGAATAAAACTATTATTACTACTAGTGATGACTAAAGTTTTTTCTTATTTTTTCGTAACATGTGTGCAACGACGAGGTTTTAGTGAAAATGGAAACTAAAAGGAAACTTATACTTAACATCAAGAAAAGACAGTTAAAATTTCTGCGAACCGGTATGAGAAAAGACGGCTTGGAAAATCTGAAAATCTAATAATCACGAGACAGATTGATAGAAAGTGGGACAGAGAAAAGCAGCATGGAACATATTTGATGAGCTTGAGTAAATGGATGCCAGAACAGGGTTTGGGAGAAATAACAAGATGGCAGAATTTATTAGGAGCTATAAAGTACAGCAAAATGTGAATGGCCATGATTGCCAACGTTCTGGAGGTACACGATACATAAAAGAAAAGAAATTCTTTTCGCCAACTTTTCAGCTGTCCTTTTAGGATTGTTAGTTGACCAAGTGATAGGTCATATATCTGAAGTCTTGCAAATTGTAACAGACGATTCGGACCGTCCGAAAGTGAGAGGCTAAATCTCATGGCTTCAGGAAACTGCTATTAGAGTATCGTCAAGTCATCCATTTTTCTGACACGCTATCTTTCTATCTAGAGAATTGTGGATGACGCAGCTATGGTGTCTGTGTGCCATTCCTTATATTATCTTTGAATCGAAAAAATATTCTGTGGTTGAGTCGGTTGAAGAATATAAATGCGTTTCGACCTCGGCGAATTAAAATCGAATTTGTACCGTATTGGTGAGGATCACTTCAACTTGAACTGGTTTGGTTGGTTGATTTTATGGAATATTTACCTTTCAAGCGTTATTTAATATCAAATATCCTCTTTAATATTTGAATGTGACAGAATTTATTTGATTCTGAAATAGAAATTACTTATCGTTCTTATTGTCTATAAAGATATATTCCATTCGAAGATCGGTAAACATTGATAGATTATGTTTGAGTCTGTAAACATTTATTTGGTTCTATAAAAAGGTAAATATCACCCGTTTATATTCGAGTCTGGTATGTTCACATGGATGAGTGGATAGAACATTTACTTGCTGACCATGCGATCCATGTTCAAATTTTACCATAGTTAATATGATTTGTCGTTCCAAGTCGATATCCATTGCGCCACAACGCACATTCCGTGGTTTGTAGTAGATTGGTTGCAGGCAAACCTATAGAACCCAATATGTTCTATTATTTAACCCATAACTAGAAGGAAGAGACAGATTAATACCTTTCCCAGAGGTATTTGTGCATAAGTGAATACAAGGAATTCAACTGAAATTCGAACTCGGCTCCCCGATTTATCGTTCCAAGTCGATATCCAGTGCACCACAACGCACATTCCGTGGTCTGATAGGCACCCAAAAATAACATCTATTCGGTATGTGTCACAGTGTTTACAGTAAGAAGTACACTTTCAGATGAAGTGGAATGTTTATATTTAATCATTTGCTAGGTAAGCTGCTAAGACATTTCACTGTGTCGTGTCAGACAATTTTTCTCGGCAGAATCAATCTTGCACGAATCTTGCACTGGATATTGCTGTCACAGCTGGTTTGGTTCTCCTGTTATATCCCTAGATTCTTGAAAGATCCGATCCACAGAAAGGTCTGTCAGGGTAACAGTCTTGTTCTGGCATCATGACATTTTCTATTTCCGTGACGTCGTTTGCTGTGCCTTTTCCATAGATATTTCATGGCAATTGTTCCAATCAAATTCTCTTCCTGTTAGCTCGACCGCGTGAAATTAAGCATATTACTAGCTTGACTTGATGTGCGTTGTAGTGCAATGGATATCGGCTAGGAATGAGAAATAGGAAAACCGATTTCGAATTCTAGTTGAATTCGTTGCATTCACTTTCGCGCTGGAAAAGTATGAATCCTTCTCTTCAACCTAGAGCTATAGGCTGAATAGCAGAGCAGATTGGTTTATATAGCCTTGGTTGGCAACCAGTATACTCCATAAAGTAAGGGCAACCTACTGCGGGAAAATCATCTGCCTAGTCAGTCAGGGATTAAAAGAGACATTATCGACCAATCGTGTATCCAGAAGACCAGTTCCTTTTCTTCCATGAAATATGTGAGATTAGAAGACCAACAAGCCTACCACTGTTGACATCAAGACACATAACATCACTAATTGGACCTTAAATATCCCTGTGTATTTTGGTGGTAATATATTTTTCTTAATATTGACTTATTGTTCAAATCTTTATCTTAATATAATATTAACATTAATAACTGAAATATATTATCATCATTATTTACGACTTTTCAGCCGTTTTAAGCTCCGCCTTTCTTCAGGAATTTTGAACCAAACCCTTTATTTTGATCACTTATTTGTTCTTGTTCTATGAGTCATGGAATTTCCAAATGTCTTAGTTACCTTCCTTTAACTCCCTCCTCTAAGATTTTGCTTATCTCCATAGCCCAGTGTATAAAAGCGTTGGTTAGAACCAGTGACTTGACCTAAAGAGTTGTGAGTTCAATATGTTGCTCTAGCATGAAGCTTGTGAAGTTCCACAAATGAAAAGTGCAAGAAAAGACTTCTGTTAAATATAGAAGTCACGGTTTGAACTAACCGATTCAACTGTAAAATGTAATATTAAAATAGTATTATTTTTAATTTTAATATAGACTTGAAGTATATAATTAGATTAGATTATTGTGTTCTTTTCAATGTTTTCTTAATATAGTTTAAATATATAATTTAAATATATTATATTCATTTTAATATACTTTCAATATAGCCGTAGAATATGATTTAATTACAATGTTGTCTTCGTTATAATATATTATTCATTTAATCTGAAAATATATAATTTAATTATAATATTGTATTCATTTTATCTTAATATAATCTTAAAATATATAATTCAGTCATAATATTGTCTTCGTTTTAATACATACTTCATATAGGCTTAAAATATACAATTTAATTATAACATTGTATTCGTTTTAATCTTAAAATATACAATTTAATTATAATGTATTCGTTTTATTATCTTCTTAATATATATAATCTTCTTTAATTATAATATTGTCTTCGTTTTACTATATTCTTCTTCTAGTCTTAGATTATATAATTTAATTATAATATTGTATTCGTTTTAGTCTTAAAATATACAATTTAATTATAATGTATTCGTTTTATTCTCTTCTTAGTATATATTATCTTCTTTATTATAATATTGTCTTCGATATAATATATTCTTCATATGGTTTTAAATTATATAATTTCATTATAATATTGTATTCGTTTAAATGGTTTCTCTTAAAGAATGCAAAATTTAATGCAATGTTCAAGTTTTCTAAACACATTCTGAAATAGTTTCTGAATTCTACATCTGATAAAAGGTGTTAATATATCATGAAGAATATTTTTTCAGGAATGAGTCTTTATTCTTTGAAGTAATCTTTCGACATGTTAAGTAATATTTCACGTACTTGCGGTCAACATGAGCATTAAAAAATGACAAGTTGTAAAGAATAATGGTCCCATTGTGAAAGCATAGTGATGTTGTCAATTCGGATATGCCAAAAAGAAAAAAAGGATTACTTTGAAGTGGAATGAAGAAAGCTCTCGGCTTAATAAGAAAAGAAAAAAAATTTTTTCGATAGGAAAAATCAGAGTATGGACGAGGGCAAATTGATATGAAAGATCCTCTATTTTCTATTCCGGTGTTCTATCTATCTATCTATCTATCTATCTATCTATCTATCTATCTATCTATCTATCTATCTATTCATATTTCTCTCTCTCTCTCTCTATCTATCTATCTATCTATCTATCTATCTATCTATCTATCTATCTATCTATCTATCTATCAAAGCTTAGTTTGCTTATCTATCTATCTATCTATCTATCTATCTATCTATCCCAGTCTGTTCATATCTATCTATCTATCTATCTATCTATCTATCTATCTATCTATCTATCTATCCCAGTCTGTTCATATCTATCTATCTATCTATCTATCTATCTATCTATCTATCTATCTATGATAACGTAATAACGTTTTCTCTCATTAGAAAGAAATACAAAAATATTAATGAAAATATCATAACGGAGTCATCACGAAAATTCAAAGTTGGCATGAACCTGCCCAGTCAAAGTGACAGATTCTTTGCACTACAATTATCAACGGTCTATCTCTATCCCTATAAAGCCTGATAGACAAAATACCCTTTATCAATAAGACTACTAGTACAACTAGGATGTGCGTTGTGGTACAGTGGATATCAGCTCGGAACGAGAAACCGGGAAGCCGAGTTCGAATTCCAGTTGAATCCATTGTATTCAATTACGCGCATATACTTTTGGGAAAGGTATTAATCTGTCTATTCCTTCCAGTTATGGGTTAAACAACAGGACAGATTGGGTTCTATAGCCTTGGCCGGCAACGAGTCTACCGCAGAAAGTAATGGCAACCTACTGCGGGATAATATTCTGCCCAGTCAGTCATGTCTCCTTCGAGACATGATCGCCCAAGCGTGTATCACGTATGGCACTTAACTTGGTCGGCAACCAGTCTACCGCAGAAAGCAATGGCAACCTACTGCAGGATAATCTCCTGCCCAGTCAGTCATGTCTCGAAAAAGACATGATCGCACAAGCGTGTTTCACGTATGGCACTTAACTGACTGATATGACAAAAGGGAAAGGTATTAATCCGTCTCTTCCTTCCAGTTATGGGTTAAATAGCAGGACAGATTGGGTTCTATAGCTTTGGTCAGCAGACAGTCTACCGCAGAAAGCAATGGCAACCTACTGCGGGATAACCTTCTGCCCAGTCAGTCATGTCTATTTCGAGACATGATCGCCCACGCGTGTATCACGTATGGCGCTTATCTGACTGAATAGTACAACAACAATCTTGGCGCCAAACACTATCATTACGCAACACTATATATATATATATATATATAAAATATCTATCTATCTCAGTCCTTCAATATCTATCTATCTATCTATCTATCTATCTATCTATCTATCTATCTATCTATCTGAAAGAATTGCAGACCCTTAAAAATGGAGAGGATAATACAAAAGATTTTCTCCAATTATAAAAATTATTAATTAGATGAAAAGAGAGATGGATATTATCCAAAGCATTATAAGATTTTGAGAGGATAACTCAAGACATATTTCTTCGGTTATAAATCAGGATTTATTTCAAAAGTGTAAATTCACTTACATTGTATTTTAATTGACCGTTGAATAGATATATGACTACTTCCACCGAACGCCCATAGCCCAGGGGTAGAGTCGCCGACTGACGCCATTTTCGGTCGGGTTTCAATCCTGGGTAAAAAAGTAATCGGAGTCTAACCGTACTGATGAGCTGTGATACGGCGAAACAGATCTGTCTGTGGATGACAATATATATATATATATATATATATATATATATATATAAGACTTTTACTATCTATAGCAATCTTTTTCTCTCCACCTATCTATCTATCTATCTATCTATCTATCTATCTATCTATCTATCTATCTATATGTCCTCCGTGCGTGCGTTAACCGGCCGTAAGTTACCTGAGTTTCTATTCCGCCTCAGATGATTGAAAATGTCAAATGATTGGTCGAAATCTTTCACTTCCTCTGTTACGTTGTGATTTTTGATTTCAGATAAAGCTAGGGACCTGAGAAAAAGGGGCGGTCGTCTTCGTGCTGCGGCCATTGAAAACTGAAAATCAAGAGGCGGTTGGGTGCATAATGAAGAAATAACGGAAAAAGACAAGAACAAAAGAATAAAAAGACTACTATATCTATTTGTCTTTCGAGGGAATACAGTCTTTATGCTCTGCTCTTTATGGGTTCTGCTTAGAAGCTGTGTACATGGAACTAGCATGATGGGAAGGAAAGAGAGTCTTTCGCGTCCTCAATTCATGCGTGCCGAACGGGGTTTTCTCTCGTCTCTGACTGTTCGGTGATTCTCTGCCTTGATTTTCAAAGCCGTTTCCTTTTTATTAAAACCGTTTCAATATGGCATACGGTGGTGAGTAATCGGAATGTTTCTCCATTAAAAATCTAACGTCAATTTCGTGCATCTAGCTTAAATCACTCGCTTTAGGTTTTCACCATTCTGAGAATTTGGAGACACGATTCTGTTGACTTTATACAATCACCTGCCAGCATTAATTACAATTTCATTCTTACGTGTGTGGTTCTTTCAAAAATCGACCGATAATTCTATCTCAGTCGCTCCTTATCGTTTCTCTGAGAGAGTAAGGGAGCGAAAGAGACTGACGTTGTCAAATTGTTGTCATATCAGTCGTTGTCATTTTCGTAAATGCCTTGTGTTTCAGCTTTCTTCTATCTCCTGGACACTTTCTTCTATCTCCTGGCTTATTTCTTTCTTTTTCACCTTATTATCCCTTATTTAAAAAAAAGAAAGAAAAATACACTCTGAGATATTCTCCAAATATCTATTTCGGCGTTCGAATCCTGGATCTGTTGATACTTGGTTTAATGTATGTGCACGAGGAACATTTGCAGTGTTACATCTATCTATCTATCTATCTATCTATCTATCTATCTATCTATCTATCTATCTATCTATCTATGTTCGTATGTATGTATGTATGTATGTATGTATGTATGTATCTATCTATCTATCTATCTATCTATCTATCTATCTATCTATCTATCTATCTATCTATCTATCTATCTATCTATGTTCGTATGTATGTATGTATGTATGTATGTATGTATGTATCTATCTATCTATGTTAATTACTATCTATCTATCTATCTATCAATCTATCTATCTATCTATCTATCTATCTATGTTCGTATGTATGTATGTATGTATGTATGTATGTATGTATGTATGTATCTATCTATCTATGTTAATTACTATCTATCTATCTATCTATCTATCTAATCTCTTTCAATATCTATCTCATTCCATACATTATCAGTTTCATTCCTTTTAATATCTATCTGCCTCATTCACTTCTAAATCTATCTATCTATCTATCTATCTATCTATCTATCTATCTATCCTATTCTGTTAATATCTATCTATCTATCTATCTATCTATCTATCTATCTATCTATCTATCTATCATACTGTGTGTTCATATCTATCTATCTATCTATCTATCTATCTATCTATCTATCTAAATATAGTAATTTTACTCTCTCCCTCTACTCCAGTCTCTTCATATATCACTATATATCTTGATGTTTGTTTACATACGTGTGTGTGTGTGTGTGTGTCGATGTGATTACAGGTGTGTGTGTATGCGCGGATATGTACACTTCTAGATATGCGCGCGCTTACACGCACAGATGCATGCACACACGTTCGCAATCTATTTTCATAAGTCTTTTCCTTCTTCTGTTGGAAAAAATGTCGGGCTTCATATCTCACATTGTTCTCAAGGCCACATCTTTAAACCTCGACCTTGTGTCACATCCGGTTTCGACGTGGGCGCATTGGTAAATACCACGAGTCCCACTCGCGAAATAGTCGTGATTACTTTTAGCTAATTGTAGGTTACCAGAGTAATCAGATTTTAGCTTACTATCCAGTTTTTGTCGGCACCTGGAGAGGTATTGCAGAATGTAGTAGTTAATTGACAATATCTCCCCATCGTTTTTTTAATTAAAATCTGAGAGATAAGCAAGTATAAGCTTACTTAATCTTTTAGATAAACTCAATGTAATGCATTTAAAAAATACGATTTTTTCGTCTTCTACGGTTAATATAGCCCGAAACTTAGAATTTAAATTTGGGGTTCGTCTTATACGTCCAGTCGACTTTTATGTCAGCAGTTTTAACTGGAAGTTGTGTTTTCAAATAGAAAAATAAATGATACGACTATAAACCCGAGAAAGTCCTTTTGACAGAAATATAAAAGATTTTATGCAATTTTTCAATGCAAAAGTATAAGAAACTGGAGTATAATAAACCGAGCCAAGAAAAAAAGAGTTAATCATATAACTTAACGTCTCCTTTTAATACAAGTATATGACAAAGGATGTGCGTTGTGGTCCAGTGGATATCGGCTCGGAACGAGAAATCGGTAGAGCAGAGTTCGAATTCCAGTTGAAGCCATCGTATTCACTTACGCGCAAATACTCTTGGGAAAGGTATTAATCCGTCTATTCCTTCCAGTTATGGGTTAAACAACAGGACAGATTGGGTTCTATAGCTTGGCCGGCAACCAGTCTACCGCAGAAAGCAATGGCAACCTACTGCGGGATAATCTTCTGCCCAGTCAGTCATGTCTCTTTCGAGACATGATCGCCCAAGCGTGTATCACGTATGGCACTTAACTGACTGACTGATATGACAAAAGTGCGTTGTAGAGCTTTGGATATCGGCTCGGAACGAGAAATCGGGGAGCCGAGTTCGAATTCCAGCTGAATTCATTGCATTCCTTGGGAAAGGTATTAATCCGTCTCTTCCTTCCAGTTATGGGTTAAATAACAAGACAGATTGGGTTCTATAGCCTTGATCGGCAACCAGTCTACCGCAGAAAGCAATGGCAACCTACTGCAGGATAATCTTCTGCCCAGTCAGTCATGTCTCGAAAAAGACATGATCGCACAAGCGTGTTTCACGTGTGGCACTTAACTGACTGATATGACAAAAGAGAAAGTAATCAATTATGACACATCGAAATCTGAGCTCACAAGGTCACAATCATAGCAGTTGCGTTTGGTACACTTGCTACGGTGACTGACAAAATGGCGATATGGATAAAGAAAAATGGTTTTGATTGCCTAGTGGAACGTTTACAGAATAGAAACCTTTTAGAAATGGCAAGAATAAAGCGGAAACTGAGTCAGACGAATATTAAACGATAACTAAAGCAAGTGGTTGTGGCCCACTATCTATGCACTAATAATCGGATATTAAGATTTTATCTGAGAAAATGCTAAAATCGTAATAATAACAACTAAAGAGGAAAAGCCATTATTGAAATAAAAAAAACTCACCATCTGCTGAAAAAGTCCAAAAAGTTTGGGAGAATATTTATCACAAACTAAAGGAATATGATCTCAAACGTGTGTATTAAAGGAGAACAATAAATGATGAATAATAAACCCGTGAAAAAATAGAAAAGATATAACCAAGAATTATGTTTGGTAAGCTCTAATGAAAATTCCAAAAATGGAAATATTCAGGTAAATAAGAATGTACCCAAGTTTTGGATCTATCATCCATTATTAATCCATCAAACTGTTACACACATTTTATTATTAATAACCCCAGTGAAATTTCAGGATGGATCACTGAAGGTATTGCATATCTCCTACCAAAAACGGGTGAAACAGATGATAAAAAAAAAATACCATGAGCTGATAACCACATATAAATTGATCATGTCTGTCCTGACGAACTGAATTTTGTCGACGAAAACAACATTCTTCCCCTGGAGCAGAAAGAATGTAAATTTTCTTAAATATAGCATAGAACTGAAGAAAACACACAAAACGTGGTTGATACTGATTTGCTCTCCTTGGGCTTCTTGACAAAATACAAAGGAGGATCTGTAACGTGGTTGATACTGACTTGGCAGACCGGCTGCAGCCGCTCTCTCACCGGCGTGATGTGGCTTCCCTGTGCCTCTTCTACAAGTACTTTCATGGCTTCTGCTCCGATGAGCTTATATCACTGGTGCCGCCTAAGCACGAATTTACACGAGATACTAGGTCCCACCCTTTTACCGTTAAACAAATAAGATGTAACCGTAAATTCTACTCCAACAGCTTCTTTTCTCGCGCTTCCCGCCTGTGGAACTCCCTTCCACAAGTCTGCTTTCCCGACAGTTACAATCTCCAGGTGTTTAAATGTAGGGTCAATAGACACCTCCTATCACCGTGATCCTGTCTACGCCAAAGCCGTTTAAGGTTGTCACCATCTCTATTACAGTACCGTCGGTCCTGCTGCTTTGTTTCTTCTCAATTTATTTTTAATATTTCTGGTATGTCGATATTTCTGTGTACTGCCGGTTGCTCTCTCTCTCTCTCTCTCTCTCGTCGTCGAAGGAAAAGTACTTTATTCTTTTTCTAATATAAGCATTCTGTCCTTGGATTTTATACATTGTTTCTGAGACTGTCTTGTTAGTATTTTATTTTTTTATGCATATATACTTTAGTTGTCGTGCCCAGTCTCTCTATTTCTGCATTATTAGTGATAATAGAGAGATAGGCTGAACTTTATAACTTGAAAGATGTGTGTGTGGCGAAGGAAGATGGTTGACTAATATTCGCGACTGCGGCTGAGTTCTTTGATGTCATGGGAAGGCGGAGAATGACTGCGTTTCATTTCACTCGCATTGTATGTATGCATGTATGTATGTGTGTGTATGTATGTAAGTATGTGTGTATGTAAGTATGTATGTATGTCTGTATGTATGTATGTGTGTATGTATATATGCCTGTATGTAAGTGTGTATGTCTGTCTGTATGTCTGTCTGTATATGTTTTTTTTTGTTTTTTTTTTTATAAGCGTTTCATCCCGAGCAAGGCATGTCACTGCCACTACTGCGCAGGGGGCTACGTAGAGTGGAGAAAGGCTGATTAAATATAGGAAATGTCAGAGGGTGGGTGATAGGCGGGTAAGGATACCGAGAATGAGGGTTGGGTAAATGAGAGTGTTCTGAGAATAAATGGGAGTTAGTGTGATAGGAGGTGTCTATTGACCCTACATTTAAACACCTGGAGATTGTAGCTGTCGGGAAAGCAGACTTGTGGAAGGGAGTTCCAACAGGCGGGAAACGCGAGAAAAGAAGCTGTTGGAGTAGAATTTACGGTTACATCTTATCTGTTTAACTGTAAAAGGGTGGGACCTAGTATCTCGTGTAAATTCGTGGTTAGGCGGCACCAGTGATCTAAGCTCATCCTAGCAGAAGCCATGAAAGTACTTGTAGAAGAGGCACAGGGAAGCCACATCACGCCGGTGAGAGAGCGGCTGCAGCCGGTCTGCCAAGTCAGTATCAACCACGTTACAGATCCTCCTTTGTATTTTGTCAAGAAGCCCAAGGAGAGCAGCAGGGGCACCCGACCAGATATGGCAGCAATATTCAATACACGGGCGGATGGTTGATTTGTATATGTGCAGAATAGATTCAGGTGGGAAAAATTTCCGGGCCCTGCACAGGGAGCCGACTTTCATAGCAGCAGATTTGGCAATGGATTCAATATAGTCATTCCATTTGAGGTCCGCCGAGAGTGTAAGGCCAAGGAGGCGTAGTATTTTACTCTCTGGGAGGCTAGCCTGTCCCATGCTAATGGGAGGTAGATGCGATTGTCTATGGTGGTTAGTTGATAACAGCTTTGTTTTAGAGGCATTGAAATTTACCAACCATTTCCTACCCCAGGCCACTACGGATTGGAGGTCCCTTTCAAGTACGGCAGCGAGGTTCACTTTGTCGTCCAGACCTGGTTTCTGATCGATGCGAGAGTAGATTGTTGTGTCGTCGGCATACATGCCAACTTGGGATCTAATGCTGTCGGGGAGATCATTAATGTAGATCAGAAAGAGCGTGGGACCTAGAATGGAACCTTGAAGGACGCCCGCGTTCGTATGGTAGTAAGTATGCGTGTATGTATGTAAGTATGTGTCTATGTATGTATGTGTGCATGTATGTATGTGTGTATGTCTGTATGTATGTAAGTATGTGTGTATGTATATATGCCTGTATGTATGTGTGTATGTCTGTATGTCTGTCTGTATGTATCTATATGTGTATGTATGTAAGAATGCGTGTATGTATGTAAGTATGTGTGTATGTGTGTATGTATGTATGCATGTATGCCTTTCTGTTTCTCACTGATTTCAAATAGTGTTTTTTCCGTTAGATGGCAAGTATTTTTATGTTCCCTTATTTCATTCTATCAAGACAAATTCCTGTCATCTGAACATTTCTCTTAATAATAATTATTTAAAATATAATTCAGCAGATGTTTATCTTTTGTAATTAGGTTTTTATTTGAAGGATTTTTGTTTCCCTTCATTATTTCTTTCTTTTATATTCTCACCGAAATCAAGTATTGTCTTTTTATCCGTTACATGTTTGAACTTAACAACAAAAAAAGTATTTCAATATCAGTCATAAATCATTGGATACAAATGAACAGATTGTAAATTGGTAACTTTTTTCATTTCACTGAAACAGACGTTAAACTTGGTACGTCTATTAATTTGTTGAAACACCAGCATAGGATGATGAAAAAAGACTCCAAATTTAATAGAAACGAAGTTTTTTTTTATTAAATTGTTTATGCTATTATTAAGAAGAAAAATCAAATTATTTCTTAACTATTTAAAAAAAATGAACCTGTCTAACACGTTCGAAAATTTGGTAAAATTCATGTAATAATAATAATAATAATAATAATAATAATAATAATAATAATATTGTTTAAAAACAAGAAAGAAAAAACTTGTCTATTAATTGATATGGTTTGGCCAGCGGATTACAATTACATAGCAACCAAGGAATTCGAAAAACTGTCAAAATATAAAGACCTGGAAATTGAAATAGAAAAAATGTGGAAATTGAAAACAAGAGTCATGCCAGTGATAGTAGGTGCACTTGGAATGATAAAAAATGGAACAAAACAGCACATTGAAATAATCCCTGGCAACCCAGATTAAGAGATATACAAAAAATTGTCTCATTAAGTACAGCCCACACACAAAGGAAAACTTTGTTTATGTAACGCTAGGGATGATAGGGGAGATAGAAAAAACATGAAATGGAGCCATAGCAACACGCCACGACCTGCCTTAGGTGCTCCCACGGACTTGGTTGGTAGTGCGACCATAGCAGAAATAGAAATATGATGAAAAATGGCATAATAATAATAGACACTATAAGTTGTCCTAAATAAAAATGTTACCACACTCCGGAATTTCAGTGCCCATCAAAGATCAAACTACAGCCAGCCACTGTCCTACTTTTTAGAACAATCTCATCAGATAATGCTTTACCAAGTACTACAATCTTAACCTCACAAATTCTAGGGTTAACCACTATTCTTCCTGTATATCTTCATAAACTGAATTTATTATTTTTACGCATATACAGAAATCTCGTTCTGCAAACCTCTTATTTAACTGAATTTAGGACTTTCTTTCGGATGAACAATCAGCAAAAAAAAAAAAAAAAAAAGAATCACAGGTTATTGTCATACGTACGTGATACCCGCTTGGATGGTCATGTCTCTTTCAATTCATGACTGACTCCGCAGAACATTTTATCGCAGTAGGTTCTCATTTACTTCCACGGTACACTGATTGTCAACTAAAGCTATAGAACCTAGTATGTTCTGCTATTCAACCCATAGCTGGAAGGAGAAGAGATGGATTCATACCTCACCCTTAGGATATGCCCGCTGGATTGACTATAACTAACCCAACTAGATTCAAACTTGGCCCTCATTCCAATCAGTTATCCATTAAACCACAACGTATATCCCGACGGAATATCAGCATGGTCAGCCTAATTGATGGCGTTCAAGAAACATATTGCATTTTATCCATTTCTCAATTATATTTGCATGAATAATTTCCTTATGAAACTATTCAGATCAACTTCGGAAATTCCTATAAATATTAATTAAAGCCAAAGTTACGGGAAATCTCGTTTTGGAGAAATTCTCGTGAGAACTGACCAAATGATTAATCCCGTGTCACTCTTCGTTATTCAAGACAATCCAGAAGCTTTAAGAAAACGAAGAATGCTATCTGAAAGGTGGCTTTTCTGTTTGTCTTGTATCAACCTTGTCAATCAGACAATGTTTACGTCATCATTCCATGAAGCATCATCATTAGCACAGAAGTTTCGATTTGTGAAGTACAATCGTAAACAAAAGACAGTTGTCTTAATGATTGCAAAAATACTGCTATCTTCTTATATTCATCGCTCTACCCGCTTTTGCCTTGTGCCGGACTTAGTAATGCTGGTTCCAGTGGTTCAGATTAAAGAAATGAAACCTGTATCGTTAGAGACTAGGTAATGAACTTTTGGCTAAACTCTTACTCCAGATAGATTCGCTATGAGATACGATTGAAATTTAGTGTTCTACTATAGAATTTTTCTGTAAAACATTGTTGTTATTTACATGTTCATTATTACTTCATTACTATTAATTATTTATTATAATATAAGTAATATTACTTTCTTCTTTTTCTTCTTTTTCTTCTTATTGTTACTGTAAAAAAAAAAATGATTTTAAAGTACCAGATATATAAAGGCTTAATCTCGATCCAATATGATGGCATATTAGCGATGAATATTCTTCGAGACATATAACGAAAAGACAAATGGTTTTAAATGTGGCAAAAAATGGTTTGTTAATTTTAACGCCTCAAAAATTAAAACTGCGTTTATTTTTCGATATTCAGAGAAAACTGTTTTTAACTTCCATCATCATGGCAGAAGCTAACCTCCAGGAGAATAACACTTTGCACCTTCTTAGACTAACATTTCCAGGTGATATGAAGTGTAAAGTGTATAAATTACTAAATCTGCCGTAAAAGTTGGTTTACAGTGTCTAGGAAGACAAAATTTTTTCACCAGAATGTAACTCTATATATTTATAAAACTACCATTCGTCCTTACTTTGAATATTGTTGCCATACCCAGTTTGATGCTCCTGCTATAAATTTAGAGGTTCTTCATAAAATCCAAAGAAGCATTTGCAGTGTTATTGGTGACATCTCAGCTTTAGACTCTGTTCCACCGCCTTACTGCAAAGTCCGTATGTCTTTTCTATAAATACTTTAATGGTAATTGTTCTGACAAATTTTTCTCTGCGGTACTTTGAGTTTATATATTTAAACGCAGTACTAGATTGGCGGCAAGGTCTCATCATTTCATATTTGAAATGTCTAGATGCAACTGTAAGTTCGATACTAACAGATTTTCCTATCGCACTTCTTGCTTGAGGAACTCTCTTCCGGCTCCATGATTCCGAGTCAATTTTGATCTTCAAAAATTTACATGCATGTAAATCCTTATCTTAAGTTATTTTAATTCTTGTTCTTTTATTCTCCTCTCTCATTAATAGTCATCATCATTATTTATCCATCACACCCAATGGTGCATAGGGCAGCAACTTTTTGTTGCTGTTTCTGTAACAAACTTTTTTTACGGGGTAGGGATGTTAGCCCGGCACCCAACCCCCAAACCCACAGACCTGGAGGACCGGTGGACCATTCTTGGTACTTACGTTTACAGCACCTGGTATTCCCAAATGATCATTCATTTAAGTACTGACCAGGCTCGATGTTGCTTAACTTCGGTGATCGGACGGGAACCGGATCATTCAACACGATATAGCCGTAGACCTCATTATTAATAGTAACTTTTCTCAATTACCGAACAATCAGTAAACTTTGTACCCTAGTGGCTTTATTGCCTTTGATTAAAAAAAGCATTAAAATAATAATGGTCGATTAAGTGTTGGTGCGAACACATATCCCCTGCATCGCTAACTTTTGGTTCTTAGTAGGTGTCCTATGTTTGTAACTTCGTAGCTTAGTAAATACCATTATTCACACATGATTTCTCTCAACACATACATCCATAACTGATTCTCTCGTTTTATTTAAAAAGAAAATTCGTTCCATCTCTTGACCCATGTATACAATACCTGTTACGTATTTTGAACGGAAATGTATTTCGTCACTGTCATTCACACATACTAATGTTATAGACATATACACACACTTAGTTCTTCTATGGTTTGGATACGCTTAACACACATTATTTTCGCTTACATATACTTACGTTCATAATGAACATCAAATGTTTTTATTACGCGTTGGCATACACACTTAAACAGACACAAGCTTTTCTTCTACATTCAATACTCATTAATTTCTTTACCACCGAAGTTAAGCAACATCTAGCCTGGTCATTACTTAGACGGGTGACCGTTTGAGAATACCAGGTGCTGTAAACGTAAGGACCAAGAATGGTCTTCCGGTCCTCTAGGTTTGGGGGTTGGGTGCAGGGCTAACAACCCTGCGTCATAAAAAGCAGTTTGTTACGGAATCAGTAACAAAAAGGTGCTGCCCTACACACCATTAGGTGTAACGGATGAGATGACGAATTGCGTTATCACACGTGCCGCGCCAAGGAAACTATACCTCAATCAACACACTGTCTATGGGATTTTTAAATCATTCGTCTTTAATAAATCTCTGAAGAAGCTTGTTAAAAGGGAAACATGTTAGATTAAAAACACTTTTATCCTACTTGTTCTTTACTCATTTTATTCACAATTATGTAAGTACTTGATCCTGGTGCCGGCCATTTTCGCATCATGTTTGATTTTCTTTGTTTTTATAAGCGTTTCTCCCCGAGCAAGGCATTACACTGCCTCTACTGCGCAGGGGTCTTCATAGAGTGAAGGAACGATGGTTAAATATAGGAAATATCAGAGGGTGGGTGATAGGCGGGTAAGGATACCGAGAATGAGGGTTGGGTAGATGAGAGTGTTCTGAGAATAATTAGAAATTAGTGTGATAGGAGGTGTCTATTGACCCTACATTTAAACACCTGGAGATTGTAGCTGTCGGGAAAGCAGACTTGTGGAAGGGAGTTCGACAGGCGGGAAGCGCGAGAAAAGAAGCTGTTGGAGTAGAAATTACGGTTACATCTTATCTGTTTAACTGTAAAAGTGTGGGACCTAGTTACTAATCTAGTATCTCGTGCAAATTCGGGCTTAGGCGGCACCAGTGATCTAAATTCATCGGAGCAGAAGCCATGAAAGTACTTGTAGAAGAGGCACAGGGAAGCCGCATCACGCCGGTGAGAGAGTGGTTGCAGCCTGTCTGCCAAGTCAGTATCAACCACGTTACAGATTCTCCTTTGTATTTTGTCAAGAAGCCCAAGGAAAGTAGCAGGGGCACCCGACTAGATATGGCAGCAGTATACAATACATGGGCGGATGGTAGATTTGTATACGTGCAGGATAGATTCAGGCGGGTTTTGAATCTTGATTTACGCTGAGGAAAGTTTGATTCAATTCACTTGAAATATGGTAGCAGCTAAATATTTCTAGCTTCCATTTCTCCACATTTTTATTGTTAGAAACTTCTTTTTCTATGTGCTATGTTCTTTCAGGAAGTTAGTGATCAAGGTTATCTACAAGATTCTGTCCTTTGTTTTCTTAATATTTTTTCCTCTTTTTCTCATCTCTTCCAAGCCTTGTTTGGACATCCATTATTGTAATTTATCGTTGATAGATTATGAAAGACTTCCTAGAATAACTAACTCAAGGCATTAGATATGCTATGAGTTATTCCTCTCTCCTTCTAAAATTCAGTCTGCCATGTGAGTATTAAATTTTCCAAGCCCTCGTTCATCATTATGTGCTCTAGAAATTTTAACTATGTTTTTGTGATGCTGAGTATAAGTATCTTTTTTGTTTCCATTTTCCCTAAAACTTCGTCGTTGCTAACAAGTTCAGTGCATTCTTCTGTGAAATCACATTTCTGTTGCTTGTATACCACTTCGATGAAAATTATACTGCAGCCAAAATCTGATATCTTCTCTCATATAAAATCAACTCTTTTTTTTCGCGCTGTTAAATTACGATATTCTCACTTAATAAAATGACTACTGTAACACGTATATATAATAAAGTTATACAACAATTTCTTTATTCGCTTCTTGTTATCTCTTGTTGTCTCTGACGGACTACTTCTTTCTTATATACTTACTTACTTACTACTAATCCTTCTTTTATGTGTCTGGTTTCGTTAAGACTACGTCATCTTTTAGGCACATTGTTTACAAAACAATTTTGTTTACAAAACAATTTTGAGATTTACATCATCTGACCTTGACTGCTATTAAAAACAATTTTACCTGTCAACTGATATTCACACTCTTTAACTTTCAAAACAATGAAATGTTTTCAAAACTGTTCTATTTTTTAACTAGCCAGTTTGCCAGTTTTTGCTGTTTCATAAAAATACACTTCTTTGCTAAATTACGCACCAGGTCAGATAATATATATAAGATTAGTCACTTCTTAATCATTGCCATATAGGAGGGCTGGCATTACATAACAGTTCAGTACTTTGTTTTTTGCTCATACAAAACGTTTTTAGAAGACATCTTTCGCTATCCCAATAGGCCATCGAACGTCAATGTCAAACTGTCTGACCTCTGTTACATAAATTAGCAGATATTTACATTGTTGTACCTATTTGATTTCGGTGTCTATATTTTCTAATTTGCACGTTGGACGTTTTATTTTGCTGACGGCCATGCCTTTTATCTTCTTGCAATTAATGTTTAGACCTTTCTTATTGCTTTCCTTTTTTTGTATATTTACCGAATTCATTTTAGATTCATATGTTTGTTGTGGATTCCGCTGAGGAACCACATAAAATAATAAACAACAAAACAGATATTTCAGATAGAAAAATAGGTTATATTACACGTAAAGATACAACTTGAACGCAGGTTAGTAACTCCAGGAATACGATTAGTAAGGAATATATATATATATATATATATATATATATATATATATATATATATATATATATATATAAATTGTGTGTATTTTGGCAGCATTTTTTCATTAATGCAGGTTTCATTGAATAATATAGACAAGTATTGTCTATTAATTTTGTGTAGGATCCGTTCATACCGTCTGATATACTTGATGGTGATATCTTTGAAAGACAACAAAAAATCACAGTAATTGTTGATTTTTTATCGGGTCTAAGCTTTAGGCTCACATAAGCCATTATCAAAGAGTAAATATTAACACACAGTAATGTGTCTAGATTTTCTTTCGATATTTCAATTTGCCTTTTCACAAGGCTCCATTTATATTTCAAGGTGGTGATGGTGTGTTGGGCTGTTGGATCATGTAATTTAAAATGTGTGTATTTTGGCAGCATTTTTTCATTAATGCAGGTTTCATTGAATAATATAGACAAGTTTTGTCTATTAATTTTGATAATGAATTTTGATAATGAATAATGAATTAAGTCTTTATAAAAATTCATGATTTGTCTATGTGAACGAAGATTAAGAAGGACTTACTACGACTGACACAGACCATTCCAAATCGGTTGCAAGAGACACGTGAATAATCTCAGGCCCGCGTTAGAATATTTAATACAATATTGATGTGTTCAATCGATTTTATTATCAGAGGTTATCTAGAACTCTTAAATTGTCTAAATCGTTTTTAAACAGGAAATAGAAAAAGTCAGTTGATTTTTTAAATCACTTAGCCGAGACAACTTAATTTCTTTTAATACGATATAAAAATCTTGGTTTAGTTCGACTACGTCAAATCTTAGGGCAACCTTATTGCTTGACTTGTGCGTTACGATCGACCAGAACCAATATTTAGCAGCCATATTTACAAATTATTAAGCATAATTTCAGTAGCGCCCAAATGAAAAATGGTAGTATTATTCTATATTTCTGAGATGAGGTAGTATTTACAGTATTTAGATTATTCGGACTATTGTCCTCATTTTTGTTGCCATTTGTACAACGTTTGACTATATTTCTGCGATGAGGCAGTATTTTAGGTATTTACATTATTCGGACTATTGTCCTCATTTTTGTTGCCATTTGTACAACGTTTGTCTATATTTCTGAGATGAGGTAGTATTTACAGTATTTAAATTATTCGGAGAATTGTCCTAATCTTTGTTGCCATTTGTACAATGTTTCGGCCACTGTAGGCTCCGGTCTTCTTCAGGTGCTAGGAATTTCGAACCGAACCCTTTCGGTTCGAAATAAGGATGATATACATATATACATGTATATACATGATATACATATATACATGATATACATATAAGGATGATATACATATATATACATATAAGGATGATATACATATATATACATGATATATATAAGGATGATATACCCCAATTACTGGGGTATATCATCCTTATTCCTTGCGTATCTCCCTCTAACCCTGCAAGATATTGTTCACCACTAGTAGTCTGGTATTGAACAAATGTAAGAGTTAAGTCAGAAACTAACCAACGTCTATATCCACTGAGCCATGTGGTCTTAAGCACAAGAACAACTGAATTTTTGGGACTTGGGAAATACTAGCGAAAACCATTAACATAAAAAATTGCAATATGATTTCTGGTAAAAAAAGTTTACTGGATATTAGGTTTATAAGTCCCAAAAATTCAATTTTTCTTATTCTTAATGACATATGACCCAGTGGAGGTAGACGTTGGTTTCTTTATCGCAATGTAAATTAAATTAATTTTAAATAAAAACAAATTTAATTATAATTATATATCTAAACTTATTTATAAATGAAACTTTGTCTGTGTGTGTGTCTGTGTGTGTGTCAGTTACCTATAGACTCCGAAACGGCTGAATCGATTTTCTTGAAAATTTTCACAGTTGTACTATAAACGTCTGCGAGTGTTCTTAGCTAGGTTTTGTGTCGATGTGCTCCTGATAAATATCGAAAATCGAAAATCGAAAAAATCAGATTATAAAAGGAATGGTCCGATTTTAATCAAATTTGATACACTCATAGACAAACACATAAGAAACGATATTCAGAAGTTTTAAGGTTGCAGTTCTTACAATAGTGCAGAAAATCGATAATATATATATATATATATATAAGAGGCAAGATGTTTGTGTGTGTGTCTGTTTATCTGCCTGTATGTCTGTAATTTTTTCAGCCCTTTTATTTTAGTTTTTGCTTCCAGTTTGGCTCTAAGTATATATAATTGTAGTTCTTAGTTTCAGCCATGATGCCATTTACTCAGAGGACTTATTTAGCCTTCTAAATTCAGTTTACGACGAAAAAACTTATTTGATATCGATACCAGGAAATCAAAATTTGACTTACATCCATTCATTTTTCTTTCAGTCTACGGTTTCGCTTTAACTGGAAACAACTATTTCTTTTTAGTCTTTCGTGCCAACGTCCAAAATGTCTGTGATCCAGGACCATGGATTAGTTTTAAAGCTTTCATTACACCCGCGCAACGCCGGGCTATACTGCTAGTATATACTAACTTGTCTCTTAGAGTTGTGAGTTCAATACCAGGCTACAACAGAGGTGAACAAATAACTTGCGTGGTTAGAGGGAGATAACATGACTTCTAATCGGGGCTTTACGCAAGGAATGAGGATGGTATACTCCAGGGCTTGGTTCAAAACTCCTAGTCCTTGAAGAAGGCCGGAGTGTAAAACTGCCAAAACATCGTACAAATGGCAACAAAGATGGGGACAATAGTCCGAATAATGTAAATCTTGAAAATGATAGGATTACTAACGTACAGACCAACACTGATTTGTACTGTTCTTCCCCGGGATTTTGGCTAGGGTCAACAATATATCTGTGGTCTCTGCGAAAAATATTAAACACACAGCAAATATTTCCAAAGAGTGAAGCTCATTAGTAAAATTGCAACGGGAATATGTATAGAAAAGAGAGAGTTCGACCACATTTTGGCGGTAGGAAAATGATTGAAACCTAGATGCTAGGTGAAGAACGATAATATTGCAGATACTTAATTAAATTTAGTAGAAAAGAATGTTTCTAACGCTGGACCTCGACAGGAATTCCGATTTCTAGTTAATAGGACTTTACAATAGGGCGTTTAATAAGTAAGAATCATCTACAAGGGATCCTCTGAATGTGACTATCAAAACAGTTACTAATCAAATTCAGGGCTACATCCACAACTGGAATTATTGATGTCTTCACGTACCATTTTTTTTTTGTTTTCCACTTCAAGACTTCTGTTTTAAAATCTTCAAAGATACGTTACAATCTACCGGAACTCCCATCTTAATAAGATAACACATGTATTTGTCGTCCTTGATCCCAATGTCTGAGCGATTAGCTTTGATTGTTCTGTGTGCATCATAAAGTTAATTAAATTGGTATTTATATATTTTTGGAAGCCTGTGTGTGTTTGAAGAGCAAGATTTGAATAAAGATTTGACATAACAATTGCTATATATATATATATATATATATATATATATATGTGTGTGTGTGTGTGTGTGTGTGTGTGTGTGTGTGTGTTTGTGTGTGTGTGTGTGAAGAGAGCCAGTTTTAGAATTCCGAGTTCTCCGGCATTTACTTTTATAAAAAAGTTCTAAAGTCCAGCATAATATGATTATAATTCTCCTCCATATTAACACTTTAAATAATTGATTGTTTTCTACATTTAAATGTAACTCATTTTCACAACAATGAATCAACATATCTCGCAACATAGATCTTTCCGTGTCGCAATGTAAATTAAATTAATTTTAAATGAAATCAAACTTAATTATAATTTATATATATATATATATATATATATAATTTTGTCACTAAAATAATTACAACATAATCTCTTTCTCCCTAAATATATATATATATATATATATATATATATATATATATATATATATATATATGCGCGAGGATGTGGGTTGTGGTGCAGTGGATATTAGCTCGGAACGAGAAATTGGAATAACAGTTGTATTCGTACTATTCATTTACACGCAAATACCCTTGAGAAATGTTTCAATTCATCTCCTCTCCCTTCAGCTATGGGTTAAATGGCAGAACAGATTCTTTTCCATAGCTTTGGTTAGCAACCGGTCTACCGCAGAAAAGGATGGCAACCTACTGCGGAAAAATCAGTCAGATATGGCATATATATATATATATATATATATATATAAGATGGGATTATGTTTTCTTTGTAATGAGGCAGATGAAAGCACTTAAAACATTTTGAAAATATTGAAGTGGTATTGAATATAAAATTATATACATCCTAACGATGCGGAAGGAAAATAAAATGATAAAAGTTCTCCTACAGAAAAGGTACTCCTTTTTTTAACAACCAATTTAAGTTCGAGTTCAGAAAACTCAACAAAGAAAAAATTATTAACCGATTGTTTGGATAGGAGCGCATACTGTTATAATAGGACTGCGATCCAGCAGAAAGCATAAATTTTTAAAACCCTCCTATCATCTACATCTGCTACTACGTATTTTCTCTACAGCCAGTTTTGCAACTAATGTCACTTAAATGCACAAGAATATTATAAATGCTTAATGAAACTTTATTAAATCTAATGTTTCAAACTGGGATCATTTGAAGATGTCGGGAATCACTGCGTCCTGCTGAGATAAGTTTATTTTCTATTTCATAGGGAGATGTTATATTTTCTAAGCCTAGACACTTAACATAGAAGTTAACCTCAAAGCCACCCAGTGTATAGCCGGATATCTGATGTGACTCTAATATGATGGAATCCACAACTTAAGGATAAATAATTTCACATACGGATCTCGTCTCGTATTCTTATTGGACGTTATGTATGTAAAGTTGCATATTATTTGGTTCGTCTAAAAATAGCAATTGAACAATGAATTAAGGATGACCGTAACCATGGATATAAAGATATTTTAAACTATAGTATGTGCTTTGACAGGACTAAGTACGCTTTTGAATTATATTGTAGTTATCTTAGTAGCTGAGCGGCCATGTCTTCCTGACGATTTATCGCATAGATGTGGGTATAAGAGATGGATTCAAGGGTATGTGCGCGAAAATCATGGTAACGAAACTTGTTGGAATTCAAACTCAGATCCGTGAATTCTTGCCCCGAGCCGTTATCTATTACACCACCCACACATCAAAAATAAATAAACAAGCAGGACATTAAATGAAATCTTATGATTTGAAAACTGATTCTGACTCGGAGCCGAACCCGACTTTCTCGTTTCAGATGCAAACAGAACTGAAATATCTAACCCATGAAACACAAACTTACAATATCCGTGAAACCCGTCAATGTCTACACAGGAAATGTCCGAGACGATCAATGAACGCCTATTTGTTGTACCAACCCCAACCGCTTCGGAACATATCGAATAATTGTGACCTCTGGTCAATCCTCCTACTATGGACACTACTTTGGTCTCTAGGACAATAATCTGCCCACTGAACTGTAGATGGAATATATCCGGTAAGTGGATAAAAAGCAAACATAAGAGCAAGCCTGTGAAAAGAGAAGTGAAATTAAACTTATTCCTATTTCGAGAAACCAGACGCTTTTCAGATCAAATCACAGTTATTTTAACGTGGATATATTTTTACTAAATGTTCACCCATTTTAAGACCCAGAAGACAAGAGTCACTCAGAGTAGAGGTTTCTGACAATATAAAAAATCGTAGTAAAAGATATGAACTTGCGTGATACTCTTACCTGGTCTTCCTTTTCTTGTGTTCCTTCAGAACATAGGCGATTATGGCTCTCTACAACTTCCTGTCTTTCTTAGGGCTTAATAAATTATGTCTTATTTTACTTCTAAATCTTTTTTTATCCGCCATCCATTTAATCAAGCATACAAACTACAGGTTGCCCCCGTCAAAAAACAAAAAAACAAAGAGAACCTACAATTTTTAAAAATAAAATAGTTAATACTAATCTTTCTTCTTTTCTCTTTCAGTGTATATAAGTTGACTTTGTGCATAAAATATTGGAATTATAATCTTCCCTAATATGTCCCTGTCAACAATAAAAGGACATTTTTCGTGGCGGTCTATTACGACATTGTGGTGCAGTGGATATCAACTCAGAACGAGAAATCGGGGTGCCGAGTTCGATTCTAGTTGAATTTCTTGCATTTACTTACGCACAAATACCCTTGGGAAAGATATTCATCCGTCTCTTCTCTCCAGTTATGGGTTAAATAATAAGACAGATTGGGTTATATAGCCTTGGAGGGCAGCCAGTCTACCGCAAAAAGCAAATGGCGACCTACTGCGGGATAGTCTCCTACAGTCATGTCTCTTTTGAGACATGATCGCCCAAAGCGAGTATCACGTATGACACTTAACTGACTAAATATAATAGTTGGAAACATAATTAAAACCTCTACTTGGCACAAAGTGGGTGATCGGTTTTATATTGTTATAAAGTAATAAACTGATCCCCCATTAATTATACATAATATAATGTTGTAATATAATCCATCTCTTCTCTCTACAGCTATGAGTTAAATGGCAGGACAGATTGGGTTCTATAGTCTTGGCTGGCAACCAGTTTACCGCAGAAAGCAATAGCAACCTACTGCGGGATAATCTTCTGCCCAGTCAGTCATGTCTCTTTGGAGACATGATCACCCAAAGCGTGTGTCACGTATGACACTTAACTGACTGATTGAATCATACACTGTAGTGCAAGTAAACCTTCGGAAAAAGTTTCAGTGTCGTCATGCTCCACCAAAAAGTAGAAATTTTGACTGGCTTCAGAAGTTCAAAGTGTATGGGGCTGTGCAAAATCTGAACTCTAAAGGTCTGATGGTCACTTATTCTGGTTGGAGGAGGGGTGAGTTCCATAACAGAAAGGAACGTTGATGCTGCATAGAACTTGAACATCTCCGATTTTTTTTTTGTGGGTATATCTCAAGGATAACGTCTACCAACAATACGCTTGATGAACTAAAGGTAGCAATCACAGCCAAAATATCAGAGAAAATCTATAAGTAATTGACAATTTTGCACAAAATTTGCAAGTTTGTATCAACGCCACATTTGGAACATTTTTTTAGGAAGATCGTGACTTTTATGCAAAGCAACCAATTAAATAAAAATTTGAGTAATGATCGTACACAGACGAAGTGTAAATCTAACAAATTTATTGAAAATAACTGGATCTTTGTAGGGTTTATTAGAATATTTCTGATTTCTGATATTATATAAGCGCCCTGTACCATATGCATTGTTTCCTCTTGACTTCAATCTGTTCTGTGAGTATCAAATTTTCAAAGCCCTCCTTCCTCATTATGAGCTCTAGAAAATTCAGCTGTATCTTTCTGATGTTATCTATAAGTTTCCTTTCTGTTTCCACTTTCTCTAAAACTTTTTCATTTCTCACAAAGATATCCTCAGCATCTTTCTGTAGATCCACACTTTAGCTGATTCAAGTATCTTTTTCATTTTTGAGTAGATTATCCAGCATTTACTGGCTTATACGCTCTTTCTTAAAACTTATTGAAGCAATTGATTTAGTTTTCTTCATTTCTCCATACGGTCAGTTTTAGACCCACTGAAGTGACAGGGTGTAATTGATTTCTAATTTTTCCTCAGATTATGTCATTTGTAGTGGTGTACAGTAATATGAATCTATTTTCGAGCTGTAAGATGAAATTTTTTTAGACTTGAAAAATATTGTGTCATTCGTGATTGCATCAAACTTTTGTCACACAATTTATTCAACTGTCGATTAGTTGTCCTGCGGCTATTGTCTGCGATGGACGTTACTCCAAAAAAGTATACAAAAATTGTAACGCTGCACGAACACACTGACAAGCCTTGGAGAGAGATCGCAGATATTGTTGGCGTTAGCCTTTCAAATATCAGTCGTATCATCAAGAAGAAACAAGAGAAAAACAACGCCAAGAGACCACGAATACGTGAACAGAGAAAGTGCAAAAGATCCTTGAAAGACATTGTTCGTTTTGTTTCGCCTAATTTGCCCAAGGAAGACACATACCGGTTCGGTACGCTTTTCTTTGAAAGCGCAAATTTATACAGTTACTGTGAAATGGACGGTGTTTTTTAGTTTATTAATTGGTCGAATCTTTATCAGCAACAGACGAATGTGGAGGTATAAACGATGGTGATGCAGGGTGTATATTTGGTCATTATAAACTCAAGATCAAATCTTTGGTCGAAGAAACATATATAGCATCATGCGGCTCAGGGATGCTAATCCTATTGATCATAGCTGTTGATAGTGATGACCACAATTAGACATTATTGTTTTGGATTAATTTCTCATGACTTCATAAGATTTCTCTGCCAACATTTTTAGTGATGTCGCGGTGGCAAGAGGAACCCTGCGTAATATATTTTTATATAAAAATAATAGGTTTATTACAGAGTAACAAACTGACGTTTAAATTAGGAAGTGTAGCAAGAATTGTCTTTCTCCAGCCCAATGGGTGAAATGCCAAACTCCACCTCGTCGTCTTGCAGCCTTGGCCAAGATAGAACTCACTACACTCCTCCAGTATTCCCTGTGCGTTTGGAACCCTGGCGAAGTTTTGCAGCGAAATTCATAATCTTGTCAAATATCTGAATACTTAATTCCTTGCCAGGGCTACCAAGGTTGTTTTTATTGTGACACCAACAGTAGATGGGTTGCCTCCAGGCCGCATCCTGTTATTTAACCCATAACTGGAGGGAAGTGACGGTTTAATACCTTTCCATGGTTAAAATTGTCAAAGACTGAAGTTGTAAACTCTGACGGTTGGTTGTTTTTGCTTTATGGCAAATCAACCTCGGCGGGTCATTTATTGCCAACTAATTTTTTATTTATTTATTGCTGGTAATAACTATTTCTTTTAACAATTTATTGTTGTTTTTATATCAGTTTTGTGTCTAGTAATACTTTTTTTTCTCTTCGAGTATAAGATTCATTTGGATTTGTTTTTAAGGGCAGGGTCCCCAAGTCCTACCCCATTATTTAACCCATAACTGGAAGGAAGGGACGGATTAATACCTTTCCCAAGGGTACCAGTGTCTAAGTGAATGAAGGTTATTCAACTGGAATTCGAACTCGGTTCACCAATTTCTCCTTCCAAGCCGATATCCACTGCACCACAAGGCACATCCGTCACTGAACGCTTACAGCGCCTGGTATTCCCACGTGGTCACCCATCTAAGTACTGACTAGGCTCATGTGGCTTAACATCTGTGATCGAACGAGAAACGGTGTATTCAACGTGATATGCCGTAAGCCACCTCACCTGGGTTGAGAATCAATATTTTTGTTAAATCTTTACACCGAAAACTCAGTTCAGTCAAAAATAATTTTCCTTTCCCTCAAAACCTTGAACCAACAGTCATTCGATTGGTCAACTAATCAAATAATAATTCCCATTGTTAACATCTATCCCTATTTTCGCCTTTTTATAACTTGCAAGCGCTTATACAAAAACTTTTGATTTTTTTCAATTCAATATAGAGTTCACACGGAGACAACATCATGAGTGATATATTTAAAACAGTCAGTCTATGTTTTATTTTAATAGAACTGCTCTCGTATAAGATACTTATCTTGTACTTGTAGAATCTTACGTCTTTCATTGTTTTCAATTTGGTCAATCAGTTAAGTGTCATACGTAATACCCAATTCTGCGGAGGACTGAGTCTTTCGTGCTATTCAACCCATAGCTGGGGGTGGATGAGGAGACGAGAATTCATATCTTTCCCAAGAGTATTTAAATCTAAATTTATTTATAAATGGAACTTTGTCTGTGTGTGTGTCTATGTGTGTGTCCGTTACCTATAGACTCCAAAACGGATGACCCGATTTTCTTGAAAATTTACACAGTTGTACTAAAAGCGTCTGCGAGTGTTCTTAGCTAGGTTTTGTGTCGAGGAAAACCCGATAGATATCGAAAATCGATAATCGAAAAAATCAGGTTATAGAAGATGTGGTCTGATTTTAATCAAATTTTATACACTCATAGACAAAGACATAAGAACCGATATTCAGAAATTTCAAGGTTGCAATTCTTACAATAGTGCAGAAAATCGATAATATATATATATATATATATATATATATATATATATATATATATATATATATATATATAAAAGGCAAGATGTTTGTGTGTGTGTCTGTTTATCTGCCTGTATGTCTGTAATTTTTTCAGCCCTTTAATTCTAGTTTTTGCTTCGGGTTTGGCTCTATCTAAGTATGTGTAATTGCAGTTCTTAGTCTCAGCCATGATACCATTTACTCAGAGGACTTATTTAGGCTTCAACATTTAGTTTACGACGAAAAAAAAAACTCATTTAATATGGATACCAGGAAATCAAAATTTGATTTACATCCATTCATTTTTCTTTCAGTCTACGGTTTCGCTTTAACTGGTAACAACTATTGCTTTTTAGTCTTTCGTGCCAACATCCAAAGAGTTTGAGCTTCAGGACCATGGATTAGTTTTAGAGCTTTAATTACACCCGAGCAACGCCGGGCTATACTGCTAGTTTACTCATAAGTGTATGTAACGAATCCGACTTCAGGCATCTTAATTTGGAACAGAGTAATTATACGACCACTGCTTTTTAAATAAGCAAATGAAGATATTTCTAGAGAAGCTGTTTCGTTTGCAGAATGATGTTGTTGTATGAACGTAGAAAAAAGAAGGGGAAAGTAAATCCACATGTGTAATGTCATGATTAGAACGGTTTCACCGACCTTTACAACACAGTAGAAAGAATATTTAAGATCACGTTTGTTTTTGTTTTTATTTGTATTACACCCTGAATCTTACCTTGTAAATATTTTTTTAAATTTTTATTAAATGTTGGTTTGCGGATTTCGTTTAGCGATATATCAAACTCTATCGGTTATTTAAGTCTAAATATTTTGGAGACAACTGTATGCTTTCAACTACAGATAAAATATATTGTTGTTCTTTCTACTATAAAATGTTCTGCTGTTCATTTTGCTTTAAAATGTATTGTTGGTTATTTTATTATAAATAAGTATTGTTGGTAACTTTCTATATGTTGCGGAGTAGTTTTCGCACTGAAGCTTATAATCGTGCTATGTCGGTTGCTAATCGACTTAACGCACCCAAAATGTTGGTAATCTTCTACTGAAAGTTGACTCCTTAGTATTCGGCTAACTGCCGACTAATATCAACTGCTTAGTAGTTCTGCTGAACTTCAACAGAACTCTAAAGAACTCCTATGAACTTCCCAAGAACGCCTTAGAACTTCACTATTTATTTTTGTATGTGAATATAAAAAATGTAGCACAAGGCCGAAATTGGGGATGGGGAAGGCTGGTCTTCATCTGTCCTAGTTTAACTTAGCTATTCACTTTCGTTGACCCTGACACACTTACAATAAACCGTACACCATAATACCACATTTTTACTTACCATTCTTATCACGTCCACCATAATACCTCAGCTGCTCTATATAGTCCTACTTAACTCCCATATATACAATTTTCAGTGGAGGGCATGGGCAAAAATATAACGCCTAAGAACTTCATTATTTATTGTACGATGAGCACAAATATGGCACAAGGCCTAACACGGGGATGGGGAAGGCTGGTCTTCATCTGTCCTAATTTAACTTAGCTATTCACTTTCGTTGACCCTGACACAATTACAATAAACCTTTCACCATAATACCACATTTTTACTTACCAATCTTCCCACGTCCACCATAATACCTCAGGTTCTCTATGTAGTCCTACTTAACTCACGTCTAAGAACTTCTCCCGTTAACTTCCTGTTAACTCTTATTAATATAAGACGGAGAGTCCATTATCTGAGGAATAGGTGTGTTTCCTCATAACAATATAAAAATTTGTTATTGGCATTTTTGCTAAAAAATATATTTTTAATACTTACATCGTTTTTTGTTTATGTTTGGAAAGTCTACTATTTATGTGAAGAGCCGTGAAAACGAAATTTTGAATTGACAGTATTTCAGCACATGAAACGGCAGGGGTAGCCAGACTTGCTTATTGTAAGAGCCACTTACGATAAACTTCAGATGTTTGAGAGATGCAAAGAAATGAAATTGGGATTTAAATTATTTACTAACTATTAACATAAAGTCTACGTTTTAATCCAGTGGGGGCCTCAATTCATACGCAGTAAATACTTATAAAAGTAAAATCTTTCTTATTTACATTTTATATTAAGTGGGTATGATGAAAGAAAGAGCTCAGCCCACATATTTTCACGAGCTTCATATAAAGCCAAAGAGTTACAAGTGACACGCGAGCCGCGGTTTGGCCACCCCCCCTGTTATATAGGTTATTTATTGGCAGAATCTAAATATTTTGAACACAGATATAAATCTACACGAGCCACAAGATTAGTAACTAGATCCCACCCTTTTACTGTGAAACTATTATATTGTAAACATAAATTCTACTTTACCAGCTTCTTTTCTCGCACTTCCCGCCTGTGGAATTCTCTTCCATTTAATTACTTTCCCGACAGCTACAATCTCTAATAACTTAAATGTAAAGTCAATAGTAATCTCCTATCTCACTAAACTTCATCCTCACTCTGATGCTCCTTTCTCCGTCCACTCTCATCAGTATTCCCATCCTTCTCTTACCCACTTCCTGACACCCCCTAGAAACTGTTACTCTTTTTCATAACTTTCCTCATATGTAATCCCCTGCAAAACAGTGGCAATAAAATGCCATGCTTGGGGCGATATGATTATATATATATATAAAAAAAAACAACAACAACAAAAAACAAACAGATTTTTGGTATTTTTCTATATTTCGGAGATGAAGTATTTACATTATTCGGACTATTGTCCTCATCTTTGTTGCTTCTTAAGGACACATGTCCTAGTAGATACCGACATTGGCTAGTTCCTGTGACTTGACCCAAAGAGTTGGGGGTTCAATACCAGGCTACAGCAGTGGTGAACAAGTAACTTACAGGGCTAGAGGGAGATAACCCATGACTACCAGAAGAGGCACTAGTACGTCAGGAATGGAATTCATATATTCCATTCATTGCAATAAAGAGTTTGGTTCGAAATTCCTAGCACCTGACAACGGCCGAGACGTCGTACAATTGGCAACAAACACAAGGACAATAGTCTTGAATAATGTAGATACAGATTTATGGCTTCAACAATTTTGAACGCTATTGTATGCCTTCAACTATGAATAAAATGCAATGTTGGTAATTTCACAACAATTATGTATTATTTATCACTGGAGTTAAGTAGCATCGAGCCTGGCCAGTACTTAAATGGGAGACCATTTGGGAATACCAGGTGCTGTAAACGTAAGGACCAAGAATGGTCCACCGGTCCTTCAGGTTTGGGGGTTGGGTGCAGGGCTAACAACCCTGCCCCGTACAAAGCAGTTTGTTACAGAAACAGCAACAAAAAGTTGCTGTCCAATGCACCATTGGGTGTGATGGATAAACGATGATGTTGATGATGTATTATTTAAATTGTTCAGGCGGTTTTCTTCATCATTATTGTCATATTCATGTTGTTTCGTCCGTTGTACGCCCAGATCTTTATTCAGGTGATTGGAATTTCAAACCAAAGCCTTTATTTTGGTTCCATGAGTCATGTTTATTCGTGAATATGACAATAAAGATGAAGAAAAATGCCTGGGTAATGTAAATTATGAAAATAACTAATTTCAGATATATAGACAAATTATTTATTGCTGGTAATGTTTTTATATAAAAATGTATTGATGGCATTTTTATTCTAAAAATGGATTTTTATATTTCATAATGTTTTGATTTTGTTTCGGAGTTCACTATTTGTTCATAGTTGGGACCCTAATAGGTGCTGTCGCCTAGGGTCAGAGTGAACCTGGGAACAACAGCCACGCTCTTCAAAACCCCTAGTCTCTCAGTCAGAGGCCTGTCGGGTGTAGTTAATCGTCATAACGATGATTTACTAAATGTTAACATAATACAAGGCGCAAGAACCACTCAAGGTATAGGGAATTCAATCAGGTTGTCTATAAATACGTAGGAGGGGGAGAAGAAAATAAGATTAAAATATATAAGTATCGTATTGGTGACGTTGGAGCACTGGATATCGATTCGGAACGAGAAATCGGGAAGCCGAGTTCGAATTCGAATTCCAGTTGAATTCTAGACATTTACTTACGCACAAATACCCTTGGGAAAGGTATTAATCCGTCTCTTCCCTCCAGTTATGGGTCAAATAACAGAACAAGTTGGATCCTAAAGCCTTGCCCTGCAACCAGTATACCACAGAAAGCAATGGTAACCTACCGCGGGATAATCTTCTGCCGAGTCAGTCATGTCTCTTTCGATATATGATCGCCCAAAACGTGTATCACATATGGCACTTAACTGACTATGAGTGACGTTATGAGTAGAATAGTTACTCAGAGCTTGGTAAAACAAAAGAATGAATATTTAAAATAACTTGTTTAAAAACTGTTTTATAGTTTTATAACTTGAATGTATTAAAACTGTTTTTCAATGTTTTAAGCACTCTTGAAAATGTCTTCTCTTGGAATGAAAGATGTTACCACTGATGCGGTTGGTCTGTATTTTGTATAAAAATAAGTTCAAATAATTTAAATTTTAGATTGTAAAAAGTGCTTTCTTTTACTAAATGTTAGCATAATACAAGGTACAAGAGCCACTCAATGTATAGGGAATTAAATGAGGTTGCTGGAAAAAGGAAATGAGCATTATGGTGCAGGATAGGCCACTGTTAACCATAGACTTGAAGATTGCAGCGATCGTGAAACATCCTTACTGGAGTCTGTTCCAGAATGTAACAATTCTTGGTAAGAAGCCTTTTAGAACTTCCTTCCTACTAATTTAATGCGGAGGGAATGAGGTTGATTGCACCCCGTGTATGTGGCATAGTGGTTCCTACTTGTGAAAATCAGAGCAGATAGAACTAATGAATGTCGCTTGTCAGTACATTTGCATTTAAAATAATAAAATTGCGGATAGACTTTTGCTTGAGGGAAATTAGCTATAGGGTTGAGAATAATTAATCTCTCACAAAGCCAGTTAAAAGATTTTGGACTCTGTTTGGGTTGGAGGGAGAAGATTGAACATATCTCGCCCAAATATAGCATCCATATTTCATCTTTTGGTCTGATTTGACTTGTGTGAATATAAAGTATAGCAAGAGGTATTAGGGACGTTCTGGGGGGGGGGGGTAAAAGTTAGCGACTAGCTTTCTAGAATCTTTAGCGATGGACCATATATATGAGTTCCAACTGATATCTAGTATTAAGTTTAGTTCCGACAGACGTTCAACGCAAGGGGTCTCATTGAAAGATGCACATTATTACTGGGTGAAAAGTTAGTGTCTGCTCGAGATTGATTGGTTTTGAAAGTATTTAATGATACATGTCCGTTTCTTACTAATTGAGAAAGTCAGAAGAGAAGTCACCTGACAGACTCTGATGATCTAGGTTTTAGGAGGTGCGACTAGCACCGGCAGATTCAAGATTTCGAATTAAATTTTATCAAGAAACGATAATGAAGAAACAAGGCAAGGTAATTTCTATTCAATAAGTCCTCATCGATTGCCACTCTTTAATTTTATTTACGAATAAATTCACTTTGCCTTGTTCTGTCATTATTGTTTCTTGATGAAATTCATTTTATCTTTACATCTTGTTATTCAGTCAGTCATTTAAGTGTCATACGTGATACACGCCTGGACGATCATGTCTTGAAAGAGACATGACTGACTGGGTAGAAGATTATCCTTTAGTAAGTTGACATTACTTTCTGCGATAGACTGGTTGCCAATCAAGGCTATGGAGCCCAAGCTGTCCTATTATTTAATCCATAACTGGAGGGAAGAGACGGAATAATACATTTTCCAAGGGTATTTGTGCGTAAGTGAATGCAAGGAATTCAACTGGAATTCGAACTCGGCTCCCCCGATTTCTCTTTCCGAGTCGATATCCACTGCACCACAACGCGCATCCGATCTTGTTATTACTTTTCCAATTTATATTCTCTTCCTATGCTGGACATGACTGTCTGAGTAGAAGATTATTCTCGCAGTAGGTTTCCATTTATTTCTGCGATAATGATTATAATAATGATAATAATTATTAATGATAATAATTATTAATGATAATAATTATGATATAATAATGATAATGATTACGTAATGGTAATAATAGGTTATAAAAGATAATTTTGGGTGGAAGTGCTCATATAATCAGCAAAATTCTTTCCATCTAAACGAAGCCACCAAATGTGCATAGATAACTCTTCTACAGGGACCATTTTATTCATAGATCCCAGACGGAATCTGTTAAGCAAGCACTTAAAATTACTCTCTTGCAAGATGATACCACACAAAATAATAATAAAAAAAAGTATCTGTCATCGCACCTGCTTTCTCAGCTTTCTATTGTTCCTTTCTAACTAGTTTGTACTCCTCACTCTTTTCTAATTAATCTTTTTACATTTATGTAGCCCCCTGCACATCAGTGGCGTTTCCGCCTTGCTCGGGGTGAAATGATTAAAATATATATATATATATATATATATATATATATATATATATATATATATATATAATGTATATATTAATTCGAGAGATTTTATTAATTAAACATTAGTTTTAGTGGATACCTATATTTTAGTAGACACTCAATTCATTATTAAACTTTTTTTTGTCTACCGTCTTGAATATTCGAGAAATTGTTTTAGAGAACAATGCCGAGGGAGAATTACATTTGTAAGGCCCAGTTTAACTCGACGCTTTGCATCAATAAGACTGACTGAAATTACGGCTGATCTAACAACGTTTTCCCCTCCATCCAAAGGAGAAGTTCGAATCGTTTCACAGAGGGCATAGTTTTTTCAATAAGATTTCTGGTATATTCAGGATGATAGAAAAAAAATCTATTACTATTTTTGGTAAGACAATCTATTGAAAGTATGTTATATATTTGGATTCACTATGAAAGACTAAACCGTGCGTTGAATACTGTTGCCTTATCTGGTCAGGTGCTCCTGCTATTCATCTTGGGGTTCTCGACAAAACCTAAAGGAGGATCTGCAATGTAATCTGTCCTAATTTGGCCGCGTCACTTTCTCACCGACGGGATGTGGTTTCCTTCTGTCTTTTCTACAAGTATTTTCACGGCTTTTGCTCTGACGAGCTTTGTTTCCTGATGTCCCGCCTTCAGGAATTTGCTCACACAACTAGATTGACAACTAGATTCCACCCTTTTACCATCAGTATAGGCAAATATAACCGCTACTAGCAGTTTTTTTTTCACTTCTCGCCTGTGGAACTCCCTTCCTCATGTTTGATAGTCTGATACCTACAATCTCTAAAGGTTTAAATGCAACTTCAATTGCCATCTTCTATCTTCTATGAAACTTCCATCTTTCTCTTACCTTTCTTTCGATATCTACTGTACCGTTTTTTTCTCTCCTTTCACTGAAATTCCCCTGCTCACCAGTTGCAGTACTTTCTTTCTAGAGATGAAAAGATTAGTAAAAAGAAAAAAATAGTGGTATGAACATCAATCAGACACAGTGGTAGAAAATGCGAGTCACAAGATATTATGGAATTTCTCAGTCCAGATTGATCATGTCATTGAAGCACAAAAAGCCAGTTTTATTGTTATAGAAAATGATAACTATAAGTTTCAAATATTGACTGTGCAAATATTGACTGTTTCATATGATACAAGAGTGGACTCCAGAGAAACTTAAAAGATTGAAAAATACGAGGATCTGGTTAAGGAGCTGAAAAAGCTATGGAATATAAACGTGAAACTAATTCCTGGAGTAATGGATGTGCTTGGAACACCGCCGTAAAAAATACCAGGTCCGGACTAAGAAACTGAAGAAGCTATGGGACATGAATGTGGAACTATTTCCTGTAGCAATGGATGGTCTCAAAATACCATCCTGAAAAATTTTAGGTTCTGAATAAAGAACTAATTAAAGTCTGGAACATGAATGTGGAACGAATACTTATAGTAATGGATGTGCTTGGAACACCACATTAAAAAAAAGAAAGACAAAATATTGCTTCGAGGAAAATTGGAATTGTAACCAAAATTTTAAACCTAAAAGAACTCTCATATTCTACTCTGTTATGTTTCTTCAAAAAGTTCTTCAGTTGTGAGAAGTAAATAATAAGAATAGTAAGAAATAATAATAACTAATAATATTAATTACTAGAAGTAGATAATTTCACCTAACGTTCGGTTCACACTCCTACCCGATCTTCTGAACAGGAATAGAGATATTTTTCTTGTTTGGGATTGTGTTTCCGGTTCATTCTTTTAAATATTTTTATGAACCACTACTCCTGTTCAATGGGCAGAGAAGAGTGTGAAGCGAACAATAAGCGAATACAACATTTGAACATAACCGGAAAAGGACGGATATATTGTCGAAATATTGTAAAACATTTTTAAATACTGTTGTTTTCCTTTTCTTTGCCTTTTCTGAAATCGCGCCCTTCCATACGCAATAGTGAGAAGAATAACGATTATAACGAAAACCCTAACACTAAAGCGCTCAATACCAAAGTAGAACAAACGAAGACAGAAATCTAAGCAAGAGCCAACAACCGACCACAGTTTCGCCTAACGGCTCATCAGGGAAATTGGCTCTGACGAGCCGTAAGGCGAAACCTTGGTCGGTTGTTGGCTCTTGCTTAGATTTAGATTTCTGGATATATATATATATATATATATATATATATATATATATATATATATATATATATATATATATATATATATATATATATAATGAATTATTTTGAACATTATTTTTACCGATACTGGTATTTAAGTAGATATTCTTTTTTTAATTAAACAGTATTTTATATTTATCATGCTTATATAACACAATTTTCAATCTACCGTAAACAAACCATATCTGCTCTGAAATGTATCGTAAATGTCAACAAATGTAAACATGTTACGGAAATTAACGAATTTTAACGAAACTTGGTTATAAGCAACCGACAATTTGTAATGAATTATTTTGAACATAATTTTTACCGATACTCGTATTTAAGTAGATATTCTGTTCTTATATAACACAATTTTATATAAACACAATGATAAAAACCTCGTCTTATCAAGAGGCTATTCATGGTCGAGTGGTTAAGACAGAACCAGATCAAATGGTAGCTTCCCCTATGTAAATAGGGGCCGCAGGTTCGAATCCTGCTGGATAGCACACATTTTCGCAATAAAATTTATCGTAAAATAATCAGGCCGGTAGATATAAATATAAAATACTGTTTAATTAAAAACAGAATATCTACTTAAATACGAGTATCGGTAAAAATAATGTTCAAAATAATTCATTACAAATTGTCGGTTGCCTATAACCAAGTTTCGTTAAAATTCGTTAATTTCCGTAATATATATATATATATATATATATATATATATATATATATATATATAACATACGCACGCACACACACACACACACACACACACACACACACACACATATATATATATATATATATATATATATATATAATAACTATAGCAACAACAATACCAATAGTAAAACTAGTATTAATCAAGCTATAATTTAAATCGTCTTGTATAACCCACCGAGAACAAACTCGGAGGGAAAAAAAGGGAAAGCAAAAAAAGAAACAAACGAAGTACATGAACAAAAAGTCAAGCACTCGTAAGAAAGAAAAAATCCCAAGACGAAAACCCTAACACTAAAGCGCTCAATACCAAAGTAGAACAAACGAAGACAGAAATCTAAGCAAGAGCCAACAACCGACCACGGTTTCGCCTAACGGCTCGTCAGGGAAATTGGCTCTGACGAGCCGTTAGGCGAAACCGTGGTCGGTTGTTGTCTCTTGCTTAGATTTAGATTTCTGTATATATATATATATATATATATATATATATATATATATAACATACGCACGCATATATATAATAATAATAATAATAATAATAACTATAGCAACAACAATACCAATAGTAAAACTAGTATTAATCAAGCTATAATTTAAATCGTCTTGTATAACCCACCGAAAACAAACTTGGAGGGAAAATAAGGGAAACAAAAAAGAAACAAACGAAATACATGAACAAAAAGTCAAGCACTCGTAAGAAAGAAAAAAAAAACGCCAAGACGGTTTCTTGACGATTTCTGTCTTTATATATATATATATGTGTGTGTGGGGGGTGTTACATATATTAAATACTGTAATTATCTCACTCCGTAGGGCTTTTTTCAATTGAAGCAAAACCCTGAGGAGTGAGGACATCATAATTGTGCTTTCACGAAACGTCGAAGTCGGCATGAATCTGCTGAGTTAAGTTTCAAATTTATAATTCTAACATTTAAACTCTGTAATTTATACTATTATACTAATTAATAATGGGATATTAATCAATAATCACAATTAGTTAGAGTAGAGAGGTTCATCAGTCCGGTTCACACTTCTCTTCGATCTTTTGAACATGAATAGAAGCAATGTTCCTGTTTAGGATTGGTTTCCGGGCCATGGTAAATTCTGCTTCAACTCTATACTTATAACGTCACCACCTTAACTCTATACTATTATTGGGTTGAATCTAAATTTTAAGCTGAGATGGATAGAAAGACGTGGATCGATTGGGTGGCTATAACTAGTGTCAGACCTAATACCATCAGACTTTTTCTTGTGAGCTGTACTGAAAGATTTTTCTACAAGTTCAAACCGGAACAAATTCCTGCATTAAAACAAGCAATGTTGAATAAATTTTCGTAAATCAATGCGAAAATGTGTCAAATGGTTTCTAGAAGTCTTGTTGATTCTAGAATTGTTGTTGATAAGTGTCATACGTAATACACGCTTGGGCGATCATGTCTCAAAAGAGACATGACTGACCGAGCATAATATTTTCCGCAGTAGGTTGCCCTTACTTTCAGCAGTAAACTGATGGCCATACCAAGGCTACAGAATCTTATCTGTCTTGCTGTTTAACCCATAACTAGAGGGAGAAGCGACAGATTAATACATTTTTCAATAGTATTTGCGCTTAAATGAATGTAACGAATTCGACTGGAATTCGAACTCGGCTCTGCGATATTTCGATCAGAGCAGATATGCACTTCACCACAACGCACACCTGGTGTTTTTATATGCATTTATGTGTCCGTTCAGGGTATATCGCTTTTACATTTGGTTTTACTCTTGAACTATGCATTTAGAGATTCTTGATAAAATTAAAAAAGAAACTGCAACGTTATCGGTCCTAACCTTACATCTACACTTAAAATCACTTTCCCGCTGCCGTAACGTAGTTTCAATGTCCTTATTTTTCGTCTTTTCTTTACTCATATTTTAGGATGTGGTTTTCGGCTTTCTCTTTTCCAATCTTTTCACTTTTACGTAGCCCTCTGCAGATCAGTGGCGTTACCGCCTTGCTCGGGGTGATATGATTAAAAAATATATATATCAATCAGTCAGCTAAGTTTCATATATGATACACGCTTGGACGATCATGTCTAGAAAGAGACATGGCTGACTAAACAGAAGATTTTCCTGCGGTAGTTTGCCATTTATTTTTCTGCGGCAGACTAGTTGGTAACAAGGCTATAGAACCCAATCTGTCTTGCTATTCAGTCCATACTCGGAGGGAGAAGAGATGAATTAATGCCTTTTACAAGGGTATTTCGAACTTGGCTCTACTGATTTTCTCACTGCGACCCCAACATTCACTGCATCACAACGCACATCTGAAATTTTATCTTCATGTGCCGTGTCTCTTCAGAACGTAGGTGATCATGGCCCTCTACTTAGATTTGTCTTTTGTCGCTCTCAGTATTTCCTCTCATCCAATCCCCGCCCCATCATCTATTTGCTCCCCTTCTATCAAGTACGTCTAGCGCTGATTTCCCTTGTCTCTCTTTCCTTCGATCCGTCCTGTGAGTATTAAATTCTCCAGGCCCTATCTTCCTCATTCAGTGTCCCGGGAACTTCATCTGTCTATTCCTGCTTATGAGTTTCCTTCTCGTTTGCATCATCTCCCATACCTCATCGTTGCACACGTGCTCCGGCCATAGTATCCTTAACGTCCTTCTGTAAAACCACATTTCACCTGCACCAAGCATCTCCTCAATCCGTCATGAGATCGTCCAGCATTCACTTCCATACAGAAGGACAGCTATCACATCGCAATCCAGCACTATTTTCTTTGTTTACAATGAAATTTTCCTGTCTCTAAGTACTTTGGTTAGCTTCTGAAATGCGCCCTTGGCCATGCCAATGACTCTTTGGATTTCCATGTTGTACTTACCATTCCCTGTCAGAACATTTCCCAGATATACTGAGCCGAAAAATATCCATTTCTGAATTGGCTGAAAATTCATTCGTTGTCTGCTGCAAACATTTCACATCATCATATCGATTTCAATAGAAATTTTTCTGTTAATGCTCAACAAGCAACCAAATATGGCGATCTATAATTAAAGGCGAATTGTGCAATGAGTTTTCGCAAGACAAAGAAATGAAGGTCATGTCAAAAAAGAAATTGGAAAAATGTCTTGAATTCTTTTGTTCAAAAGTTTTATTCAGATATATACCTTTTTTTATTTATCTGTAAATTCAGTGGGAAAATAGCCATTTTCAACATGTCATTTTAAGGCATTCATTCTTCGATCCGTTAAAAACAGAGAATGAGGAAAAATTCTAAGCCCAGAGGTTAGCTTAGGTAAAGGAAGGGGTTGGGATGTACTGGTTTTATTTGGGTTAGGCTGGGGGAAGAATTTAGTAGTAGATTTTTCCTTGGTAGTGGGAGGTATGTGGCCTGACCCTTGAGTTAGTAGTGGTAGGTGGTGAGGAAGTAACTGCTTGGCCAAATTTTAAAAAAACATTATTGGAACTATTTGGGGAATAGGATAATTATGATAATTTATACTTATTTCTATGGCGATACATACTTATGATCTCCCTTCGTTTGTTAAGGAGTATATTTTGGTTTTGAAATTTTAAAATTTTAATTTTTTCTGTCAAACATAGATTACTGCTATCTTTTAAGTTATTAAGAGTCCTAGCCTTGCCTATGAGTTCCCATTTTATTTGGGGATCTAAGTTACTTTCTCTTAATTCCCAGTATTTTTTGAAAGGGATGTTTGGTATCTTAAACTAGCGTTGATGAAGGAATGCCTGTGGATATAAAGTCGTTGCTTCCAAATTCCCGCCGAAATTCCAATATAAACATTACATTTCTCCTTATTTTCTTGAGGGTAGATAGTGACTTGATAGATTACATTTTCCGATCTACACTTACCCTCAACCGGACAGTTATTTCTAAATTTACAGTTACAGTGGGGCATCATTCTATTGCGTGTATTGGATTCCTTACACTATATATATATATATATATATATATATATATATATATATATATATATATATATATATAAAGGTGTTTACTTACGTGTTTATTCACGCATACGCACTTTCTCGGATAATGAGTACGTTTACCCATAAATACAAGGTGCGATGTCTAAAATGTCGCCATTTTATATATTTAATATATATATGTATTTATATATATATATATATATATATATATATATATATATAGTTATAAATTAATTGTACATTGCGACACGGAAATTTGTTTCGAGATATATTCTCATCATCAGACAATGTTGCCTTTGGTTTGCTGTCTATGCATGTGGGAAGATATAAAATTTACATGTGTGTTTCTTTTGGCTAATCAGAGTGGAGATTCATATATATATATATATATATATATAAGATGAACAGAAAAAGAGAAGAATTAAAACCAAAGCTACTCGAGTTTCACGAATGGAAAGACCAGGATGAATTATGAGACAAACTTATGTTATTAATTATCCAACATTGCGTTTTGTAGTATTTTTTTTGAAAATTTGAACAGTTGTATTAAGTTTGACGTAAATCTATCTTAAAGAGTTCCGAAATTATGATATTTTTAACGATACACAAACAAGCACAAACGCACGCATATGACTAATATATTATGCTCTCATTACGACTGAGCTCTCAATGAAAAAACAATTAAAGACAGTTTCCACTTCTGCGATATACGCATTATTCTACGGGAATGAATCGTATATATGCACTGCTTATAAGCAACACGTTAAAATCTCGCTTCTATGATTTCATGCGCTTAGCGAGTAGCAACTCCGACTGACACTAAATCGATCGATTTCGATCCCGGCCAGAAGCAAGAGGATGTGTCTAATCACACTGATGAACTGTGATACAGCGAAACAGGCTTGTATGTGGATGACTAATATATATATATATATATTGTAACTAAGTTGTTGAACTCGTAGGTTTATTTACTTTTTTGTTCATGCATTTACTTTTATAAAGAGTGCTCGATACAAATGTAGAGCATTATACTGTATATATATATATATATATATATATATATATATATATATATATATATATATATATATTAGAAAATATTCTTGATGGTACAAAATTTAATAACAGCAAGAAATAGGCGGATTTTGATGACATTCTATACACCAAAAACAAAAATAAACAACCGGTTTTGCGCCAGATCTTTTCAAGTTTAAGTCCAACCACATTCAAACCCAACAAGCAAGAAGAAGAAAGAAGGCTTGCGAGATTTGATGTAAATAAACTCCAGAGCTTTTAGATAATATAAGGATTGCGACTTGGATAATATTAAAAAACAGTTTGCATTCCATCCAGAAACACATTCCCTTAATCGCGTCCATCGTGATTTATCCCCGAATTGAAGACTCATCAGGCCAGAGCTAAACTTTAAGACAAATTATCTCTCTAAGAAATTTCCACTTTATCTTTCTGATAAGTATTAGTGTCTTTTTTGTCGCCATTGTCAGTAGAACTTGTAAAGTCGAGGAAAAGACGTTGATATCTGAAGAATGATGCTACGAAATGACAAGTATAAGTGTTATATTAGCTTCTATTTTCCCTAGGATCTTCTTATTGCTCGCATATACGCTACTATATATATATATATATATATATATATATATATAATAAAAATAGTGTGACGAAACGTTATAAGAGCCCTTTTTTGGCATTGTCTCTAGAAGCCGAGGAATAGTCTTTGATGGTTTAATTATGATGCTACAAAATGATTCGAATAAATGATTATGTCACAAAAATTATGTAAACCTTTGCGTTCATAGTAGCTTTCGATGACGGGTTATATATATATATATATATATATATATATATATATATATAGGCAGATGATTAAGGTATATATATATATATATACCTTAATCCTCCATTATTGAAACCCATTTATATATATATATGTGTGTGTGTGTGTGTGTATGTGCGCGTGTGCATATATATAAATATATAATGTCGGATGATTAAGGTATTTATATATATATACACCTTACTCATCCGTTATCGAAAGTAATTACTATATGTATGTATATACATATATGTATTTGTGTGTGTATGTATATTCCGAATTGTTAGATAATAGGTTGAGTTATTTTTTTATTTATATGTAGCTCACCGACTTCCTCTTTTTAATCCTCTCTCTCTCCCTCCCTCTCTCTCTCTCTCTCTCTCTTTCTCTCATTCTTTCCCTCTTTTTAAAATATTCATTGCTTTTATGCAAATAAGTTTTCGTTTAGACAGATACTGGATTTTATGATAAGGTACTGTCTCAAGTCAGGGAAGAAGTGAACGGAATAAATCATGGTTCTGTTGGATAAAAATGCAGAAAATCCCTCACTTACTTCAAACTGATATACACAGAACAATGTTTCCGGTTAGTAAGCACGCCATTTGATAATTCTACAGTTAGCTACCATTTATACTTCGCTAGATCCGCGCACTTTACCTTAGTGTAATGGTTATCGTGGTGCAGTGGATATCAGAACGAGAGAGAGCGAGTTTCGCTTTTACTTAAGCGCAATTTTCCTTGGTTAAGGTAATAATCCGTTCCTTCTTCTTTTTTTTTCTTATTTTTTTAGTTAAAAATTAAATTTCAGGACAGATTGGGTTCTGTATCTTTGGTTGGCAACGAGTCTACCGCAAATAGTAATGCCAACTTCGGTAAAATCTTCTGCCCAGTCAGTCATATCTGTTTCGAGACATGATCGCCGAAGCGTGTATCACGTATGGCACTTAACTGACTGAATGGTTAAGCAAGCTTGTCTCGTTAGATCAATTTGCAATTGAATTGTAAGTTTGACACTCAGTAGTTGCTCTTTATAATTTCAGCCATATGTCACATCTACGCTCCGCTTAAAAACATTTCGGAGCATTTTAACGTGATGTAATGGTTAGCATGTGCTAGGATGTGCGTCGTAGTGCAGTGGATATCGGCTCGGAACGAGATATCGGGAAGCCGAGTTTGAATTCCAGTCGAATTTCTTGCATTCACTTACGCGCAAATAACTTTGGGAAAGGTATTAATCCGTCTCTTTCCTCCAGTTATTGGGTAAATACTAGTACAGATTGGGTTCTGTAGCCTTGGTTAGCAACCAGTCTACCGTAGAAAGCAATGGGAGCCTATTGCGGGATAATCTTCTGCCCAGTCAGTCATATCTGTTTCGAGACATGATCGCCGAAGCGTGTATCACGTATGGCACTTAACTGACTGAATGGTTAACAAGCTTGTCTCGCTAGCCAAATTATGTTTAATGAGTTCGATCTATAGTAAGCTATGCTTAGACGTAGCAGAAGAGTTTTGGAACATAAGTAGTGTTGTATCAGTTATTTCCGGTTAAGGTATGAATTTCCGGTTTCCTCACAAAAATGTTACTACCAGTAGTCTATTGTATTTTGGTGGCATTATAGCCATAATTCGGGTTAGTTTTTTAAGAAGAAAAGCATTACATACTACCAGAATTGGAATTATAGGTAAAAAAAATGAAATCGAAATTTAGATGAAGTAAATTTAGATGAATGACCTACAAATTGTTCTTAGGTAACACTCACTGAAGACAAGAGAAGCAGACGATAAACATTGTGTAAACTACTTCGCAAGTCTGAATCAATGAATAGCAAATTAAATTATTGACTGCTTGAATGTTTTCTACGATTGTCAAAATTTTGCAAGTTATTTAATGCAAAGATTTGTTTTTAGAGTGCAAAGAATTTTTTTTATATAATAATGATTTTCAGTATTTACATATTCCGACAATTGTCCTCATCTTTGTTGTCATCTGTACGACGTTTCGGCTGTTGTACGCTTCGGCCTTCTTCAGTTCCTAGGAATTTCGAATCAAACCCTTTATTACAATCACTGGGGTATATGAACGCCATTCTTTGCGTAGTTGTGCCTCTTATGGTAGTCATGAATTATCTCCCGCTAACCCTGTTCGTTACTTGTTCACAACTTAAGGGTACATGGCACAGTGAATATAGACGTTGGTTAGTTCTTGTGACTTGACCCCAAAAGTTGTGAGTTCAATACCAGGCTATAGCAGTTGTGAACAAGCAACTTACAGGCTTGGAGGGAGATAACTCATAACTACCAGAAGAGGTTCTGCGCAAAGAATGGAGATCCTATACCCCAATGATTGTAATAAATGGTTCGGTTCTAAATTTCTAGCACGTGAAGAAGGCCAAAGCATATAACAGCCGAAACGAAGTACAAATGACAATAAAAATGAGGACAATAGTCCGAATAATGTATATACGTTAAATACTACTCCATCTCAGAAATATGGACAAATAATAATGGTTTTACTGAATTAAGTACTACTAAATAGAGACAGATGGAGAAAATATAAGTTCATGTATTTCCTAACTGCATTTACGCGTAAGTGAATATAACGAACCCGACTGAAATTAGAACACGGTTCTCCAGTTTCTACTTTAGAGTCATTATCAATTTCACTACTCTCACATCCAAGCATACAGCACCTAGTATTTCCATGCGGTCAGCCGTCTAGGTACTGAGCAAACGTGACGTTGCTTAGCTTTGTTATCGGTTCTAGAACCAGTGTTTCAAAGTGAGGTGGCCTTAAGAGGTATGATAAAAGCTTAACTCCATTCAGTCAGTTACATGTCATACGCGATACACGTTTGGGCCATCATGTCTCGAATGAGACATGACTTACTGGGCAGAAGGTTTTCCTGTAGTAGGTTGCCATTACTTCCTGTAGTAGGCTAGTTACCAACCAAGACTATAGAACTTAATCTGTCCTGTTATTTAACCCATAGCTGGAAAGAGAAGAGACAGATTAGAACCTTTCTTAAGGGTATTTGGGCGTAAGTGATGACAACGAATTAAACTGGAATTCTAAATCGGCTCTTTGATTTCTTGTTCCTAACCGGTATCCATTGCTTTGCAAGGCAGCAGATAGTTGTGGAGAGCCATGGTCGTTCACTATCTTGAAAGAACGTGAAGCGTTTTAAATTTTGAGCGTACTTGAGAAGGCGTAATCTCAAATGCAGATTTTCAAAGTATAAATTCTCTGCCCATTTGCAAAATGAGCGCAGTTCTTTCTTTTCAATCCCATTTGACCCAGTTGACTCAGGGCATGAGTATGTTGGGTGCTGGTAATTCGAATAATCTGTTGGCCTTGTTTCTTAGTTGTTAGAATGATGTATTTCCCACCGATAGTATTTGAAAATTTCGCGCAACGCAATCAGTCGAGATTTAATTGGTCCTGTACTAAATTTAGTAAATATATGCATTCTAACTGATATTCTTTTTTTTTTTTTAATCATATCACCCCAAGCAAGGCGAAAACGCCACTGATGCGCAGGAGGCTACGTAAGAGTGAAAAGTTTGGAAAAGAGAACAACCGGAAACCACATCCTAAACAGGAAACAAGGGATGAGACTCTTCACCTGTTCAATAGACGTGGGTGGAGTGTGAACCGGGCGATAGTTTAGTCTATCCTTGAAATAGCAGTTAATAAAAATTAAATTCAAAGACTTTAAATTGTTTATTTAGAAAAAAATACCGAAAATTAAAAATGAGAGGTTCTCATTTGTTATTGACTGCTTAATCAACAAGCTGAGAAATCTAAAATTATTTATAAATGTAACTTTGTGTGTGTGTGTGTGTGTGTGTGTGTGTGTGTGTGTGTGTGTGTGTGTGTCTGTCTGTCTGTCTGTGTGTTTGTGTGTGCGTGTCCGTTACCTAGGGAATCCAAAACGGCTGAACCTATTTTCTTGAAAATTTGCACAGTTGTACTATAAGCGCCTGCGAGTGTTCTTAGCTAGGTTTTGTGTTGAGGTACCCCAGATAAATATAGAATATCGATAATCGAAAAAATCGGGTTATAGAAGGAGTGGTCCGATTTTAATCAAATTTGATACACTCATAGACAAAAACATAAGAAACGATATTCAGAAGTTTCAATATTGCAGTTCTTACAATAGTGCAGAAAATCGATAATATATATATATATATATATATATATATATATATATATATATATAAAAGGCAAGATGTTTGTGTGTATGTCTGTTTATCTGCCTGTATGCCTGTATTTTTTTCAGCCCTTTTATTTTAGTTTTTTTCTTCGGGTTTGGTTCTAAGTAGGTATAATTATAGTTCTTAGTCTCAGCCATGATGCCATTTATTCAGAGGACTTATTTGGCCTTTAAAATTCAGTTTACGACGAAAAAAACTTATTTGATATCGATACCAGGAAATCAAAATTTGACTTACATCCATTCATTTTTCTTTCAGTCTACGGTTTCGCCTTAACTGGAAACAACTATTGCTTTTTAGTCTTTCGTGCCAACGTCCAAAGAGTCTGAGCTCCAGGACCATGGATTAGTTTTAAAGCTTTCATTACACACGAGCAACGCCGGGCTATCCTGCTAGTATAATAAAAATACGAAATGCGATGGATATAAGAAAGCAAAAAAGAAAATGAAAGAATGAAATGAAAAAAAGGAAGAATAATGAAGAGAAAATTATGTACCTTAAAGGTTGGCAAGAGAAAAAATATTTAGAGAAGAAAGCGGTAAGAAATGAGCAAGAATGAGAGGGAGAAGGTAAAATAAAGACATAGAAAAAAGAAAAAAGGAATAAACAGAAGCAATAGAGAAAGAAATAACAAAAGAAGGAAAAATTAAGAGAAAGATGGAAGAAAAAGATTAATGAAGCAGAAAAAATAAAGAAAGGTTCATAATGAAAGAAAACAATATAGATTAGGAGAAAGAAAGAAATGGTCATAAAAAAAGAAAGACAGAAAAAAGAAATTAAATAAATAAAACAACGAATTAAAATATTTGAAAGAAAGAAAGATGAAAAGAAAGAAAGAAAAAAACATAAAAAATGATTTAAATAAAAAATATAAATAAAAGTATTTGAAACGAAGAAAGAAAGAATGGAAGATAGAAAGAATAAAAAAGAAAGATAAGAAGAAAAAAAGAAAGAAAGAAAGAAAGAAAAAGATATAAAACAAAGCAAGACAAGAGTGATTTAAATAAAAAAGAAAATAAATAAAATATTTGAAACGAAGATAGAAAGAATGAAAGAAAGAAAAAGAAAGTAAATGGATATAAATGAAAGAAAGACAAAAATGATTTAAATAAAAATGACATTAAATAAAAATATTTGAAACAAAGAAAGAAAGAAGGAAAGAAGGAAAGAAGGAAAATTAAAAAGAAAGAAAAATATATAAAAAGAAAGACAAAAATGATTTAAATAAAAGGACAATAAATAAAAATATATAAAACGAAGAAAGAAAGCATGATAGAAAGAAAAAAAGAAAGAAAAAGATATAAAAAATAAAGACAAAAAAGATTTAAATAAAAAAGACAATGAATAAAAATATTTGAAACGAAGTAAGACTAAAAGAAAAAAAAGAAGAAAAGAAAGAAAGAAAGCAAAAGGATATAAAAAAGATGGACAGAAATGATTTAAATAAATAAGACAATAAATAAACATATTAAAACCGATAAAAAAAGGAAATGAAAGAAAGAATAAAAAGTATACAAAATGAGATAACAATACATTTAAATAAAAAAGACAATAAATAAAAGAAAGAAAGAATGAAAGAAAGAAAAACGAAATATGGAAAAAAGAAAAGGATATAAAAAGAAAGATAGACAAAAATGATTTAAACAAAAAAGACAATAAATAAAAAATTTAAAACGAAGAAAGAACGTTGTATGACAGAAAGAAAATGTATAGAAAATGGATAAAAACAAGAAAAACGCTGAAATAAGAGACAACAAATAAAATATTAGTAACGAAGAAAGAATGAATGAAAGAAAGAGAGGAAAAATATAAAATAGAGGAAAACAAGAAAAATATTTAAATAAAAAGACAATAAATAAAAATATTTGAAACGAAGAAAGAATGAAAAGAAAGGCAGAAACGAAAAGGAAATAAAAAGAAAGACCAGAAAAAGATTGAAATAAAAACAGAAAATCAGTAAATACATGTGAAAAGGAAAAGAAAGCAAGAAAGAAGTCAAGAATGAATGATGAATAGAATGAAATAAATAAACAACGGACAGAAAAAAAAACAAAGATAAAAAGAGCAAGCCAATAAATTGATAAGATTTAAATAATTGCGTAATTAAATATGAAAGATAAAAAAGCAGAAAGGCAGAAAGAAGCAACCAACCATACAAATAAATGTAAAGATTAAACGAAAAAGTGAAAATAAAGAAAACAAAAAAAGAAATTTGGAAAAGATTCAAATATTTAAAGACAAAAAACAAAAAGATAGAAAGAAAAGACAGAAAATAAAACAGAAAGGAAGAAATAAATAAAAAAAAAAGACGGGAAAAGAAAAAGAAATAAATTAAAAGAAAAAGAAAGAGAGAAAAAGAAAAAATTAATGAACAGAAAAAGAAAGTAAAAAGAAATGAAGAGAAAAAATTGAAAGAAAGAAAAAAGATTAAAAGAGAATAACAAAAATGATTTCAATAAAAAAGACAATAAATGAAAACATTTGAATCGAAGAAAAAAGAATAGAAAAAGAAAGATAAAAATAAATAAATAAATAAATAAAAAGGATATAAAAAAGAAAGACAATAATTTTTTAAAAATAAAAACAGAAAATAAGAAAAACATGCAAAAAGAAAAAAGCAAGAAAGAAGTCAAGAATGGAAGATGAATAGAAAGAAAGAAACAAACAACGGACAGAAAAAGAAAAAAACAACGATTGAAAGAATTTTAGAACGAACGAATAAATCGATGATTTAAATAATTGCGTAATTAAAGAATATCAGAAAGAAGAAAGCAGAGGGACAGAAACAGAGAAAGAAAGCACCAAACAAACAAATAAATGTAATCAATTAAAAGAATAAAGGTGAAAATAAAGTAAAAAATCATAAAGAAAAGAAAAAATTTGGAGAAGATTCAAATATTTAAAGACAAAAAAAAAAGATAGAAAGAAAAGATAGAAAAATTGAAAGGAAGAAGAAAATGCAAAGAAAAAGACTGGAAACGAAAAAGAAATAAATTAAAAGAAAAAGAAAGAGGGAAAAAGAAAAAAAATGTAGAAAAGTAAAAAAAAAGAAAGAAATGAAAAGGAAAAAAGGATTAAAAAAGAAAAACAAAAATGATTTCAATAAAAAAGACAATAAATGAAGATATTTGAATTAAAGAAAGAACGAAAAAATGAAAGATAAAAAGAAAGAAAGAAAGAAAAAGGATATAAAATAGAAAGACAAGAAAAAATTAAAATAAAAACAACCAATAAAAAAAGAATGCAAGAAAGAAGTCAAGAATGGAATATGAATAGAAAGAAAGAAAGAAAGAAAGAAAGAAAGAAAGAAAGAAAGAAGGAACCAACGGATAGAAAATAAACAAAGATGGAAAAAAATATAGAACGAACGATTTAAGTTAATGAATATCAAAGAGAAGAAAACGGAGAGCCAGAAACATCCAACCAAAAAATAAATATAAAGAATAAAAAAATAAAGGTGAAAATAAAGAAAAAGAAATAACAAAGAAAAGAAGAAATCTGAAGATTCAAATATTTAAAACCAAAAAAGACAAAAAGGATAATAAAAAACAATAATTTATAGAGGAAGGAATGAAGGAAAACGAAAAAGAAGGAAAGAAAAAGGAAATTGATGAAAAGAAAAAGAAAGAAACTAAGAGAAAAAGACTTTAAAAGAAAGAAATTAAACAAAATAAAAAGGAAAGAAAAATGAAAAGAAAGAAATGCTAAGGAAAATAAACAAAGAAAAGAAAAAGAAATGAAAAGAAAAATTAAAAAAAAGAGAGAAATAAAAATAAATAAATGAAAATAAATAAATAAAAAAAAAGAAATGTAAAGAAAAAATGAAAAAATAAAGGAAAAGAATGAAAGAAGTGAAAAGAAAAGAATGAAAAAAAAAATGAAACTTTATTTAGATATGAACAATAAATTACCAGAATAAAAACTAAGAATCGAGAGAACAAAGAAAGAGTGAAATTTAAAGAGAGGGAAAGAAACCTCGACCGACGATTGAAAGTTGTTCACTTTCTTGATAGCATATTGGCTTTATGCCTTGCGTTGTCGTTCAACAAGCGGCCATAAATTGTCGATAGGATATTTCTCATACAAACTGGCTCAATGGTCTTGCAGCATCTTTCTGAATTTAGCTTGTTCGAAATAAGACTGAGGTTCAGCATAATTTTTCTATTACTCAATTCAACATTTTATTCAAAGAAAGCTTAGATGAAGACCACCCTGTCTTATCAGCATGCAAAACATACAAAGTGTAATACAACATTCCTTGTAACATTGGTGCAACACAATCTTCCAACCATGATGGATCCAGATTATGAGTACAAGTCCTAGGAGCACCACGTGTTCTATAGCGAGGCAGCAAAGGGTATGTCTAGGGAAACAATTTACTTTAAAACTAAAATAAGAACACTAATCACTTTGTCGTACTGCAGTCATGGCAACAATTAGCCTGAGATAACCCAATTTAGTTTCAGGTTGTTTTTTTTTGTAAATTCAGGTTTTTTTTTCTTGACTGATTGCTAACCAAGATTAAACAACACAGTTTGTATTTTTACCTTAATCTATAGCTGGGTAGGAGGAAAAATGGATTTTTTTTTCCATGATGATTTGTTTGAAAGGGAACGAGGTCGGAATTCGAACATGGCACGCTAATTCCACTTTCCGAAGCAATATCTCCTACACCCCTCGCACATCCTAACAAAGTATCCCATGTTTACGTTCTTTGAACAAATTTTGATAGATAAAATGAATAATTATTTTATTTTATAATGTATTCAAGAAATATTAAAGAAATTCAAGAAAGATGCTGCAAGACCATTGAGCCAGTTTTAGTTACATTGAAATGTCTTTTCTATTTATTAAACTCAAATATAAAGCAAAATAAACAACCCTTTGACTTGAATACGGCCTTGACTTCAATCCCTGAATCAGCTAGCGCACCAATTGTTCAACGAGAACAAGTAAGTAATATTATAGAGAAAAACTAACAAAATAGTCAATAGAATGATCGCATATCGGTCGAAACACTGAAGAGCACCTGAAGTTTGCTGAAACGCCTTGTCTATCTAAATTATTTAGAAATGGAACTTTGTCTGTGTGTGTTTGTGTGTGTGTGTTCGTTACCTATAGACACCGAAACGGCTGAACCTATTTTCTTGAAAATTTACACAATTGTACTATAAGCGACTGCGAGTGATCTTAGCTAGGATTTGTGTCGAGGTACACCTGATAAATATCGAAAATCGATAATCGAATAAATCGTTTTTATAGAAGGAGTGGTCCGATTTTAATCAAATTTGATACGCTCATTGAGAAAGACATAAGAAACGATATTCAGAAATTTCAATGTTGCAGTGCTTACAATAGTGCAGAAAATCGATAATAAAAAATATAATCGACAATAGCAAGGTGTTCGTGTGTGTGTGTCTGTTTATCTGTCTGTATGTCCTTTATACAAATCCACAATTTTTATCCGATTCTCACCAAACTTCACACAAATATTCTGTAGGCTGAGTCTGAGCTCCGGGACTATGGATTAGTTTTAAAGCTTTCATTACACCCGAGCAACGCCGTGCTATACTGCTAGTAATATATAAACATCAAATAAGACGCTAATATGGTAAGAAAAGAATGTTTTAATTAAATTTGCGTAATTTAAGATTATTTTTTTTCTAAAATTTTCTGAACATAGTTGTGGTACAGGATGTGCGTTGTGGTACAGTGGATATCGGCTCGGAACGAGAAACCGGAGAGCCGAGTTCGAATTCCAGTTGAATCCATTGTATTCACTTACGCGCAAATACCCTTGGGAAAGGTATTTAATCCGTCTCTTCCTTCCAGTTATGGGTTAAATAGCAGGACAGATTGGGTTCTATAGACTTGGTCGGCAACCAGTCTACCGCAGAATGGCAACCAACTGCGGGATAATCTTCTGCCCAGTCAGTCATGTCTCTCTCGAGCCCAAGCGTATGGCACTTAACTAACTGATATGCTTGTGGAATCTTATGAAGTCCGTTTCAGACGCAGGGACATAGAATCCAACAATGTTAGCAGCATTTTCTAGGTGATGGAGAAGTATTGTAGAATTGGTAATGGTGTCTGCAGTGATAGCTCGGACATTTGCATAAAAAATATTGGTCAGCATTTTTTTATAACGTGAGTTTTTCGTAACGTTATTCTGAAGACGAGACTCTACCCTTCGGCGGAGTCTCGACTGTGTTACTCTCCGCCTGAAGGTAGAGAGTCCGACAAGGCAAGTGTTCAGGCTGATGCACAACACCGAATGATATTTATCTACCGCCCCACTGAGGCAGAACGTGGCACAAGGCCTTTTTAACGTGGGGAATCCGAGCCATAAAGCTCGGCCAAAATTTTACTGTCTAATGTTCCCCAGACGAGACTCCTCCCTTCGGCGGAGCCTCGACTGGGTTGCTACTCTCCGCCCGAAAGCAGAGAGTTCGACAAGGTAAGTGATCGCACTAATGCACAGACACGGAATGGTATTTATCTACCTCCCCACTGAGCCGGAATGTGGCACAAGGCCTTTTTAACGTGGAGAATCCGGGCCCTAAAGCCTGGGCAAAAATTTATTGACTAATATTACCTAAACGAGACTCTAATCTTTGGCAGAGCCTCGACTGGGTTATTACTCTCCGCCCGGAGGTAGAGAGTCCGACAGACACAGAATACTGCAGTCAATGGTTACGTTTGTTACATGAAGATCCGTGTTTGACCAGACGTGTCGGCATCGACATTTTCTTCCTACATAAAAGCATTTTTTTGCAGGATATAACTTGTGAGTGTTGGTGATCAGCGATTCCCATTCTTCAACCAGCAATATTAATAAAAACTGTTTTAGGGAAATCAATAAAAACTTTCGAATTGTTTAGATATATAGGAAGCGAGATAAATTCTACTGTAAAGAATGTGAAAATTCGCATAGCTAAAGCCCTGACCGCCTTTAATAAAATGAATGTAATATAGAAACAATATATGTTGCTATTGTTGGAATATTTTCTACAACCCTAGTGTCTAAAGTTGATGGAACTTTTATTGGGATGCTGAAAGTTATACTTAACATCTCTTGGAGATATCATACTACTAAATCACAGATCTATGGAAACATCCCTGATATTACTACAATCTTTAAAGCATAATGGCTGGCCCCTCGTATTCGAGGATACCCTGTTCACATATAGTTATGTTTGTGTGAGCCCCAGTGGACGAGCGCGTGTGTGTAGTGTGTGTGTGTGTGAGTCAGCGTACATCAATGGGTGTACCAGTGTGTATCTATGTCTGCGCGTGTATGAGACACATCACGAAGACAAATTTTTCCCACAATTTTCCTCCCACTTTCACAAAAATACACCAATATACGTATCCCTACAAATATAACCAATATTTTTTAAAAAATTAATCAGTTTGTCTGACGATCGCAAAAGCGTTAAACCCAGGGTCACAAACTAACACCTATCTAACTGAATATGTTAGTTCTAAAAACCCTATATATATATATATATATATATATATATATATATATATATATATATATATATATATATATATATATATATTGGTGATATAAAATCGTATTATTCCAAGAAAAATGTTAAATTTAATACTTACAGGCATTGTGAAAAAAACAGGATGAAGAATAAAAAAACACAGGAAGAACAACCTACCGGTTTCAATCCCAACCTCTTCAGGGTCATCTGGGAAAATCTTTTCATTTTTTTTTAAATTAAAAGTGGAAATGAAATTGTATGACAAGAAAAAAAAATTGGACAGCAATAAGGGAGGAAAAAGAAAAAAATTGAGGGAATTATTTTTCCCTCTTCTCTTACCTTCCCATTTTCTCCCTGCCTAGACGCTGATAATATGAAGTCCAAGGAGGCAATCTCACTGTTTATAGAGAGATGGCATCCTGAACCTAATATGCAATGAATCCAATGCTATATATATATATATATATATATATATATATATAAAGAGAGAGACAGACTGCTTTTCACAAATTATTGCTAAACACTGTTTACATAGTTATCATTTCAGTATATATATATATATTATGTTATGGACTCTCCCGTCGATTTCGACGTATGAGTGTCCAACTCAGTTAGACTGCCACACAGAGAATTGTTTAGAGTGGTGAAGGCTTGTGTAGCACCATCCACAGTTTTTGGAACTGCTGATAACAAACAATCGGTGCAGAAGTTTGCCACGGATCGCATGGACAGCAGACCTTAGATATTTAACCCATAGCTGGAAGGAAAGGACGGATTAATGCCTTTCCCAAGGGTACCAGTGTGTAAGTGAATGCAGCGTATTCGACTGGAAATCGAACTCGGCTCACCGATTTCTCTTTCCAAGTCGATATCCACTGCACCACAACACACATCCGTCAATAATATATATATATATATATATATATATATATATATATATATATATATATATATATATATATATATATATATATATATATATATATATATATATATATATATATTGTGTATACAAACACTCCAAATTAGAGATATAGCGAGATATCAATAAACTTTTGATAGTAGCCTATGATTCAATTATTAATATATTTTGTTGACTATCTGTCTATCTATCTATCTTTTCTGTTTAGTCTATTTCTATCTATCTACTGTTGTTCTATCATGTCTGTGTATAAAAACACATACACATACACTTTTTTTCTCTCTCACACACACACACAATGCATGTTAATATATATACATATATGTACTCTGCGATTTGATAGATGACCAATAAAATTGTGATAAAATGTGTTTCTTTTTTAATTATCTGTTTATTTACGCTTAGGGAGATTTTACATCAAAAGTTAACTACAACATGATTGCATTTCACTTTTTTGACTTCCAATTTTGGCTTCCGTCCAAAATCCTAATCAGTTTCAGTTATAAACGCATTAGCCATTATATGGAATATATCTGAGCCATTGATTAGGTACTAAACATTCACATGGAACAGAATCCAAAGGGTATCCCCCAAATTGTTAGTTTGTTGCAAAAATATTGACCGATCGAAGTGCTGTATTTTGAAAAAAACATTTTAACATAGTATTCACGGTATGTATCAGGTAAATTTTTTATGTATGACAATTAATGTATGTTAATGAATTAAAAATTTTAACTTATTTTCAGACAGAAATATTCTTGAAGCATAGAACCACATAATTATGAACATGACAAAAGATGATATTCGTCTACTTTTCATGCATGAGTTCAAACGTGGACATAGTGCCTCACAAATATTTAAAAAACGGATTTATATGCCTATATATATATATTTTTAATCATTTCACCCCAAGCAAGGCATTCCACTGCCACTATTGCGCTTGGGGCTACATAGGGGGAGATAAATAGGAAGAGTGGTTAGATATAGGAAATGTCAGAAGCGGGGTGATAGATAGTTGGGTGGGTGGGAAGAGTGTTTGAAAGAATGGAATTTAGTTTGTTAGGAGGTGTCTATTGACCTTACATTTAAACTCCTGGAGGTTGTAGCCGTCGGGGAAGCAGTCATGTGCAAGAGAAAGTGCGAGAAAAGAAACTGTTGGAGTAGAAGTTGCGGTTGCATTTCATCGGTTTCGCTGTAAAAGGGTGGGATCTAGTTGCTAATCTAGTATCTCGTGAAAATTCATATCTAGGGGGCACCAGTGATCTAAGTTCATTGGAGCAGAAGCCGTGAAAGTATTTATAGAAGAGACACAGGGAAGCCACGTTGTGCCGGTGAGAGAGAGACTGCAGGCGGTCTGCTAAGTCAGTATTGATCACATTACAGACCCTCCGCTGTACCTTGTCTAGAAGCCCAAGGAGAATAGCAGGAGCACTCGATCAGATATGGCAACAGTATTTAATGCACGGGCGGATGGTAGATTTATAAATGTGCAGGATAGATTCAGACAGAAAAAAACCTCCGGGCCCTGGACAGAGAACCGACTTTCATAGCAACGGATTTAGCAATGGATTCGATATAGTTATTCCACTTGAGGTCCGCTGAGAATGTGAAACCAAGGAGGCGTAGTGTTCATAGTGGTCCATGCTAATAGGAGGTAGGTGCGATTGTCTATGATGATTAATTGATAGTAGCTTCGTTTTAGAAGCATTAAAATTTACGAGCCATTTCTTACCCCAGTCCACTACGGATTGGAGGTCCTTTCCAAGCTCGGCTGCAAGGTTATAGGAGAAATAGATTCCTTCAAAAATGAAGATTCTAAGACAAAATATTCATTCTAAAAGTATACACTTTAGGATAAGATTTTTATTGTAAACGTAACGAGAAATCTGAGAGCCTAGTTTGAATTGAAGTCCAATCCGTTTCATTCACTTACGCGCAAATACCCTTGGGATAAGTATTGATCCATTTCTTCTCCCTCTAGCTAAGGGTTGAATAGCAGGGCAGATTAGGTTCTATAGCCTTGATTGGCAACAAGTCTACCGCAGAAAAAATGACAACCCACCGAGGGAAAATATTATGCCTAGTCAGTGATATCTCGAAAGTGACATGATTATCCAAGCGTGTATCATGTATGGCTCTTAATTGACTGACCGACCATATTCAGGTGTTCGTTATTTTGGCTATTAGAGATGTCTTATGTGTTGATTATTTTCTTGTTTTTGTTCTTGTGGTGCTGCGTGTCCGTTCTTGTTAAACTAGAATAGGTTCTTCCTTCATAACCCGGTTCAAGGATTGAATTCATGGCCACTTGATTAGCCAATGCTTATATATGTGTATTTGTGTTTGAGTCAGTCAGTTAAGTGCCATACGTGATACACGCTTGGGCGATCATGTCTCGAAGGAGACATGACTGACTGGGCTGAATATTATCCCGCAGTAGGTTGCCATTGCTTTCTGCGGTAGACTGGTTGCCGACCAAGGCTATAGAACCCAATCTGTCCTGTTATTTAATCCATAACTGGAAGGAATAGATGGATTAATACCTTTCCTAAGGGTATTTGCGCGTAAGTGAATGCAATGAATTCAGCTGGAATTCGAACTCGGCTCCCCGATTTCTCGTTCCGAACCAATATCCAATGCACCACAACGCACATAACTGACTGTGTTTGGGAATAACGACTAAAGGAAAACTTCTCTTGACAGATGCATTTCTCCTCATATAGATTTTTGAAGGCAAATCTATAGTTCTTATCTTGGATTATTATAATTGTTATTATAAACACAGTGTTTCAGCCAAGTAATATCCTTAGGAGAGATATCAATCCTTCTTTTCTTGAACAGCAGGACAGATTGGATTCTATCGCCTTGGTTGGCAACCAGTCTACCGCAAAAAAATCTAAACTTATTTATAAACAGAATTTTGTCTGTGTGTGTATATGTGTGTGTGTGTCCGTCAACTATAGACTCTGAAACGGCTGAACCGATTTTCTTGAAAATTTACACAGTTGTAATATAAGCGTCTGCGATTGTTCTTAGCTAGGTTTTGTGTCGAGGTACCCCCGATAAATATTGAAAATCGATAATCGAAAAAAAAAACGGGTTATAGAAGGAGTGGTTCGATTTTAATCAAATTTGATACACTTATAGACAAAGATATGAGAAACGATATTAAGAAATTTCAAGGTTGCAGTTCTTAAAAATATTGAAGAAAATCGATAATGTATATATATATATATATAAGGCAAGATGTTTGTGTGTCTGTCTGTTTATCTGCCTGTATGCCTGTATTTTTTCAGCACTTTTATTTTAGTTTTTGATTCGGGTTTGGTTCTAAGTAGGTATAATTGTAGTTCTTAATCTCAAACATGATACCATTTATTCAGAGGATTTATTTAGCCTTCAAAATTCAGTTTACAACGAAAAAACTTATTTGATATCGATGCCAGGAAATCAAAATTTATCTGACATCCATTCATTTTTCTTTCAGTCTACGGTTTCGCTTTAACTGGAAACAACTATTGCTTTTTAGTCTTTCGTGCCAACGTCCAAAGAGTCTGTGCTCCAGGACCATGGATTAGTTTTAAAGCTTCCATTACACCCGAGCGACGCTTGGCTATACTGCTAGTAAATAAATAAAAAAAAAATGTCAACCTACTAAAGAAAAATCTTCTGCTTAGTCAATCACAGATCGAATGAGACATGATCGCCCAAGCGTGTATCATATATGGCAGATAACGGACTGACTGAATTATTACACTTTTTCAACATTATTTTTATTCTAAATGACAATTGATTCCAAAATAATGCTTTTATAAAATTTCAAGCATGTTGGAAAAAAATTAAATACAAAGATTTTTATTATTACTATTATTAACCAGAATTTTTTTATCGAGAGTTAAAGGTTTTTGACTAAAAAAATCATTTCATTTTAAAAATAAACTTTTTAGACAATAATTTTGTTTTATCCGAAATTAAAAGCATTTACACAATTTACATTGTTCGGACTATTGTCCTTATCTTTGTTGAGAAATACTAGAGAAAACCATTAACAAAAAAAAAAAATAAAATAAAATAATACTAGAGAAAAACATAAGCATGAAATATTGCAATATGAACACTGGTAAAATGGTTACTGAACATTAGATTTATAACTTCCTGAAATTCAGTTGCCCAATGAATATAGCCGTTGGTTAGTTCTAGTGACTTGCCCCAAAAAGTTGTGAGAATAATTAACTTAGAGGGTTAGAGGGAGATAACTCATGACTAATAAAAGAGGCATTACGTAAGGAATAAGAATAATATACCCCAGTGATTGTAATAAAGGGTTCGGTTTGAAATTCCTAGCAACTGAAGAAGGCCGCTAAAACGTCGTACAAATAGAAAGAAAGATGGGAAATAATCTAAATAGTGTAAATACCAATTCATCTCAGAATTATAGGCAAATATTAAAAGCATTAAGGTTAAAATTTTATTCTAAATTAAAAACTTTAAAGACAAGTCTTTTTTTAAATTCTAAATTAAATATTTAGGTAGAAATTCTTATTTTATTCTAAAAGAAAAACGTTGGGGACAAACTTTTTAGTTTATTCTAAATATAAATTTTTTCTGACAACAATTTTTCTTTATTCTAAATGTTAAACATTTAGGGGATATCTTTTTAAAAGAAAACCTTTACGGACAAGGTTTTTCTTTTATTTTAAGACTTAAGCAGATCGGTGGGACTGCCTATTTTATTCTAAATTAATATTTTTATGAGTTAGGTTATATTCTACTGTAAAAGGAAAACGTTTTTTTATTTTAAAATAAAAGGTTTTGGAACAAGTTTTTACCTTAAAGTAAGTCCTTCGAGTAACTGTCTCAAGGAAAAACAAAAAGCTTTCATGCTACAATTTTGTCGTTAAATCGTTATTCTAAACCTAAAGCTAGTACAATATTTTATATTTTAAAATAAAAACATACACGTTTTTTAGTTTAACAGTACGTCATATTTGTGTACGAATGTTATACATTCACGATGCGATGAAATAAAAGCAGATCGATTCCAAAGATAATTCTTTCGTTTTAGAAAAGTCAAATGTTTTTCGTTTTCGATACCAAAAGCTACCTAGAGTTGATTTTGGATTCATGCAGATAATTTCATTTGGCCGATGTGTTATTCAAATCTGAACAAAAGATTTCTCGATCGTGTTCAAAATATCGACATATACACGAATAGAAAACATTAGTAGATAAATAAGTTATGGACTTTGATAAGGACAAATAAATAAATGAAAAGAAACTTTATCAAGAAATGAAAGAGTCTCACAGAAAGGAAAAAAAGAAGTTGCACTACAGAAGCGTGCTGAGAATGCTCTTAACAGAGCATGTAAGAAACGGGAAAATTTTAAGTAAAAGTAAAAAATAAAAAGACAATACTCGACCTCATGTGGCTGGAGGATAAAGGAACTGATACCATTGACTGACCCCACGTTCACCTGACCTAAACCCAATAGAACACCTCTTGGGACATTATGTTTAGGTTCATCCGGTACAGCCAGGTTGCCCCTCAGATTGTCCAGGAGCTCAGTGATGCCCTGGTTCATATCTGGGAGGAGATCCCCAGGAACCATCCGTCATCTCATTAGGAGCATGCCCCGACGTTGTCAGGCATGCGTACAAGCACGTGGGGGCCACACAAACTACTGAGAATCATTTTGAGTTTCTAAATGACATTTTGGCAAAATAGACCAGTTTGCTGCATCATTTTTTCACTTTTATTTTTGGGGTGTCGTTGATTTCCCCCCTCTATAAGGTGATCATTTTTATTTCTATCAAATTATGTGGTAGCATTTTGTTACTGATACATCACCTACTTATTATCAGGAAAGATATTCAAAATCATGTTTCCCCTGTTTAGATCTGATGTGTTTTCGAAGTGTTCCTGTAATTTTTTGAGCAGTGTATATATATATATATATATATATATATAAAGAGGTGATGGGTATATATATATATATATATATATATATATATATATATAGTGTATCGAGGCATCAAATCATTTTCTAAACATATACTGTTAAATATAAGAGACAATTAATGTCTATTATGTTTAAGCATGAGCCGTTCTAAACGTCGTATTTTGACTTTAATTTCAGTTGAAAATAAAGATAAAAATTCTCCAACATTTGGATAATTTTTTATTAATTTGGTTCTAAGCTTTCGGCTCACATGAGTCATCTTCAGAGAGGTTATTAAAACGGTAATACAATAACATCCACCATCACCGACGATTTTATTTTGTGTTGACATAAATCTCCGCTAGGCAACGGCAATAGTTACGAAAAATAACAAACGCAGTTCGCAAATTTGCAGTGCGGTTCTATGACGTCACACCGCGTGATCTCGGGATATGGCAACAGAACCATGTATTCAAATGCAATGTAATCTAGTCATAACATATTACATTGCATTGATGACGAAGATGTTTGGAGTGTTTCTTAGTGATATCGATGCTATACCACCATTCGTCTTTCCCACAAGACTCTGCACCATACCACACATTCTCAGAGAATTTCCTCGACCACATTACACCTTGCATCTAGTCACCTAACACGGCAGAGTGCAAACAGTTGATTCTTATGTGTGGGACGGAGTTGAAAGAGAGAAGAACAAAAGTGTTTATAACACAAATAATGAACTGAAGTCAAGGGTTATGGCAGAATTTTTCAACTTAAACAAGATGACCGTCCAGAAGAGGTGCAGGAGATTCCGAGGTCGTCTGGAGGCCGTGTTTGGAGCCAAGGGCGATTTTATTCAATGGATAGAAACGAATAGTGTATTTGTCTGTATAATTTATGAAATGATAATAATTTATTGCAAAAAGTTTAAACTAAGAGCTAACAATTATAAATTGGAGAATGCGCTTTTGAGACTCTATTGTTAATAAAAATCAGAACTACTGACGAACAACTTCAGAGATCTGCTGTTTTATTGTTTTTTTTTTATCTGAATAAAAAAGCAGGACATGGTTTTTAGTTGTGCTTTGTTCTCCTTTTATTTCTATGTGTCTAATTCACTTCCATACACCAAGGAGCGTCCACTTTCTCAAATTCCTTATCTTCATGGACTTTTAAACTTCGACCGTCCATCATAAATCAGTACCAGACGGTGTTGCTCTTTATTCGCTTAAAGGCCAGGCAATTTTCAAAAGACGAAGATGATCTGAGCGATATCAGTTTTGGAGACGGAAAACTAATGGTTCGAATGAGACTTTCGCCAGTTATAAATGAATGGAAAAAGAAAAAATATCTCTTCAAATGCATCAGTACAGATACGGCTTTCAATTTTTGTGAAGTACGTTACGCTATTTTCATACCCAATCGTTATATTTGGATGAGAAAAATAAATCTATAAATCTATCTATCTATCTATCTATCTATCTATCTATCTATCTATCTATCCTAATTTCTTTCTTTCTTTTTATAGCTATCTCTCTATCTATCTATCTATTTATCTATCTATCTATCCTAATTTCTTTCTTTCTTTATCTATCTATCTATCTATCTATCTATCTATCTGAATTGAATACATTGATCGGAATCCGACAAAATAATGGAATTATGAAAAAAGAACAAATCGGAAACGTATCTCAATCTATGTGCATTGTGGTGCAGTGGATATCGGCCCGGAACGAGAAATCGGGGAGCCGATTTCAAATTCCAGGTAAATTCCTTCCATTCGCTTACACACAAATACCCTTGGGAAAGGTGTTAATCCGTTCCTTCCCAATAGTTTGGTGTTAAATAACAGGACAGATTGGGTTCTATAGCCTTGGCTGGCAACTAGTCTACCTCAGAAAGTAATGGTAATCTACTGCGGGATAATCTTCTGCCAAGTCAGTCATGTCTCTTTCGAGACATGAACACCCAAGTGTGCATCACGTATGGCACATGAATGACTGACTGATCTCAGTCTAACATGTTTCACTTTTATAAAAGATTCTTCAGAGACAGACAGAAAAACGAAAACACAAAGAGCAGAAAACTGGTGTGTTGTGATTTGGGGTTAGCTTTTATTGGTGAGATATAATCAAAAAATAATTTTTCAATGCATATGCGTGGAATATTTTGAATGGTAAAGTGTATAACAGTGTATGTGTATGTTTTTGTAGAAACTAGCAGTATAGCCCGGCGTTGCTCGGGTGTAATGAAAGCTTTAAAACTAATCCATGGTCCTGGAGCTCAGACTCTTTGGACGTTGGCACGAAAGACTAAAAAGCAATAGTTGTTGTTTTCAGTTAAAGCGAAACCGTAGACTGAAAGAAAAATGAATGGATGTAAGTCAAATTTGGATTTACTGGTAGCGATATCAAATAAGTTTTTTTTCGTTGTAAACTGATTTTTGAAGGCTAAATCAGTCCTCTGAGTAAATGGTATCATGGCTGAGACTAAGAACTACAATTATATCTACTTAGAGCTAAACTCGAAGCAAAAACTAAAATAAAAGTGCTGAAAAAATACAGACATACAGGCAGATAAACAGACACACACACACACAAACATCTTGCTTTTTATATATAGACATTATCGATTTTCTGCACTATTGTAAGCACTGCAACCGTGAAACTTCTGAATATCGTTTCTTATGTCTTTGTCTATGCGTGTATCAAAGTTGATTAAAATCGGAGACCATTCCTTCTATAACCCGATTTTTTCGATTATCGATTTTTGATATTTATCGGGGGTACCTCGACACAAAACCTAGCTAAGAACACTTGCAGACACTTATAGTACAACTGTGTAAACTTTCAAGAAAATCGGTTCAGCCGTTTCGGAGTCTATAGGTAACGGACACAGACACACAGAGACACACACACACAAAGTTCCATTTATAAATAAGTTTAGATACTTGTCTGTTTAAGTGTTTACTGCACGGTAATATTAGTTACTATTTGTTCATATGTTGAATGTTTATTAATACACATATCACTTGTATTAAAACAATGGATAATTCGAAAAATATTAGTGTGAGGAATATATTGGATAGTAATGTGTGTGATAGCATATGTGTATGTTTATGTAGAAACGCTTGTCTGTCTAAGTATATGTGGGACGGTAATGTTAGTTAATATAAGTGTATGAGGAAAACTCTGTAGAAGCCATTTCAGATTAGATCGTTGAAAAATAATGATGATTTTCTATTTGGTTGGATATTTTAAATTTACATATGTGTGTATGTGTGTTTGTCTGTATTTGTGTATATGAAAATGCTGTTGTCATTTCTATGTGGGTCCTTAAAACGCAACTGAGTGTGATAAATATTTTTGGTTGTAATTTTTCATCGATGAAGGTTATTTCATTTATTTGTATTTCATTTCATTGACGATTGAATTTACGATACATTTCATTGATGATATATTTCAATGAATTTACGACATATTTCATTGACGATATATTTCATTGAATTTATGATATATTTCATTGATGGTTGAATTTATGATATATTTTATTGATGATATATTTCATTGAATTTATGATATATTTCATTGATGATTGAATTTATGATAAATTTTATTGATGATATATTTAATTGAATTTAAGATATATTTCATTGATGATTGAATTTACGATATATTTCATTGATGATATATTTCACTGAATTTATGATATATTTTATTGATTATTGAATTTCTGATATATTTCATTGATGATATATTTCATTGAATTTCTGATATATTTCATTGATGATATATTTCATTGAATTTATGATATATTTCATTGATGATTGAATTTATGATATATTTCATTGATGATATATACCATTGAATTTATGATATATTTAATTGATGATTAAATAATGATATATTTCATTGATGATATATTTCATAGAATTTATGATATATTTCATTGATGATTGAATTTATAATATATTTCATTGATGATATATTTCACTGAATTTACGATATATTTCATTGATGATATATTTCTTTGAATTTATGATATATTTCACTGATGATTGAATTTATGATATATTTCATTGATGATATATTTCATTGAATTTATGCTATATTTCTTTGATGATTGAATTTATGATATATTACTTTGACGATATATTTCACTGAATTTATGATATATTTCATTGATGATTGAATTTGATATATTTCATTGATATATTTCACTGAATTTACGATATATTTCATTGATATTATATGTCACTGAATTTACGATATATTTCATTGATGATATATATCAATGAAATTATGATATATTTAATTGATGATTGAATTTATGATATATTTCATTGATGATATATTTCATAGAATTAATGATATATTTCATTGATGATTGAATTTATAATATATTTCATTGATGATATATTTCACTGAATTTACGATATATTTCACTGATGATATATTTCATTGATGATATATTTCATTGAATTAATGATATATTTATTTGATGATTGAATTTATGATATATTTCATTGATGATATATACCATTGAATTTATGATATATTTAATTGATGATTAAATAATGATATATTTCATTGATGATATATTTCATAGAATTTATGATATATTTCATTGATGATTGAATTTATAATATATTTCATTGATGATATATTTCACTGAATTTACGATATATTTCATTGATGATATATTTCTTTGAATTTATGATATATTTCACTGATGATTGAATTTATGATATATTTCATTGATGATATATTTCATTGAATTTATGCTATATTTCTTTGATGATTGAATTTATGATATATTACTTTGACGATATATTTCACTGAATTTATGATATATTTCATTGATGATTGAATTTGATATATTTCATTGATATATTTCACTGAATTTACGATATATTTCATTGATATTATATGTCACTGAATTTACGATATATTTCATTGATGATATATAACAATGAAATTATGATATATTTAATTGATGATTGAATTTATGATATATTTCATTGATGATATATTTCATAGAATTAATGATATATTTCATTGATGATTGAATTTATAATATATTTCATCGATGATATATTTCACTGAATTTACGATATATTTCACTGATGATATATTTCATTGATGATATATTTCATTGAATTAATGATATATTTATTTGATGATTGAATTTATGATATATTTCATTGATGATATATACCATTGAATTTATGATATATTTAATTGATGATTAAATAATGATATATTTCATTGATGATATATTTCATAGAATTTATGATATATTTCATTGATGATTGAATTTATAATATATTTCATTGATGATATATTTCACTGAATTTACGATATATTTCATTGATGATATATTTCTTTGAATTTATGATATATTTCACTGATGATTGAATTTATGATATATTTCATTGATGATATATTTCATTGAATTTATGCTATATTTCTTTGATGATTGAATTTATGATATATTACTTTGACGATATATTTCACTGAATTTATGATATATTTCATTGATGATTGAATTTGATATATTTCATTGATATATTTCACTGAATTTACGATATATTTCATTGATATTATATGTCACTGAATTTACGATATATTTCATTGATTATATATTTCATTGAATTTATGCTATATTTAATTGATGATTGAATTCATGATATATTTAATTGATGATATATTTCATTGAATTTATGATATATTTCATTGATGATTGAATTTATGATATATTTCATTGATATATTTCATTGATGACTGAATTTATGATATATTTCATGATGATATATTTCACTGAATTTACGATATATTTCATTGATTATATATTTCATTGAATTTATGCTATATTTAATTGATGATTGAATTCATGATATATTTAATTGATGATATATTTCATTGAATTTATGATATATTTCATTGATGATTGAATTTATAATATATTTCATTGATGATATATTGCAATGAATTTACGATATATTTCACTGATGATATATTTCATTGATGATATATTTTATTGAATTTATGATATATTTAATTGATGATTGAATTTATGATATATTTCATTCATGATATATTTCATTGAATTTATGATATATTTCATTGATGATATATTTCATTGAATTTATGATATATTTCATTGATGATTGAATTTATGATATATTTCATTGATGATATATTTTACTGAATTTACGATATATTTCATTGATGATATATATTTCATTGAATTTATGATATATTTTATTGGTGATTGAATTTATGATATATGATTAATTTATTTAATTGATGATGATTATTTCATTTATTTTTATGTAATTGTAGACATGAGTTAGATGTATGAAGAACGCACCCGTAGAAATATGGTGATATCATGTTTTAAGCACGTGTTTATAGTTAGTAGTAATGCAATTAGTATGTTTGTGTTGTTGATGCCGGGTGAGGAACTGCCTAAAATAATGAAACAAAACATACATGGAGATAGAAGTTATATTGAACGTAATATACATACTTGAACGCAGGTTAGTAAATCCAGGAATACTATTAGTAAGAAATAAGTATATACAAGTCTTGAAGTGAAATCGTCGGAAATCCGTGTATATCATTCTAGCTGGGTGGAGCTCAGAGCTAGTCTGAATTCTGATGCGGTAGTCTCTGGGTAATTTCCGTATGTCTCGGTAACTTACATATCAGTTCCAGTACTCTCCGATAACTGTAACGGATCTCTACGAATACTCTCTACTCTATGACAGCTACTGTTGTTCTCTCTATGGCAGGAGTATATGTATACTCCGTCGAGTCCATTATTATATACAAAGAGGAGATCCCACAACAGTTTACACAATATTTTCTCCTTAAAGGTTTGTGGTCCTTTTTTTTCTAAAAATACTGGCATTAATCAAATCAAATTTATGTCTGACGTAGCCTCGAGGTAAAACAAGAGAATTAGAACGCTTGTCAAAAAGCAAATCTTTCTTATGTTCGTAGATTTGGGTTTATTAAATACGAATATAAATATACCAAAAACCATTTGAAATGATTGATTTTATCAGATAAAATGCAAAAACGTGTACGTAGAAAAGACATAACGTGATCTAAAAACACGTCCATATCACACACACACACACACACACACACACACACATATATATATATATACATATCAGCATTTTCATATTTATCTATGTGTCTACCAAAATAGTTGCATATCTATCTATCTATCTATCTGTATGTATGTATTTTTGAATATTCATTATGTTTATTCTTTAGTCATTTTACTCGTAACATACTTTTCCGTCGCTTCTTATCTCTAAGTTTCCAAAGGCAGACATTTCTCTTTCTTTAATAAAAAGCAGGTTTTCTCGGAATAATTATACTTAATAATCTGTTTTTTAGACCCTCATTTTTCTCCAATCAAGAGACATTGTGGAACCTTCTTTGCCAACAATTAAGACTACGATTTTGTAGACGTTGAATTGAAAGTTGGTTCAGACGCGGGAAAATTACTTCCCGTAATGGAAACGAATCTCGAAAGAGACAGTTTCAATGTAAAATGGAGTAAGGGAAATGCAAAAAAAGACAGACAATTTGAAAGAATCAAAAAGGAAAACGTCTTGGAAGTGTCGAAAGAAATGTTATGAAGGAGGAACTTAAGAATGAAGAAAAATACAAAAGATTTGGAATGAAAGATGAAACGAAAAACGGATGGAATAAGGAAAAATTAAATGAAAAATATAAAATAGGGAAAGAATAATGAAAAAGAAAATAGAAGAAAAGAAAAGAGAAATGGTAAAGAAAAATGCTAAAAATAAAATCACAGCAACGAATAAGGTATAAAAAAGAAAAGAAGGAAAGATGAATGAAAAGAATGAAAATAAGAAATAAAGAAAAGAAAAGAAAAAAAATAGTAAAAAAAATGTTAAAAATAAGATCTCATCAAAGAATAACAAAGAAAAAAGAAAATGAAGAAAAGAAAGAAATATTAGTGAAACGAATGAAAATGTGGAATGAAAAAAAGAAAAGAAAAGAGAATTTTCGAAAGAAAAATGTTAAAATATAATATTTCAACAACGAATAAGATACAACAATAAAAAAGAAAGAGAAGAAAAGATGTGTGCAATAAATGAAAGTGAAGAACAAAGAAAAGAAATCGAAATGGTAAAGAAAAATGTTAAAAGTAAGAAACGAATAAGATATAAAAAGAAAAACAGAAAATGAAGAAAGGAAGGAAAGATGAGTGAAAAGAATGAAAATGTGGAATGAAGAAAAAAGAGAATAAAAATGGTAAAGAAAAATGTTAAAAATAAGATATTATCAATAAATAAGATATACAAAAAAGGAAATGAATGGCGAAGCTAGAACTGTTGCCTTGGATATCTCCAAAATGTTCGGCAGAGTCTGGCACGATGGCCTTCTACGCAAACTGCGGAGCTATGGTATAACTGGTCATTTGTTTGACCTAATCCAGTCATTCCTCTCCAATCGCACATTGAAGGTAGTATTAAACTAACACGCCTCCCAAAAGTACCACACATCCCTGAAGGCTCTATCCTAGGTCCTACGCTCTTTCTGCTCTACATTAACGATCTCACCGATGCTAAAAGATCCCAAATAGGTATGTACGCCGATGACACCACAGTTTACTCTCGCCTCGATCAAACATCTGGTGTGGGCGACAAAGCAAACCTCGCTGCTGGGCTTGAGAAGGACCTCCAATCCGTAGTGGACTGGGGTAAGAAATGGCTCGTAAATTTTAATGCTTCTAAAATGAAGCTTCTATCAATTAACCATCATTGACAATCGATCTTACCTTCGATTAGCATGGAACATGCTTGCCTCCCTGACAGTAAAACACTACGCCTCCTTGGACACATATTCTCTGCGGACCTCAAGTGGAATGACTATATCGAATTCATTGCTAATTCCGCTGCTATGAAAGTCGGTTCACTGTGCAGGGCCCGGAAGTTTTTCCCGTCCGAGTCTATCCTGCACATATATAAATCTACCATCCGCCCGTGTATTGAATACTGCTGGTCGAGTGCCCCTGCTATTCTCCTCGGGGTTCTTGACAAAATACAACAAAGAATCTGTAATGTGATCGATACCGACTTGGCAGCTCGGCTGCAGTCACTCTCTCTCCGATGTGACGTGGCTTCCCTGTGCCTCTTCTAGAAATATTTTCATGGCTTCTGCTCCGATGAACTTAGATCACTGGTGCCCCCTAGATATGAATTTGCACGAGATACTAGATTAGCAACTACGTCCCACTCTTTTACAGTGAAACAGATAAGATGTAACCGCAATTTCTACTCTGACAGCTTCTTTTTTCGCATTTCCCGCCTGTGGAATTCCCTTCCATATACTTGCTTCCCCGACAGCTACAATCTCCGCGAATTTAAATGTAAGGTCAATAGACACCTCTTATCACACTAACTCGCATTCATTTTCTGAAACACTCTTCTCATCTACCCAACCCTCATCCTCGGTATCTTCATCCGTCTATCTCCCTTCCGACATTTCCGATAACTAACCACTCTTTTTCATCACTTTCATCTATGTAGCCCCCTGCGCGATAGTGGCAGTGAAATGTCTTGCTTGGGGTGAAATGATAAAAAAATGTAGGAAAGATGAGTAAAAAGAATGAAAATGTGGAATGAAAAAAAAGAAAGAATTTTCTAAAAAAATGTTAAATTATTCAGCAACGAATAAGATATAACAATCAAAGAAGAAGGAAGGAGGGAAAGACGAGTGAAAAGAATAAAAGATAAAAATGAAGAAAAGAAAGTGAAGAAAAGAGAAATGGTAAACAAACATGTTAAAAATAGACCCCAGCAACGAATAAGATAAAACAATAAAAATTAAAGAAGCGAAAGAAAGTTGAATGAAAAGAATGAAAGTGTTGAATGAAGAAAAGAAAAGCGACGAAAAGAGAAATGGTGAAGTAAAATGTTAAACATAAGATGTCAGTAACAAATAACATATAACAAAACGAAATGTAGAAAGGAAGAAAAGATGAGTAGAAAGAATAAAAATGTAGAATGAAGAAAAGAAAAAGAAAAAAAAGGAAGCAGAAATAAAATAAAAGCAAGAAAAAATTAAATTCGTATCTAATCAACGAATACAAAAAAAATAAACAAAATAAAAGAAAAAGAGAAAAGATGAATGGAATGAATGAAAAATAAATTGAAGAAAAGAAGAGATATATCCGAAGAAAGGCCAAAGAGAAGGAGTAAAGGAGTAAACATCCGCACTAGTCTCAACGCACTAGTCTAGTAGCAGGCTTAAATTCACTTAGACTGGACACCAGGGTAAGAAGCTCAACTGAACAGTAGCCATGAAAATATTTGTGGCAAAGACAGAAGGAAAGCCACGTCAGGTCCCTGTGAAAGTGACTAAATCTGAGATGCTGAAATCGGATCGGTTACATCAAAGATTCTTGTTTGGATTTTGTCAAGAACCGCAAGATGAAAAGCAGGAGCATCCAAACAGATGTGGCTGTAATATAACAATCTGGCCCCACCCGAGGAAGGCTGATGCAAGCGAGGGTGTTTCCGGTCGTTGAAAGGAACGGATGTCGTTTGACCTTATTTCCGGCAGCAGCGGAAATAACTACAGAGGCAAACAGAACAGGTGTCTCTGAGAATTACGTGGGCGTGCGTGGGCGAGGCAAAACCGGAAGAAAAAGTCCCGGTTCTGGAAGATTATAAAAAGACCTCGGCACACGGATTCGCCAGTAGAGGAGCAACAGAGATCGGCCGGTGAAGAGAGACACAACAGATAAGACTACACTCCCGTCAACCCATTAGAAGCGCGCTCTCTCAATTCTCTGTTCCCTTCGGTTCATCGTCATTAATAAAAATATAACTTTATATTTTTATATATATGCGTGTTTGTTGTTTGTCGATATATAACAGTGGCAACAGTATTCAAATTTGAACCCGGCTCCCCGATTCCACCTTCTGAGTTGATAATCATTTCTTACCCACAAAAATTGTTACGTCGTGAAACAGAATTATGTGAAATAATACAAAACAACGTAATAGTATAAAAGTTGGTGTATTGACAGGAAAGAGAAGTATTTACAAGAGGCGAGGATTACAGAATACAGAACAAGGTAATTGGTAAACAGTATCGTCGTAGAGACGTGATAGATTGAATAGTAGAACACTTCCGGTGCAATACCGGAAATACCCGACTGACTCGCTCACACGACTTCCTTACTCGACTTCCTTCCTCGAGGTATAATCACTACTATTTTATATAGTGATTCCAATAGTCCACTTCAGTGGAAAAGTGGAGAGCGCCCCAACAAAAATTAAGTTTAAGGATAAATTCATACCTTTATATAAATAATACATCAGAGTTCGCTCTAAAAAATAGCGAAACAATTTTGTAGAATGCTAGATTTTATTATGCAAACACTCAAATTATTATATAAATATTAACTTTTGTAAAATCTTTTCATACAGTGCAAGGCAGTAACGCCTTTAAGACACAAGGGGTTACTGAGTGTGAAAGATTTTTGGTTGTTTTGTTTTTATGGTATATCAACCTCGACGGGTTATTTATTGCCAACTAATTTTTATTTATTTATTGCTGGTAATACCTATTTCTTTCAACAATTTATTATTGTTTTTATATAAGTTTTGTGTCTAGTAATACACCTTTTCTTTTCGATTATCAAGATTCATTGGGATTTGTTTTTAAGGGCAGGGTCCCCCAAGTTCTACTCTGTTATTTAACCCATAACTAACTGATTAATATCTTTCTCCAAGAGTACCAGTGCTTAAGTGAATGCAGGGTATTCAACTGGAATTCGAACTCGGCTCACCAATTTCTCCTTCCAAGCCGATATCTACTGTGACACAACGCACATCCGTCACTAACCGCTTACAGCACCTGGTATTCCGAAGCGGTCACTCGTAGCTTAACTTCGTTGATCGAGCGAGATCCGGTGTATTCAACGTGATAGGCCGTAAGCCTTTCAAAGAGCCTCAATTGATTAACAGAATTGGCGACACAACGCATTATCCGTCACTAAACGCTTACAGCACCTGGGATTCCCAGGCGGTCACCCATCTAAGTACTGACCAGGCTCAACGTAGCTTAGACTTTGTTGATCGTGCGAGACCCGGTGTATTCAACGTGATAGGCCGTAAGCCTAGCGCGCACACAAAAAAAAATGCTTTCAAAGAGCCTCAATTGATTAACAGAATTGGTCTCACTCTTTTTATCTTTTGATCCAATAGAAAACTTGGTGTCTATTATTAAAATAGTTGTATACGAGAATAGAAAAAATGTTTAATCATTTCACCAGAAGAAAAAGGTCTACTAGGTTATTACAGATTCAGCAAGTGATTATAGGGAGTTAAAGAGAAGGAGGAGACTTTAGTGAGGAGAATAAGGAAAAGAAAACAAAAGAACAGGTTTTAGGGAGTAAAAAATTTGCGATTGACTCTGTATTTAATTACTTGAAGATTGTAGGGAGCAAATCATTCACAAGCTTTCTCTTAAAGAAATGTTAAAAAAATATTTTAGTAGAAACAAATTTGTAGAAACAAATTTTTAAAAATTCTGTGTGCATAAGTGTGTATGTGTATGTGAAAGTATATAAGTGTGTGTGCGTTATACTCCTTTTTGAAAGTGAATTTAGCAGTTGATGATATCACCAAAAAGGCTTTTATTATTCAGTCAGTTAAGTGCCATACGTGAAACAAGATTACGCGATCATGTCTAAAAAGAGACATGACTGACTGGGTAGAAGATTATCCCGCAGCAGGTTGCCATTACTTTCTGCGGTAGAGTGGTTGCCAGCCAACGCCATAGAACCCAATCTGTGCTGTTATTTAACCATAACTGGAAGGAAGAGACGAATTAATACTTTTCCCAAGAATATCTGCGCGTAAGTGAATGCAATGAAGTCAAATGAAATTCGAACTCAGCTCCACGATTTCTCGTTCCGATCCGATAGCCACTGCACTACAACGCACATCGTGGGTAATGGTGACGATACCACAGACTGAACATGTGAGCAACGACGGGGTTTTGAAGAGAATGGAAACAAAAAGGAAACTTATACTTAACAGCAGGTAAAACCAGCTGAAGTTTCTAGGAGATATAATAAGGAAAGAGGTATTCGAGAATCAGATACCCACATAAAGAGAAAGAGAGACAGGGGAAAACAGCGCGTGACATAGGGGCTTAAACTAATGGATGGCAGAAGAGGATTTAAGAGAAATAACAGGACAGAATATATTAAGAGCAACAGGAAGCAGAAAGATGTGGGGGACCATGATCTCCTACATCCTGAAGCGAAATGGTACATGAAGTAATAATAAGAATGTAGTAAAGTTGTTTTGTTTAATGCAAGAGGGATGCAGGTGTAACTGAGGTTCAGTGGTGTAAACATTTAAAGGATTAAAACACTGCCGACAGAATCAGTCTATCGACAAAAAATTACAATTTTTAATATTATTTCTTTTTAAAATATACTCCTTTTTACTCCTTTTACTCTTTTACTCCTTTATTTCTTACAGTTTTATGATAATAAATTAATAAATCACACTTATAATTGTACGTCTACTCTGAAACTTTGCATAACATAGTATATTCACATCAGATCGCCTCTTCCTAAAGCATCAAATTATTGCTCCATTAAACCTGTGGAAAAAACTCGAAATTCTAACAAGGCGGCGGTGGGCTCATGATACGGGATGGGATTATTGGTAATGAGCTAGTGAGTCCATTTAAAGTGAAAGACGTGTTAAAATGAATTTCAAAGGCTACTGGGATTTTCTAGAGCAATATTTCTTTGAATGGCTTGATAACCAGTCTTTAGTCAAGCGTAGATCTATGATTTTTATGCAAGACAACCCACCAAATCAGGCATCAATGTTTACTAAATCCTGGTTGAAAGAAAAGGGATTTGTTGAAGATTCTCTCATGGATTGGCTTTCAAATAACTGTGACTTGAAACCCATTGAGAACCTGTAAAGCATTCTTAAGAGATATATTTATTCCAATGGAAGGCAATTCAATAGCAAGTGTGACCTCTGAGAGGCAGTTAAAGTTGCTGCAAACAACTTAACATCAGCTAAAATTGCAAATGTAACATCAGATGTTGACAATAGGCTGCTACAATTTATTGAAATATTTGTGCAATAAATTTGAGAAGGTGCTTTTTTATTTTCTGTTAATATATCTTTTATTTCTAAAATAATCTTTTTATATGCTTTTCTTTTAAGAAATTGACGAATGTTTTCTAAAATCTTTTCATATTATTTTTTACATTAGTTTTACAAGGTATAATAATGTAAAAATATCAAAATAAATAGTTGCAAATAAACTACTGACAGTCAAATTAGTCTGTTTTGTTAACTTAGTAAAAAATTTTTCCAACCAAAAACAATAGTTTTCTTTATCACTGTATATCTAAATTAATAATATTGAGTAGAATCTAAACAACATCATAATAGGAGTTTTAACATTAAAGACGCAACTCTTTATACCAATTCATAATTTGCATATAATCTCTAGACGCAGTTTATTTAGATGTGTGTCCACAGTTCAACAATATGTGACATGAATGCGCTCAATGCGTGTTTATACGAAAAAAAAAAACTCTCAAGCCTCCTCGGTACTTCACCATTTGGGGGAATGTCTCAGACATAGGGTACTAAAAGATAGGTACTATGTCTCAGACATAGGGTACTAAAAGATAGGTACTATGTCTCAGACATAGGGTACTAAAAGATAGGTACTATGTGATGGATGACTCCTTCGATTTTGACCCAGTGATTACTGACAGTGGAGCGACCACCTCTGCCGGTCAGTCAGACGAGATATTACTTAAACCACTGACAAGTACGATTTCAGTCCAAATACCGTCGTATTTACGGGTCCTCACACGGTGACGGTATGTGATTCAAGTTCGGTTTAATATGGCTCTCAGAATTGCCTATCTGACGCAACCTCTTGGTATAGATATTGCTACCGATTCCTTCTTTAGTGCAATGAGTGGGGTTCTGCTGTAGGCGTCTTTTCCCCCGGAGCGAGATCGTTTCAATCCCGCAGACAGAGAGATAACTAAGTTGCGCTCTTCCCGAAGACAAAGACACAAATGAGTGATGCAAACAATACGAACAGGACATTATGTAGTGCGTCTATACAAAGAATCTGCTCATACTGTCAGCCAGTTAAGTACCGTACGTGATACGTGATCATGTCTCTTTCGCTTTATGACTGACTAGGCAGAAGATTTTCCTGCAGTTGGCTGGATTGATCTGAGTAGACAAGGTTAAAGGGCAAAATTTGTACTGCTGTTGAACCCACAGATAGTGAGAGGAAGAAGAGATTCGAATCCCAGTCAAATTCGTTACGTTCACTTTAGATCAGACATTTTGCCAATTGGCCACGAAAGATTTCATAGTAAACAAGATTCAAGCTAACCTTTATATAGTCTTCTGATTCCTTTGATCGAACAATTAATATCTGCTCAGAAAAAAATAATGTTAATTATAAAAATTCAAGATTTCCAAGATTAATTGCGCTTATTCTATCCACGTAGTGAAGACATATTGGTGCCCAAGACTATAGGACACAGTACGTCCTGTTATTCAACCCATAGAGTAAAAAGATCAGTTCATAACTTTTCCAAAGATATTTACGGTTAAGTGAACGTAACGAATTCGACTGGGATTCGAACCCGTGTCCCTGATTTCTCCACCAGAGCCGTAATCTATTCCCTCACAACGCTGAATCACCTATGTTAATTATTGGTATCAATAACCAACCACTACCATACATAATATGTGGGATTAAAAATATGTTGGTTTAAAGATAAAGTCATTGTTTCTTTTGAAAATTATAGATTTAATATCTAAAAATATTAGGTTGTCCCAAAAGTTCGTAAACACTTGCAAAAAATTGAAATTTCATTCGCCAAGTAATCTAAGGTTACCAGAAAACACTTGCAAAAAATTGAAATTTTGCTCGCAAAAACAACAAAGATTATTGCTCAAAAACCATCATTTTCCAAGACTTTCTGCCATCGATCTGTAAGCTTTCGGATATGGTCAATGTAGCCTTCAGCCGGCTTCGAATCAAAGTATTCTTGACACGCTTCCTCGACTTCATCAAACGAGTTGAATCGGTGGGCCTTCAGAAAGTGTTGCATTGAGCGGAAAACACCGTAATCTGATGGAGCACAGTCAGGACTGTAGGCTGGATGTGGCAGAACCTCAACGCCGTCCAGATCTTCAAACTTGTCTTTGGTCTTCCTGGCGGCGTATGGGTTGGCATTGTTCTGCTGCATCAAAGCGCGTTTTCGGTTGATCAGAGACGGGTACTTTAGTTTCAACTTTTTGTAGACCCACTCAAGTTGCTCACAGTAAAGTTCGGCACTGATGGCACGACGATTCGGAACCAACTCAAAATGCACGATTCCTTCAAAGTTCCACCAAACGCACAACATGACTTTCTTGCCGAATCGATCTTGTTTTGGAAGCGACGGTGTCTCTTGCCCTTTCTGAACCCATCGCTTGTCTCGATTGTGCTGGACCAGATAGATCCATTTCGCAAGTGTTTACGAACTTTTAGGACAATCTAATTGCAGATAACATTCTGGTTGAAAAATTGACTCAACTATGACATAATCATATTCTTAAATTTTCTTAGCATCCCAAACGGAATTTCTGTTTCATTCTTATCGCTTTCCCATGCTCTCTTTTTCAGAATGTCTCTCTACCTCTCTTCTTTCACGTCACTCATTACCAAAATGCTTTTAGAGTTTCTCTGTGAATAACTGACAACATAGCTAAGCGTTCTTTCAGGTTGTATCTGTTGTTGATCTGCTTTTATTATCTAACGAGTGTTTCAATCCGTAAAATACTACGGCAGTATATATATATATATATATATATATATATATATATATACGCTCTCACACCCTGATTGAGCACTCTGGAAGAATGGTAGACTTTGAAAAACAGTAGCTACTCTGGCATTTACGCATCATTCATTCAGCAGCGAATTAGAAGACTCTCAACTATTCGGCGTGTATAATGATACTATACACGCTAAAAGTCTGCTTCCTTCTACCGAGAGCTTGCAGCACAGAGGTAGAATCGCCGACTGACGCCGATTTGGTCGGGTTTCAATCCTGGGTAAAAGGCAATCGCCTATCTAACCGTACTGATGAGCTGCGAAACAGATCTATCTGCGGATGACTATATATATACATAGTGTATCGAGGCAGCAGATAATTTTCTAAACATATAAGAGACAATGAATGTCTATTATGCTTAATCATGAGCCGTTCTAAACATTTTGGCTTTAATTTAGTGTATTAGAGCCAAAATACGATGTTTAAAACGGCTGATGGTTAAACATGATAGACATTCATTGTCTCTTATATTTAACAGTATATGTTTAGAAAATAATCTTCTGGCTCGATACACTAAATTTAAGTTACATGATGCCGCAGCAGTAAATGATACTAAATGTTGGAGAATTTTGTTTTCATTTTCACCTGAAATTAAAGCCAAAATACGATGTTTAGAACGGCTCATGATTAAACATGATTAAACATAACAGACATTCTGTCTCTTATATTTGACAGTATATGTTTAGAATATATATATATATATATATATATATATATATATATATATATATATATATATATATATATATATATATATAGCGTGTGTATACACTGCTTATATACAATATATTAAAATTTCCATCCCCCCACCCGATTCTATGCGCCTATGGCTTAGTGGGTAACGACTATGGCTAACACCAAATAAGTCGAGTTTCGATCCCTGCCAGAAACAAGTAGATGTGTCTAGCCACACTGACGAGCTGTGATACAGCGAAACAGGCTTATATAGAGATGACTAATATATATATATAACTATTTAATGACTTAGTTTTTGCTCATAATTAAATTAGACCTAGTACACATTTGTAATAAAACGTGTTCAATACACTTATATTGTAAAACGTTTTAATATTATTAATTTATAAACGACTTATTCAGCAAACCAGGTTTCTACCAACTGGTGTTTTCGTGCGTTTTACAATAACTGATTTTACCGTTTTTTAAGAACTCCATCTCAACGGGAATTTTTTTATGAACGCACAATTTTCAAAATTAGATGTTATAACATTTTTTGCATGATTGTAATAAGTATTTTTTGATATGGTTACAATTAGTCATAATTTCTATTCTTTCATTCAGTAATTCATTTTTGTTTGGGAATAACAAATTAGCCAACTTTTTTCTTGGCACAGTCAACATATTTTGCTATCGTTATAAGGACTATTTTTACTATACTCCATATTGGGTCTTTTTTCATATTTTAATTCCAATTTCAAGAAATATATGTATATCAACATGCCGTCAATATCTATACTAATGTACCTACTATTGAGTATCTGACAGTAGAGAAATATATATATATATATATATATATATATATATATATATGTGTGTGTGTGTGTGTGTGTGTTACACAATTATACGGAAACTTACTAAACTAGCATTAGCCGACATATTCGAATTTTTATTTGCTTAAAATTATTTTTTAATGGATACTCGTATTTGAGTGGAAAGTCTGTTTATATATATATATATATATATATATATATATATATAGTGAAACAGTACATTATAACTTCCATTGGCCTTAATCGTTTTGAGAAATAGTTTGGAAAATATCTATCTTCCCGCAGGAATCGAACCTGCATTCTCTCAACATAGGGGAGATGCCCTCTTTAGATCAGACGTTTTGACAATTGACCACGAAAGATTTCATAGTAAACAAGATTCAAACTAACCTTTGTACAGATATTTTTCTGATTCCTTTCATCGAACGATAGATATCTGCTCAGAAAATAATAATATTAACCAAATAAAATTTCATATATGTGTATGCGTGCGTATTATATATATATATATATATATATATATATATATATATATATATCCAGGTGAAGACGATCCAAGGTTTTACAACTGTGATTCCTCTGGTATTTATTTTTTTATATAAACAGTGCTCAATACAATAAATATTTTAGTGCTCAATCATATAAAATCATTTTCACAACCAACATCCAACATTGCCTGATCACGAGATTCTATCTCGAAACATAGAAATTTCCGTGTCGCAATGTACATTTAATTCATAATTATCTATCTATCTATCTATCTATCTATCTATCTATCTATCTAGCTATCTAGCTATCTATCTGTTCATTACAACTCTGCCACAGAATTTTTGCAAAAAAGTAAGGCACTGTTAAAGAGCAAACATGCTGCAAGAGCTTTCATAACTGATAGTAAAGTTTAATAACTTGCAGTAAAGATAAATAACTGAGCCCAACACAATGAACCAACTTTCTTAGCAGCAGACTTAGCAAATGATTTAATATAATTATTCTAATTAATGCCAATGGAAAAATTTAGACCGATAGAGCGCAATGATTTACTTACCAGGAGAGTCATGTAGTTGGAATCAATCCGCTTCTCTCAGTTAAAATGATTAAAAGAGAGCTGTTTAGATTTGAAAGAGATGTCAACAGTGGAAATAGATTAGAACTTGAACATTGTGAAATATATAACTTGAATTGAATTTCCTTAATTTAATCGTGCAACGGCAGCCCAATATGCCAAATACAGGTTGGGTACACCAGAATCAGGCAGGTACAAAAATTTAAATACATGGCAAGTGTTATAACAGAAGACGGAAATTACGACACTGAGATCCGAAGGCGAAGGAAGCATTCCAGAAGTTAAATAAAGTATTAAGAAACAGGACAATTTCGCTAGAAACAAGGAAGGGAGTACTGGATTGCTCTGTGTTGTCAGCTCTTCAATATGGCAGTGAATGCTGGACAATATCATCAAAGGTGAAGGAAAATCTTAAAGCAACTGAAATGTGGTTCTACAAAAGGATGTTGTGAATATCATGGATCGAGCATGTGAGCAATGATGAGGTTTTGAAAATAATGGAAACGAAAAGGAAATAAAGACAGCTGAATTTCCTGGGACATGCAATGAGGAAGAATGGCTTGGAGAACCTGATACTAAAAGGCCAGATAGAGGGAAAAAGAGACAATGGAAAGCAACGTATAACATATTTGAAGGACTTAATCAAGTGGATGATGGAGTGAGGGTTGCATGTTCTAACAGGAGAAGGCGTGCTAAGAGCCATCAGGGATAGGGAAACGTGGAAAGTCTTAATCATCTACGTCCTGAATGGACAGGGGAGATAGAAGAAAATTTTGTCAAACCTCACTTCTTTTGACGGATGAAATGAAAAAAATGTTTAACCCTCTATGGCCATTCGTATCATATTTGATACAGTATTTCCCTATAAGGAAACATTTGGTATTTCCCTACAAGGAAACATTTGGGATTCATTGACTGAGCAGTCAGTACTGCTTTCATTTGAAATTTATAAAATATTTCTCTTAAAAAATTTTTCAGGAAAATATTTCTTTCAAGGCTTGTTTTCATACTGTATCAAATATGATACGAATGGCCCTAGAGGGTTAATATATTTCTTCTCTGATTATTCGGTTTGTCCGGTAAAATATGAGTTTACCCCGTGCTGTGGAATCTCCACTCTCAGACCTTATTTATTCGGTAAAGCTCCATTTTACTGTAGAATCGATCCGAAGTATTTTCAGTAATATTTACGTAGAGTTTGGGGAATTAAAATTTGATTATTAGCAGATTATTCGTAGGAAAATGTTGGATTTATTTACGTACGGGTCAACCATTCTGCGTGTTAAGAATAAGTTTTTTATGTATAATATATTTTAAAATGATAGTGTTCAAGCATAAAACAGACTATTGTCACTCAGTGTTGACCTCAATACGTGCAATTTTATTTGAAGGATCATATTTTATTTCTTAAGCTATCTTTTCACGTTTCCATTTAGAAACAAACCGCACATGAGCTCGTCCTAAACATTAATTTAGACGCAGAATTTCGGGGAATTTTAGCTAACAATTTGGAATCCAGGCACTCTCTCTTTTGATCCATAACCAATTAGCTGTTCTTTCTGCTGTTTTGGTTATGGACTTGAGTGCTTTTCTTTTTTTACTCCTACTATCCCAATATCTGTTAAGGCTTTGCATAAGGAACCTTGCTGCAAATCCTCTAGTCCCCACTTCTATAGGAGTGCAGCTAGCCCTCCAGCCTTTAACCCTGCAACTCTCCAGCAGTTCGTCATATTTTAACTTCTTGCTTTCACGAGCTTCCTCTGCGTTTCCTTCCCAGGGGACCGTCATTTCCCACAAGACTATCTTCTTCAATTTATGTGAGAAGAAAACTATATCTGGGCGAAGTTTTGTGATAGCAATTTGCTCTGGGAATTTCAATCTTGAGCCTATATCGGCCCTTAGTTCCCAGTCTGTTGCAGGAGATAGCAGGTTTGGATTTACCTTTCTATTTCGTGGGATTTTCGCGCCCACTTTAATAAATTTTATCTGCCTTGTGTCTGGGTTGTAAACATTCTCTTTGATCGCATTTTTAACTATTTTCACGATCTCTTTCAGAATTTCATCATGAGGTCTTTGTTACTGCCCTCATTCTAAAATCCTTATAGTAGTTTAAAATGAGCTTGGTGGAAGCAGCGAGTATATGGTACCGGATTAGAGCTTCTTCTGCCAGACGATGGGGAATTGACCTATAAGCATTCTTAAGGTCTACTCAGAGGACTGCAATATCTCCCTTATTTTCCTTGGCATCTTTTAGTAGTTGGGTAATGACCCCTGTATGGTCCATGCATCCTGGCATGCCTGGGACTCCTCCTTTTTGAACAGAGGTGTCAATGTAGTTATTTATTATTAGATATTTTGACAGCCTACTGTTTAAGGATGTGCAGTGGATATCGACTCGGAACGAGAAACCGGGGAGCCGAGTTCGAATTCCAGTTGAATTCATTGTATTCACTAACGCGCAAATACCCTTGGGAAAGGTATTAATCCGTCTCTTCCTTCCAGTTATGGGTTAAATAGCAGGACAGATTGGGTTCTATAGCCTTGGTCGGCAACCAATCTACCGCAGAAAGCAATGGAAACCTACTGCGGGATAATCTTCTGCCCAGCCGGTCATGTCTCTTTCGAGACATGATCGCCCAAGCGTGTATCACGTATGGCACTTAATTCACTGACTGACTGTTTAATAAGCTGAATAAAATTTTTCCTTCAACATTCAGCAGCGAAATGTATCTGAATTTGTTGCACAATATTAATAAAAAAAGCAGTAGTAGTAACAAAAAAAAATATAATGTACAAAAACTTATCTCCCCAATTTCAAATTCTGCAGAGCTAATCATCATACACTAGATATGTAAGAGAGAAAAAAGTTCTAAATTTTCATCTGATTTATGTATAAAAGTAAACACACACACACTCACATACACACCCACACGCACACTCACACCACACACCACACACACGCACTACACATACGCACACACACACATACAAACACACACACCACACATACAACACGCACAACACACACACACCAAACACACATACGCCACACACGCACAATAACCACACACCATACACACACCACACACACACACATCACACACACGCGACCCTCCCCCCCCCACAAACACCACACATAAACACACACACACATATATAAATAATTGCATTAAAAGTCTAGTTTAAAAGTAAAAACAGATACTTAAGATTCATTCTAGGATCAAACTTTGTTAACATCTTCATTGTAGCTGTATCCAACCATCATTGCATTTGATATATATATATTAATATATATATATATATATATTATATTAAAAATTGCGATAATTTTTAGCGCCAAGATTGTTGTTTTTTCCATACTTTTACTTATGAAAATAAAATTGTCGAGCAGATTTTTAATCATAATGTATTACATATCAGGGCGGAGATAGAACGTTGATAGGTTTAATGCAAAGAAATTGCCACGTGAACTGAGCAGGTCATATATGGGGGAGAAAACGGGATACAACAGCAAAAACCCACCCCTGATGAGTACAGATATCGTAACGGTATCTTCATAAAAATTAGAAGTCGGCATTAACGAGCATAGTTAAAGTGGCAACTTCTTTGAATTAAACCTATATATGTAAATATATATACATGCACACACACACACACACACATATATATATATATATATATATATGTGTGTGTGTGTGTGTGTGTGTGTGTGTGTGTGCAATTTTTTATGTGCGTAGATCTATGTGCATTGTCAGGACGATTGCACCCGAGTCTGACAATTTGGTTTTGCTAATATTAATTGATTTCACACAAGAGGCAATTGTTTCGTCTCTGGTCGATGACTTGCAGCAGGGACAACAGAGTTATATGAATGAATCTTAGTTTGAAACCTAAAAATAACCACGTTCTCAAGTTCGATCGAAACTCTGGTGTGTTGCGAGTAACGAGAAAGTACGTGTTTCGTGATCTGTTCAAACGTCGGGCCATTTGGATTCAATGGCATTGGCGCGTCTATATTTCCATTCCTCTGACCACTTTCGGTCTGCTTGTGTCTTTGTTTCTTCCATTCTACTTATCTCAGACCATTGTTCACTGTTTCTCTATTTGTGCCTTCAGACGAAATTCCTCGAGCTTTTCTTGTGTACTCTTTTACTCTTTCTAATCTCTGGGTGCCACAGAAAGCATACGTCAACCCCGATATTGCTGAACCTCTCACCGCCAAAAGAAAAATCCCACTTCTATTTTATCTGCAGTGTTCATTCTCGACATGGACAATCCTGACTCCCCAAAATTCCCTTCTTTGTTTTTTTTAATCATTTCACCCCAAGTAAGGCATTCCACTACCGCTATTGCGCATGGGGTTATATAGGTGAAGGTAAAGAGAAAGAGTGGTTAGATATAGGAAATGTCAGAAGGAGGGTGATAGATGGGTAAGGATACCGAGGTTGGGGGTTGGATAGATGGGAAGAGTATTTGAAAGAATGGATGCGAGTTAGTGTGTTAGGAGGTGTCTATTGACCTTACATTTAAACTCCTGGAGATTGTAGCCGTCGGGGAAGCAATCATACGGAAGGGAATTCCACAGTCGGGAAGTGCAAGAAAAGAAACTGTTGGAGTAGAAGTTGCGATTCCATTTTATCGGTTTCTCTGTAAAAAGGTGGGATCTAGTTGCTAGTCTAGTATCTCGTGCATATTCGTACCTACGGGGCACCAGTGATCTAAGTTCATCGGAGCAGAAGCCGTGAAAGTATTTATAGAATAGACACAGGGAAGCCACGTCGCGCCGGTGAGAGAGAGCTTGCAGGCGGTCTGCCAGGTCGGTATCGATCACATTACAGACTCTCCGTTGTACTTTGTCAAGAAGCCCGAGGAGAATAGCAGAGGCATCCGACCAGATGTGGCAGCAGTATTTGATAGACGGGCGGATGGTAAATTTATATATGTGTAGGATAGATTCAGACGGAAAAAAAACCTCCGGGCCTTGCACAGAGAACCGACTTTCATAGCAGCGGATTTAGCAATGGATTCGATATAGTCATTCCACTTGAGGTCCGCTGAAAGTGTGAGACAAAACAATGCCTGTCTAACTACCCCTCCCATTATTAGAGCTGCTATTCATTTACAAACGCTCGTTCGGTCGCTTACACTACATTAAGATATTTTTTAAATATATGCTGTTCTAAAATATATAACATTTCTAAATCAGTGATAAATAAATTGATATTGCTTCATCTGAAGTAACTTCATAATTATATTAGAATATTTCATTTTCTCAGATCCACTTAAGAAAGTATATAAAATGAAGAAAATTATGAAAAAATGTTTTAAAGAAATAAAAAAATCCAGTTCATTTAATTTTTTTCAAAATGATTTTATACGATGTTGTTTTTTGACATTCATGTTAGATACTGTAGAGAGTCCAATAAAAATAAAATTGAAATTAAAATAAAGTAAATTGCATTTTACTTTAAAACTATTATCTCTCTCTCTCTTTTTGAACTTCTCTTTCTATCGATCTCTCAACTGATAAGATCCTGGATATGACGGTAAACTACATCCGGCAGCAAAGACTCTGATTATGAGGTTGTGAGGAGCATGGAACCACCACTTAATTACTGTTGTTCACAGGTGCACCCTGGCCCGGAATAATAGCACCTGTTAAGGTCCCCGCTATGGGCAAATACTTAACCCCCAAACTGGAAAGCATAAAAATAGACTTTTATAGAAATATACACATGAAAATAGACTTTAATAGAAAAATATACATTTTTGATGGAAAAAAGTACTACCAACAATACATTTTTGAAAGAAAAATATTACGAACAATATATTTTTGAAGGAAAAAATATTACCAATAATACATTTTTGAAGGAAATATGTTACTAACAATACATTTTCGAAGGAAAAATATTACCAAAAATAAATTGTTGAAGGAAAAATGTTACCATAAAACATTTTTGAAGGAAAATAATTGTTTCCAGAAATACATTTTTGAATACAACATTAGAAGACATCAAAATCTAACTAAATCTACATTCTCCTTATAACTGAATATTAAAAAAATACCTTAAAACCCTACCTTTTTGGCATTAAATAACTCTCAGTGGTTGATATGCCGTTAAACAAAACTCACACTCAACTAATAAGAATTCCAGTCAGTTAGTTAAGTGCCATACGTGATATACGCTTTATGCGATCATGTCTCGAAAGAGACATGACTGACTGGGAAGAAGATTATCCCGCAGTTGGTTGTCATTACTTTCTGCGAAAGACCGGTTGCCAACCAAGGCTAAATAACCGAATCTGTCCTGCTATTTAACCCATATCTGGAAGGTGAAGCGACGGATCACTATCTTTCCCAAGGGTATTTGCGCGTAAGTGAATGCAATGAATTCAACCGGAATTCTAATTCGGCTTGCTGATTAATTTTTCCGAGCTAATATCCACTGCACCACATTCCGTTTCGAAGGGGTCTCAGAAAAATCCATCAAAGATTTATTGATCTTTACCGTTTAATCGCAAAAGCATCTATGTTCTTTCAGTTAAGTGCCATACATGATACACGCTTTGGGCGATCATGTCTCGAAAGAGACATGACTGACTGAGCAGAAGATTTTTTCCCGCAATAGGATATCATTACTTTCTGCGATAGACCGGTTTCCAACCAAGGCTATAGAACCCAATCTGTCCTGCTATTTAACCCATAACTGAAGGGAAGAAACGAATTTATACTTTTCCCAAGGGTATTTGTGCGTAAGTGAATGCAAGGAATTTAACTGGAATTTGAACTCGGTCCCTCAATTCGTCGTTTCGAATCGATATCCACTGCACCACAACACACATAATAAGAAGGTAACTCTTAAATAAAAAGAGGAAGAAAAACGAGACTGAACACAGCTAGAAAATAGCAGACGTTTACAGAAACAAAACCTACTTATTTGTGAATGAAAAATATCAAAGATCAGACAAGTTCTAAGCATAACTTTTGTTTAAGTATTAGTCTATATGAGGTACTATTGCTCGGATTATTTTCCTCATGTTTATTGTCATGTTTACAACGTTTCGGCTATTGTAAGCTCCGGCCTTCTTCAGGTGCTAGAAATTTCGAACCGAAAGGTTTTCCAAAGTGTCAAGTGTGCTGAGGAGACACCATCACTAATACTACAACCTTTAATATTGCATAGAGAAGGATGGATGTCTCCCATTTTTGGATGTCTGTGTTCAGCATCGGACGGGGTTTTCGTGACATCGGTTTTTCGCAAACCCACCTTTACTGGTTTGTACACCAATTGGAACTCGTTTGTTCCTAAGTCCCGTAAAATATGTCTAATAGAAACTTTAGTTCACCGTACCCTTAACATCTGTTTCCCAGAGTGTTTGAGTAGCGAATTAATTTGTTTGCAAAATATTTTCGAAGGTAATGGGTACCCAACTAATGTAGTAAAACGGGTGATTGATCGTAAGGTCAAACGTTTTAAAGAACCTAAAGTTGAAGGACCTAGTCGCTGTCCTTTGTATTTAAAGTTACCCTGGCTTGGAAGAAAATGTCAAACTGTTACTGATAAAGTTTCGGCATGTGTTTCGTCCGGTTATTTTTCAGTGCATTTGCGTGTGGTTTTTCAGACTAGACCTGTGTTTCCATCCTTCAGTAAGGATAGGTTGTCCTATTTTCGGAGAAGTTCTGTTGTTTACAAATTTAAGTGCTGCTGCGATGCGGCATATATAGGACGAACCAATCTGAGGTTGGAGACGCGAGTTGCACAACACGTCCCCGCGAATATACGTTCAGGTAGTCCTCTCATAACTATAAGAACAACCCAGGCAGTTCTGGATTTAGCAATCGGCCAACACCTGCTGGACAATCAAGCATGTGCCTCCTTGTATGAGGACAATTGGTTTTCTGTTTTGCACAGTGCTCGATCGGCATACCATCTTCGCGTTTTGGAGGCTATTTGACTAAAGATCCAGCAGCTGAGCCTGTGCAGGCAGAAAGAACATTCCTTTCGCTCCTTGCAATTACTAGTGTGTTTGTGAGTGTAACATTTTTTAATTTTTATTTCACTCTTGTGGAATTATATGTATACACCCCCCCTTACATTTTAATATATTTTTTTCAATAAAGTTAACTTTTAAACGAGTTCCATCTCCAAGTTTTGCGAGTAATCCTTTGATTTTGTCCTTTGTTTTGACCCCTTTATAATTAAGGCAACGAAGCCCTTGATAAGGTTCCTCGAAAGGTTCCTCGGGTTTGGGATAATTATGACGTCCACTTTATTTAAGGCTATTAGTGTTTTCTGTGGGTACAAATCATTATATATATATATCCATATATATATATATATATATATATATATATATATATATATATATATATATATAGGTGGACAGGAATATCTATCTATCTATCTATCTATCTATCTATCTATAGCTATGGAAAATCAGCCTCTTATTTTACTATGGTTTCGACTATTTCGGTTTCGTCAGGCGATTTGTTTTGACTAATGATTCACCGGTTAAGGCTTTTATCGATTCATAACCAGAAGTTCAAAGTAAGTGATTGGTTTGTTATTGAGTATTCTTTTTATCCGGGTTTGTAGGAGCCTAGAAAATATTTCTACTGTGTCTACAACCGGATATTATTTCGGACTTTTCATTTGCAGAACGACAAAAAACAAAAAAACAAAAAAAAACAACTAAATAAAAGATCTGTAATAATATCCGGTTGTAGACACAGTAGAAAATATTTTTTAGGCTCATGCGAACCAAGATGAAAAAAATTTCCAATAACAACCTTACTTAATTTATGAACTGATAAAAGCGTTAACCGTTAAGCCATCTGTCAAAACAATTCGCGTTACGAAACCGAATAGTCGAAACCACTGCAGCGTAATCGGCAGATATTGCTTAATATTTAAACACCCTACATGTTAAATCTTCATTTTTCTTCAGACATGTATGGAGCATCTTCTAGTACAACTGCTTACTGGTCTAATTTAAATCTGACCTATAATTCTTTTGTATATATATCGCTCATCGCTCATTCAGTAAAATGAATTGCAGCACACTAGCTATTGGGCACGTAATATGATATGCGCTAAAAAGACTGCCTTCCACCGAACGCCCCGTGGCCCAGGGGCAGAGTCACCGACTGACGCCAATTCGGTCGGGTTTTGAGCCTGGGTTATATAGCATTCGGAGTCTAACCGTACTGATGAGCTGTGATACAGCAAAACAGATCTGTCTGTGGATGACAATATATATATATGTAAACTTATTTATGAATGGAACTTTGTGTGTATGTGCGTGTGTGTTCGTTACTTAAAGACTCCGAAACGGCTGAACCGATTTTCTTGAAAATGTACACAGTTGTACTATAAGAGTCTGCGAGTGTTCTTAGCTAGGTTTTGTGTCGAGGTGCCCACGATAAATATCGATAACTGAAAAAATCGGGTTATAGAAGGAGTAGTCCGATTTTAATCAAATTTGACAAACTCATAGACAAAGACATAAGAAATGATATTCAGAAGATTCAAGGTTGCAGTTCTTACAATAGTGCAGAAAATCGATAATATATATAAACTAAATGTATTATGTGTGTGTCTGTTTATCTGCCTGTATGTCTATATTTTTCCAGCCCGTTTATTTATTTTTTGCTTCGGGTTTGCCTCTAAGTAGGTATAATTGTAGTTCTTAGTCTCAGCCATGATACCATTTACTCAGAGGACTTATTTAGCCTTCAAAATTCAGTTTACGACGAAAAAAACTTATTTGATATCGATACCAGGAAATCAAAATTTGACTTACATCCATTCATTTTTCTTTCAGTCTACGGTTTCGCTTTAACTGGAAATAACTATTGCTTTTTAGTCTTTCGTGCCAACATCCAAAGAGCCAGGGCTATGGATTAGTTGTAAAGCTTTCATTACACCCGAGCGCGTTGTGGTACAGTGGATATCGGCTCGGAATGAGTAGCTGGGGAGCCGAGTTCGAATTCCAGATGAATCCATTGTATTCACTTACGCGCAAATACTCTTGGGAATAGGTATTAATCCGTCTCTTCCTTCCAGTTATGGGTTAAATAGCAGGATAGATTGGGTTCTATAGCCTTGGTCGGCAACCAGTCTACCGCAGAAAGCAATGGCAACCTACTGCGGGATAATCTTCTGCCCAGTCAGTCATGTTTCTTTCGAGACATGATCGCCCAAGCGTGTATCACGTATGGCACTTAACTGACTGACATTCGAGCAACGCCAGGCTATACAGCTAGTAATATATATGTTATTTTGATTATAATATATTATAATAATAAAATATGCATATGTTATACACATCTATAGTATTTTTTCAGGTGTTAATAAACAGTACTCAATGTAGTATATATATATATATATATATATATATATATATTGGTATGGAAGCCAAACGAAGCCAAAAGAGTCGAAATCATGATAGCTAAAGTAGCTGATCTTCCCTACATACATATCTAAATGCTCTACATGTTAAATCTTCATTTTCCTTCAAACATGTATTGAGCTCTTTCTAATACGACTGTTTACTGGTCTAACTTAAATCTGACCTATACTTGATTAGTATATATATATATATATATATATATTAGTTTTGGTCATAATTAAATCAAAGAAGTACACAGATGTATTAAAAAGTATTCAATATAATTATATTGTAGAATGTTTGAATATTTTTCAATTAGAAAAGAGTTATTTCGCGACCTCGGTTTCTACCTCTACCTTTCAGTGTCTTGAGGCGATTTACTTTAACAGATTTTTACCGTTTTTCAAACCAGGGATCTTTTATGAACGCGCAATTTTCAAATTTAGATGTTACATATCATTAATTATGCCTGATAATGAAGATTTAAATAATTTTTCTATTTAGTTTTTCCATTATCCTTAAGATTTCGTTCCGATGGAGTACATAAATTTTCCTTAAATTTCCTTAATTTTCTTTCAGTCACTCATTTAGACATTTTCAAGGATATTTTGTTTTCGGTGTTGTTAGTTTTCCTTTATGTTTTGAGTGTTTAAGTTGTATTTTATTTTAGTTTGTTTCTAAGGCATCTCTTTCCTACTATCAATCAAACATATCTATCCTACTATCTCACTTACCCTATTTAACAGTGGAAATGGAGTGCTGAAAGTTTTATTTATATTAAAACAGAAAGATGCTCATGCGAATTCCAGCATTCGAAGGCTCGGAATAAACGCTCATATTCAAAACAGCAAAAATATAATTTCGCTCTCTCGCTATCTATCTATCTATCTATCTATCTATCTATCTATCTATCTATCTATCTATGTATGTATATATATATATATATATATATATATATATATATATATATAATATTGTAACACACTCATGATGCAGGAGAAAATATTTATAAAAAAATACAAGCCTTCCCTCAACAAACGAACATGAAAAACCTAAGACACACACAGACACACTAAATTCAAAGGCGATAAAAAAAGAACTAAATTCAAATAGCATTCCAAAAACATAAAAAAAGAACGTGCTGACTCATAAAGTAGAATTGAATCGAAATCGCTGAAAACAATTTTGACGTATGAAGAAGAAAGCAAATTTCGCAAGTCAGTGAAAAAAGTTTTTTATAGCCAACGAAAGGTGACGCGAGAGATTTAACGTGTGAGTGATAAAAAAAACAAAAAACAAACAAAACAAAACGCATATGAATTTTCTGACCTGCGCACCACTTATTTATTTATACACGATACGTTGGCCATCAGAAAACAAACAGATCTCAATATGTGATGTCAAGTTTATTTGCTTCAAGTAAGTCAACTTTATACTCGAAACACGTATGGCGACACAAATATCATTATGAACACTTAATATATGATACAAAAACAAGTAGTATTAATAACAATAACAACAATAAAACTCATAATAAGTGTAAAAAGATACTTAACGAAGCTAAGATGTTATCTGCTGCCAGAATGAAGCAACGCATAGCATCCTCTAAGTTCGGCACCAAAGATTACTGCCGACTCTGTAAAAGAGTAATTAACAAGAGCAAGTCCACAATACCCCCGCTAATAAACAAATTTGAGGTCCTCACCTCCCCAGCGGACAAGGCTGAATGCTTTGCCCGCAGATTCTCGAATAATTCGAGACTGGACTCGTCTGGAGTTTCTACACCCGACTTCCCACCTAGAACTGATGCTCAACCGAATGACGTCCATATTACACCCTCGCTTGTCTCTAAGATAATCGCAGAACTTGACCCTCACAAAGCGAGCGGAGGGGACGGAATTCTAATCATACCCTTAAAGAAATGTGCCCCCGAACTTTCCTCTGTACTTTCTAAGCTCTACAACTTCTGCCTCTCTGCTTCCTGCTTTCCTGCCTGTTGGAAATCTTCCTCTGTAGTCCCTATATTTAAAAACACCGGAGAACACTCGGACTACGCAAATTACCGACCAATCAGCCTTCTTCCGATCTTTGGCAAAGTGTTCGAAGCCATTATCAACGCCGAGGTGGTTCAGCATCTCACAGCACACAGGCTCCTCTCAGACAAGCAGTATGGTTTCCGCTTCACCAGGTCTACTGCTGATATGCTAACGACCATCACCGAGTACATATATCAGGCACTCGACAGGAATGATGAAGCCCGAACCGTTACCTTGGCTATCTCTAAAGCGTTCGACAGAGTCTGGCATGCTAGTCTTCTATGCAAACTGCGGAGCTATGGTATAGCTGGACAATTGTTTGAACTAATCCAGTCATTCCTATCTAACCGCACATTGAAAGTGGTATTAAACAGACATGCCTCCCAGAACTACCATACGAACGCGGGTGTCCCTCAAAGCCCTATCGCTCTTTCTGATATGCATTAATGATCTCCCTGATACCATAAGATCCCAAGTAGGTATGCACGCCGATGACACCACAGTTTATTCTCGCCTCGATCAAAAATCTGGTGTGGGCGACAAAGCTAACCTTGCAGCCGAGCTTGGAAAGGACCTCCAATCCGTAGTGGACTGGGGTAAGAAATGGCTCGTAAATTTTAATGCTTCTAAAACGAAGCTACTATCAATTAATCATCATAGACAATCGCACCTACCTCCTATTAGCATGGACCAGGCTTGCCTCCCAGAGAGTAAAACACTACGAATCTCACACTTTCAGCGGACCTCCAGTGGAATGACTATATCGAATCCATTGCTAAATCCGCTGCTATGAAAGTCGGTTCTCTGTGCAGGGCCCGGAGGTTTTTTCCGTCTGAATCTATCCTGCACATTTATAAATCTACCATCCGCCCGTGCATTGAATACTGTTGCCATATCTGGTCGGGTGCCCCTGCTATTCTCCTTGGGCTTCTCGATAAGGTACAGCGGAGGCTCTGTCATGTGATCGATACCGACTTAGCAGACCGCCTGCAATCTCTCTCTCACCGGCGCGACGTGGCTTCCCAGTGCCTCTTCTATAAATACTTTCATGGCTTCTGATCCGATGAACTTAGATCACTGGTGCCCACTAGGTTCGAATTTGCACGAGATACTAGATTAGCAACTAGATCCCACCCTTTTACAGTGAAACCGATAAAATGCAACCGCAACTTCTACTCCAACAGTTTCTTTTCTCGCACTTCCCGACTGTGAAATTCCCTTCCACACAATTGCTTCCCCGACGGCTACAATCTCCAGGAGTTTAAATGTAAAGTCAATAGACACCTCCTAACAAACTAACTCGCTTCCATTTTTTCAAACACTCTTCCCACCCACCCAAATATCTATCACATTTCCTATATCTAGCCACTCTTTCTATTTACCTTCCCCTATGTAGCCCCAAGCGCAATAGTGGCGGTGGAATGCCTTGCTTGGAGTGAAATGATTAAAAAAAAAATCTACACTTTAAACGAAACGTTCACGGCTTCTCGCACTTTTTTCTTCTCCACCCAATTTCTCTCGTTAGAACAAACCCTAGTTCTATTTTTAATATATGTAAATATATAGAGAGCTAGCATTTTAAATGGTTTATAATTCAAAATGCGTATAAAATATTTAATATTTTGTTGTAAAATAAGATTCATCGTATTTTCTTTCACAATCTGGACGTTGTGTAATGGTTAGCAAGTTTGTCTCGCTAGAACCCATTACAACTAAGTAATGAGTTCGTTCCTTACTGAGTAGCCCATACATTCAGTCTTGTGTCATATCTAAACGGCGCTTAGAAAAATAACTCTTTTGACACCTAGACGTGGTGTAATGGTTAGCAAACTTGTCTCACTAGGACCTATTATTACTGAGTAGTGAGTTCAATCCTCCCTGGGTAACCCTTAATTTTGGTTTTGCGTCACATCTGAACGGCTCTTATAGGACCTATTATTACTGAGTAGTGAGTTCAATCCTCCCTGGGTAACCCTTAATTTCGGTTTTGCGTCACATCTGAACGGCTCTTATAGGACCTATTATTACTGAGTAGTGAGTTCAATCCTCCCTGGGTAACCCTTAATTTCGGTTTTGCGTCACATCTGAACGGCTCTTAAAATAGCAACTCGACGTATATTCTGCTCCACCCTACGACTGTGACAATGAATACTTATATTTATACTTATAAATATGGCAAACAATCACGTCATATAAGGCATGATGATTTTCAACACTATATATATATACATCAATTTAGTTAACCCGTTCTCGATAAAGATGTGCTGAAAAGTTCTCGGCCAATGTTTCTTCATTTCGTATGATCAAATGCTTGAAAAATAAAATTATATTTTTTCTGTTGGGGTAGAGGCGAAGGAAAGGAATCTATTCTGAGATGGTTCATACCTCTAAGTATATATTAAAAGCAATTATGTTAGTTTTTGTTTCCCAAAATCGTTCTTGGATATAAAAAATACTTTAAATAAAATGGATTAAACTGTATTTTAAAAAAAAAACTTTTAAAATAGCAAAGCGTCAATATTCATAGTGATTTGTTCAAATTATATTCTGCGATACATTTTCAAGAATAGAACTTTTCACCAAGATGTTTAAAAAATGAGTAGACGACAGTTTTTTTAAAGAATTTTCAGCCACATTCGAAGTTTTTTAGATTCACTTAAACAGATAAATTTATATCAAACAAAAGACACACACACACACACACACACAAACACGAACACACACACACACGAACACACACGCACACACACGAACACACACACACACACACACACACACACACACACACACACACACATATATATATATATATATATATATATATATATATATATATCCTAGGTTAAAAGCAATCGGATGTCTAACCGTACTGATGAGCTGTGATACAGCGAAACAGATCTGTCTGGGGATGACTATGAAGCTCAAATTTGACTAGAAAGTATGACGCTGAGACAATGTTCTACAAGCTATTAGCACAGAACTTAGAGTTTATATATATATATATATATATATATATATATATATATATATATTAATGCAGGTTTCATTGAATAATATAGACAAGTTTTGTCTATTAATTTTGTGTAGGATCCGTTCATACCGTCTGATATACTTGATGGTGATGTCGTTAAAAGACAACAAAAAATCACAGTATTTGTTGAATTTTTTATCGGGTCTAAGCTTCAACAAATACTGTGATTTTTTGTTGTCTTTTAACGACATCACCATCAAGTATATCAGACGGTATGAACGGATCCTACACAAAATTAATAGACAAAACGTGTCTATATTATTCAATGAAACCTGCATTAATGAAAATATGCTGCCAAAATACACACAATATATATATATATATATATATATATATATATATATATATATATATATATAAATCCAGGTAAAGAGGACCCAGGGTTTTCGATTTTGTGTTCTCTTGCATTTACTTTTTTTTAATAAAAATGCTCAATATAATAAATATTGTAGAGCTCAGTATAATTATATTTATTATACAATTAAAAGTTAAAGATATATTGCGACACTGAATTTTCTTTGTTTTGAGATTTCTATCTCATCATCGGGTAATTTTAGATGTTAGGCGTAAAAATGATAAAAATTTTATGTCTTCTCGTAGCTATAAATAACATACGTATTGTTTCTTGTATTCAAATGAAAATCATTTTTAAATAAAAAAATAAAATAAAAAATAAAATTAGCTTAAAATTAGGGTGACACTTTGACCGTTAAGGATGAAGGAAGAAAGCATGTAACTCCTAAAAATAGAAACTACTTGTCAAATTTTAAAGTGAATCTCTATTCTGATTAGTTAAATCCCGGCCAGAAGCAAGTGGATGTCTAACCACACTAATGAGATTTGATACAGAGTAACAGGCTTGTATGTGGATAACGAATATATATATATATTCGTGTAAACTCCTTTGTAAAATAAAGACGGAAGCTGATGATGGTTCAGCAGGATTCGAACTTGCCTCCCCCATCATCATATGAGAAGCCACCAATTGATTCTGGTGCGTCTTAGACCATTTGGCTACGAATGATTCCATAGTCTAATCAAAGTCAAATCAAACCTTATATAACACAATTTTCAATTCTACGTAACTAACCATCTCTGTTCTTAAATGTATCGTAATGTCAACATACAATGGTACGGAAAATTCCGTAGTTTAACGAAATGGTTTGAACAACAGACATATTTAATTTATATATATTTAATTTATATGTATATAGATATATATGTTAATCTTCTGAAGATTGGTGTGATATATTGATGTGTATACAGGTGTATAAACACACACACACACACACACACACACACACACACATATATATATACTTTTTTATCTCTTTATCTATCTATTTATATGATAAAATATTGTTTTATGGTATACTATATTTAGTGTTAAAATTACTCAATATTTAAATTTGATTGTGTAAAGGTAAGAGTTGACAGAGAGATTAACACCAGTTGGCGACGATCTGTTTCATTTTGAACGCAATCTAAGGTCTAAAGACTTATCCCAAGCCTGAAACAGACAGTTGCCACTCGTTGTTCAGATCTTTGACCTCTGATTACGAAATCTCCACAAACGTGCTTAAATGCCGATAATAGATAACAGAAGCGATTGGTTATCCCAATGGCTTTCCATACTTCTCGCCTCCATTCTCGCGTGGTCATGTGTGGCGTCATAAGCTGTAGTGCGATTTTTGCTTCCAGTGTCCCGCATGCACGTGTACGCCGTTGCTTTGAAAATCTTCCATGCAAACAAAATAGACTTCGACTATTGTTCATCCGCGAACTGTTTAATACACTTAATATAATTGTAATCTTTGATAATGGCTGAAGTAAGCCGAAAGCTCAGAAACGATTAAAAAATATATCAGTATTGTGATTTTTTTCTTCTTTCTACGATAAGCTTATCAGATGATATGAAAATAATTTACATAAAATAGACAAAACTTGACTATATTATTCAATGAAAGATTCATCAATATATATATATATATATATATATAGACATTAAATAAAATATCTCGCTTCTTCTTCACCAATCAAATGCAAAAACATTTTAAATATTATAGTTTTTGATCGTTGCTGAAAAAGCGAGATTTTTCTCGCTGAAAAAGCTATACAACGTATGTAAAATTCAGAATTTTATTCAATATAATATACATATTAGGCTCTGTAGTTAGATAATACTATTTACATAGAGCCCTCAACCTGGATCATTTTTAATATTAATAAAATTAAATTTAATATGATCTGGTTTTGGCGATTTTGCCTACATACTTTTTTTAGATTCAATATTATCATCCGCAGACAGATCTGGTTCGCCGTATCACAGCTCATCACTACGGTTAGACTTCGAATGCTTTTTTACCCAGGTTTTGAAACCCGACCGAAATGGCGTCAGTCGGCGACTCTAACCCTGGGCTATGCGCGTTCGGTGGAAGTAGGTAGACTTTTTTTAGCGCATATCATTATACTTTATTTTTGTATCATATCCCCCCGAGCAAGGCAGTAACGCCACTGATGTGCAGGGGGTTACGTAAGAGTGAAAAGATTTGGAAAAGACAAAGCCGGAAACCACATCCTAAACAGGGAACAAGGGATGAGCCTCTACACCTGTACAATAGACGTGGGTGGAGTGTGAACCGGGCGATGGTTTAGTCTATCTAATCAAATTGAAAAAAATAAAAATAATAATAGTGAAAAGATTGGAAAAGAGAAAGCCGGAAACCACATCCTAAACGGGGAACAAGGGATGAGCCTCTACACCTGTACAATAGACGTGGATGGAGTGTGAACCGGGCGATATTTAATCTATCTACTCCAACTGAAAAAAATAAAAACGAAAGAAAGAGAAAAGTGAAAAGATTGGAAAAGAGAAAGCCGGAAACCACATTCTAAACAGGGAACAAGGGATGAGCCTCTTCACCTATTCAATAGACGTGGGTGGAGTGTGAACCGGGCGATGGTTTAGTCTATCTAATCAAATTGAAAAAAATAAAAATAATAATAGTGAAAAGATTGGAAAAGAGAAAGCCGGAAACCACATCCTAAACGGGGAACAAGGGATGAGCCTCTACACCTGTACAATAGACGTGGATGGAGTGTGAACCGGGCGATATTTAATCTATCTACTCCAACTGAAAAAAATAAAAACGAAAGAAAGAGAAAAGTGAAAAGATTGGAAAAGAGAAAGCCGGAAACCACATCCTAAACAGAGAACAAGGGATGAGCCTCTTCACCTGTACAATAGACGTGGGTGGAGTGTGAACCAGACGATAGTATATCTACTCCAGTTGAAAAAAAGAAAAAAAAAAAGAAAATGAAAAGTGAAAAGATTGGAAAAGAGAAAGCCAGAAACCACATCCTAAACAGGGAACAAGGGATGAGCCTCTACACCTGTACAATAGAAGTGGGTGGAATGTGAGCCGGCCGATGGTTTAGTCTATCAACACCAATTGAAAAAAATAAAAATAAAAAAGTGAAAAGATTGGAAAAGAGAAAACCGGAAACCACATCCTAAACAGGGAACAATGGATGAGCTTCTACACCTGTACAATAGACGTGGGTGGAGTGTGAACCGGGCGATAGTTTAGTCTATCTACTCCAATTGAAAAAATAAAAATAAAAAAGTGAAACGATTGGAAAAGAGAAAGCCGGAAACCACATCCTAAACGGGGAACAAGGGATGAGCCTCTACACCTGTACAATAGACGTGGGTGGAGTGTAAACAGACGTGTGTGGAGTACGCGCCCAGTGGATGTGTGTGTGTGTGTGTGTGTGTGTGTGTGTGTGTGTGTGTGTGTGTTACAAACTAATATAAACAATTTACAAAGCGTTTCAATTCTTTCGATTTAACACTGAACTATGAAGCTAATCAAACAGGCCGTACTTTTCTTTTAATATTTCTTAGCGTATCCAATATTTTACTTTCTCTGTCTGCCTGTCTGTCTATTGCTTTTTAATATGCTATTCACCCATGTATTGAATATTAAGGCCATATCTAGCCTGGTGCTCTAATAAATATTCTCGTCAAAAATCCAAGGAAGCTTCTGCAATGTTATCGGTCCTCGGCTTTTGTCATTTTCCCACTGCTTTATTTGGCTGACCTCTGTCTTTTCTCAGGAGCTCTCCTTGATAAGCGACTGTATGAATTTAAACCTAACACTAGGTGCTGAAATAGATGTAACCGTAAGTTTTATTTTAATACTTTTTTCCCTCCCACTTCTCATCTATAGAACTCTCTTCCAGCTTCTTGATCAGTGCCACGTACAATCTACAAAATTTTAAAAACAACCTCAAGCTCGATATTCTGCCTTTCTATAACCTGTTCTTTTATTTGCCCTTATTCCTCAATAAACCCTTCTCATTCTCTTTCACTCCAAGTAAACCTTTGCGTCATAATGGCCTTATTGCCTTGCTTGGGATGAATGTTTATATATATATATATATATATATATATATATATATATATAATTGATAGAGACGGAGGGAGAGAGAGAGAGAGAGAGAGTCAGATACGTTTGTCTGCATTATTACTGTTCAATTCTATATTTTCGTATTCTAAATATAAAGAGGTAGGCATTTCTAATTTATAAATTTGAAGAAAATCTGGTTCAAATGAGGAAATCTTCAACAATATCTATCTATCTATCTATCTATCTATCTATCTATCTATCTATCTATCTATCTGATATTGTTCATATCTATCTATCTATCTATCTATCTATCTATCTATCTATCTATCTGATATTGTTCATATCTATCTATCTATCTATCTGATATTGTTCATATCAAACTATCTATCTATCTGATATTGTTCATATCAAACTATCTATCTATCTATCTGATATTGTTCATATCTATCTATCTATCTATCTATCTATCTATCTATCTATCTATCTATCTATCTATCTATCTATCTGATATTGTTCATATCTATCTATCTATCTATCTATCTATCTATCTATCTATCTATCTATCTATCTATCTGATATTGTTCATATCTATCTATCTATCTATCTATCTATCTATCTATCTGATATTGTTCATATCTATCTATCTATCTATCTATCTATCTATCTATCTATCAATCTATCTATCTATCTAAGTATTTGTTCACTATCTATCTATCTATCCATCTATCTATCTGATATTGTTCATATCTATCTATCTATCTATCTATCTATCTATCTATCATCTATCTATCTATCTGATATTGTTCATATCTGTCTATCTATCTATCTGATATTGTTCATATCTATCTATCTATCTATCTATCTATCTATCTATCTATCTATCTGATATTGTTCATATCTATCTATCTATCTATCTATCTATCTATCTATCTATCTATCTGATATTGTTCATATCTATCTATCTATCTATCTATCTATCTATCTATCTATCTGATATTGTTCATATCTATCTATCTATCTATCTATCTATCTATCTATCTATCTATCTATCTAATATTGTTCATATCTATCTATCTATCTATCTATCTATCTATCTATCTTTCTATCTATCTATCTATCTATCTATCTATCCAAATATTGTTCATATCTGTCTATCTATCTATCTGATATTGTTCATATCTATCTATCTATCTATCTATCTATCTATCTATCTGATATTGTTCATATCTATCTATCTATCTATCTATCTATCTATCTATCTATCTATCTATCTGTCTGTTCATATCTATCTATCTATCTATCTATCTATCTATCTATCTGATATTGTTCATATCTATCTATCTATCTATCTATCTATCTATCTATCTATCTATCTATCTATCTATCTAATATTGTTCATATCTATCTATCTATCTATCTATCTATCTATCTATCTATCTATCTATCTATCTATCTCTCTATCTGATATTGTTCATATCTATCTATCTATCTATCTATCTAGAACATACTCACTTAAAATATGGGGTAACACGATTTAACGACCGTCATTATCCTTTTATATGTCAAAGCCTAATAAATCTCTCCCTCCGTCAACGATCCCTAACATTATCTCTTTCTCACTGTTAATCTATTTTTCTTTTTTATTGACTCACGCTTTCCTTTTCCTTTACCTTCTTTTTCTAATTCTTTTATACGTTTACTCTCTTTTAGCGAAGCATACAAGTATATTTTGCGCTCTGAGATCGATAATCGACAGTAGAATAATTATTATTTCAAGCCAAACATGTTTGAAAAGTTCAAAGACTTTGGTCGTTCTTTATTTCATATCTTTTTTTACCTAAAACTTGTTTGGAGTTTAACATATTATACAGTTCTCTTTTACATCCAAGAAGCAACGATTTATCTGACAGTTTTCTAACCAGACATTATGAGAAGAGTTGACAACACTCTTCTTTTTAATTCCTACTTTTCAATGTAGATTCCGAGATAAAGAACAATTTAGAGGAATTTTTAAATATATATTTTATATCTTCAACAGTATTGTCGTGTCCACTAATATTTTTTTTAATCATTTCACCCCGAGCAAGGCGGAAATGCCACTGATGTGCGGGGGGCTACATAACTGAAAGAAAATTAATTAGAAGAGAGAAGAAGAATACAAACCAATTAGAAAAGAACAATAGAAAGATGAGAATGCAGGTGAGATGACAGTTTCAAGCTAGGAGAGAAAGGGAGGGATATACGGGGTGGGGGAAGGGCTAGAGTCAAGTGGTTAGTAGGTGAGTATTGACATTGCATTTAAACTTCTGGAGGTTATAGCCGTCAGGAAAGCAAGAATACGGGAGTGAGTTCCACAGGCGGGAAGTGCAAGAGAAGAAGCTGCAGGAGTAGAATTGTCGTCTGCATTTGGCTAACCTAACAGTTGCCAATCTGGTTGCACGAGCAAACACCTGTTGAAGAGGCACCAGTGACTTGAGTTTGTCTGAGCAGAAGCCATGAAAGTACTTGTAGAACAGACAAAGGGAGGCCACATTTCGTCGGTGGGGAAGTGGCTGAAGCTGAGCCGCCATGTCAGCACCTATCACGTTACTGACTCTCCTTTGGAGCCTGTCGAGAACACTGAGGTGAACGGCAGGGGCGCCTGACCATGAATGGCATCAGTATTCCATGCACGGCCAAATGGTAGACTTATATATATGCAGGATGGATTCAGACTGATATTGTCACTGTGTCGCGTTCATTATATGTAAATAAATAAAACAGTGAATTATACTCTCACTTTGTTGTATCCATTCAAAATGAATAAATAAAATACAGTTATATTTTTGCTTTGTCGTGTCCATTAAAATAAATAAATAAATAAATAAATAAAGAAAGAAATAAAAATCAATTATATACTATCACTTTGTCATCTCCATTAAAAATAAACAAAAAGAAATTATATGGTCTCTTTGTTGTGTCTATTAAAAATAAAAAAATGATAAAGATTTATATTGTTATTTTGTCGTCTTCATGAAAAATAAATAAAGTTAATTATAATACCGATTTCTCGTGTCTAAAACAAAATAAAAATGATATATACTTCGGCGTTGTCGTGTCATTTAGAAACACATAAAAAATAAAAAATAAATAAATATGAATTATAGTGTCATTTTGTCGTGTCCACTATGTCAAAATAAAAAATGACTTGTACTGTCGCTTTATCGTGTCTATTAAGAAATACATGGAAATAAATTATACTGTCTCCTTTTCAAATAAATCAAATAAATTATACTGCTGCTTTGTCGTGCCATTGAGAAATAAATAAATAAAAAGAATTATAATGACACTTTGTCGTGTCCACTGTGTCAAAATAAAAATGAATTATACTGTCACTTTATCGTGTGTATTAAAAATAAATAAAAATGAATTATACTGCTGCTGTGTCGTGCCATTTAGAAATAAATAAATAAATAAATAATAATAAATTATAGTGTCACTTTGTCGTGTCCACCTTGTCAAAATATAAATGAATTATACTGTCGCTTTATTGTGTCTATTAAAAATAAATAAATATGAACTATAGTGTCACTTTGTCGTCTCCACTATGTCAAAATAAAAATGACTTATAATGTCACTTTGTCTTGTCTATTAAAAATGAATAAAAAGGAATTATACTGCTGCTTTGTCTTGCCATTTGGAAATAAACAAATAAAAATGAATCATGGTGTCACTTTGTCGTCTCCACTATGCCAAAATAAAATAATATTATGTTGTCGCTTTATCGTGTGTATTAAAAATAAATAAAAATGAATTATGCTGCTATTTTCGCGCTATTTAGAAATAAATAAATAAAAATTAATTATAGTGTTACTTTGTCGTGTCCACTGTAACAAAATAAAAATGAATTATACTGTCGCTTTATCATGTTTATAAAAAATAAATAAAAATAAATTATACTGCTGCTTTGGCGTGCCATTTAGAAATAAATATATAAGAAAGAATTATAATGACACTTTGTCGTGTCCTCGATGTCAAAATACAAATGAATTATACTGTCGCTTTATCGTGTCTATTAAAAATAAATAAAAATTAATTATACAGCTGTTTGTGGTGCATTGGATATCGGCTCGGAACGAGAAATCGGCGTGGGGGCCGAGTTCGAATTCCAGCCAAATTCATTGCATTCACTTACGCGCAAATACCCTTGGGAAAGGTATTAATCCGTCTATTCCTTCCAGTTATGGGTTAAATAACAGGACAGATTGGGTTCTATAGCCTTGGTCGGCAACCAGTCTACCGCAGAAAGCAATGGCAACCTACTGCAGGATTATCTTCTGCCCAGTCAGTCATGTTTGTTTCGAGACATGATCGCCCAAGTGTATATCACGTATGGCACTTAACTGACTGAATACAACTGCTTTGTCGTGCCATTTAGAAATAAATGAATAAAAATCAATTATTGTCGTGTCCATTAAGAATAAATAAAATGAATTATTCTGTCACTTTGTCGTGTCTATTAAAAATAAAAATAAATAAAAATGAAGTATATTAAAACTGATTATACTGTCACTATGTCGTGTCCATTAAAAATAAACAAAATTAAATCATACAATTGTTTAATCGTGTTCATTAAAAATAAATAATTAACAATGAATTATACTGTCATTTTACCGTCTTCGTAAAAATAAATAAAAATGAATTATGCTGTCACTTTTCGTGTCTATTAAAATGAATTATACAGTCACTTTGTCGTGTCCACTAAAATATATATAAATAAATAAATAAATATGAAATAAATTATACTGCAGCTTTATCGTGCCATTTAGTAATAAATAAAAATGAATTATACTGTCGCGTTTTCGTGCCCATTAAAAATAAATGAATAAAAATTAATTATACTGTCATTTTCTTGCCTCCGTAAAAAATAAATAATATGAATTATACTGTAGCTTTGTCGTGTCTATTATAAATAAAAATATTTGAATCATACGATCACTTTCTCGTGTCCACTAAAATATAGATATATAAAAAAATATAATGAATTTTACTGTCGCTTTATCTTGACTATTCATAATTATAAAATTATTCTAATGTTACAAATGATTATAATAAAATAATTATAAGCATTATAATAGTTATATCATGTAATTCTAGATTTCTAAGCCCATAAGAATAAAAACCTCTCTTCGCTTCTCCAACACGCAAACACGTGACAGCCACATGATCGGACAAACAGTCAAAATGAGGGGAGGTGTACAAAATTTTGCCTGATTTATTTTTTCGGCTGCAACCATATGTGTTTCTTCTTAGCACTTGCAGCCATAGTTCGTGGTAAGTAAATTCCAGAATGTTCTTTTGTTTCTCCAACTAAACACATTATACAAAAAAAAATGAATAAATAAATATATAAAAATAAGAAAGACTATCTACATTGTTTGGACTGTTGTCCTCATCTTTATTTTATTTTTTTTAATCATTTCACCCCAAGCAAGGCGGTACCGCCACTGATGCGCAGGGGGTTACATAAGAGAGTAAAGGTTTAGGCAAGAGGAGAGTAAAGAGAAGGACGAACCAGTTACAGGGGGTGTCAGAGAAAGGGTAAGAGAAGGCAGTTGCGAAGGTAGAGAGAAAGTAAAAAATAAGACAAACAGGGTGATGTAGAATGGACTGGGGTCAAATAGATAAGTGATAGGAATTGACATTTCATTTAAATTCCTGGAGGGGGAGGTAGCTGTCAGAAAAGCAAGTGTACGAAAGGGAGTTCCACAGACGGGAAATGCGAGAAAAGAAGCTGCTGGAGTAAAATTGTCGGCTGCATTTACTTGATTTAAAAGTGTGGGACTTTGTTGCCAGTCTGGTTGCACGAGTAAATTCTTGTGGAGGAGGCACCAGTGACCTAAGTTCGTCAGAGCAGAAGCTATTAAAATATTTGTAGAAGAGACAGAGAGAAGCCACGCCCCTTCGGTGAGAAAGTGACTGGAGTCGAGCTGCTAGGTCGGGGCCAATCACATTACAGATTCTCCTTTGGAGTGTGTCGAGAACCCTGAGGTGAATAGCAGAGGCGCCTGACCAGATATGACAACAGTATTCTATACACGGTCGGATGGTTGATTTATATATGTGCAAGATGGATTCAAGCGGAAAAAATTCCTGGCCAGACATAGTGACCAAAACTTCCTAGAAGTGGATTTAGCTATTGTTTGCTATGCTTACGACCGCTGAAATCTCCGACCTTCTTCAGGTGCTAGGAGATTTCGAACCGAGCCCTTTATTACGATCGAAACGTCATATCATATATGGCACTTAACTGACTGACTTACGATCAGGAAATATGGACAATGAGGAAACCTAAAAGAAAATATGGAAGATATAGAAAGGAAATTACAGGAACTCTTACAGAAATCAGTGAAGGAAGGCGAGAAGAAAGGACTAATCACTAATTGGAACAAGACAGTACACATGGTTGTAAGCAGTGGGAACAATCCAACTAGAGACTATATAGACCCTCTAGTTTTCGATGTGTAGTGCTTTTCGGGATCATTTGAAGCTTTTATGTACAGTAGACAAATACCTATCTTATCATCCAGTTACACTCGGCAAGCTACACGTTGCTTTCTTCTGCCTTGAATATGTCCTGTGAGTGTCGAATTTTTCAAGCCCACCTTCCTCATTAAGTGTCTTAGAAATTCCATCAATCATTCTGATTATAAGTATAACCAACTTTTCTGTTGCCATTTTCCTTAAAACGTTCTCTTTTCTTACATGTTCGGTCCATATAATTTTCAACAGCCTTCTGTAGAATATCATTAACTGAATTTTTGGGATTTATAAACCTAATGTCCAGTAACTCTTTTTTTTACCAGAGTTCGTATTGCAATTTTTTGATGTTAATGGTTTTCGCTACTATTTTTGATGTTAATGGTTTTCCTTAGTATTTTTTACCAGAGCTCATATTGCAATTTTTGACACTAATGATTTTCTCTGGCACTCCGTATTACTGGTTCCCATATTGTGTTCATCTCTATACTTGGTCATCTTAGGAGATTTTTGAAGCCTAGCATATGTGCTGATTCTTTAAGTTTACGTAGTTTCCAGTGGCGTTCTCTATCTTTTATTTCAACTTCATCCCACAGGTGTCGGTGATCCCCTTTCTCCCTCCAATTTTTCTATCTCCCCTCGTGTTACGGTCTTGCGGTGTTCTTGTAGCCTTACCTTAAGGGGCCGACCTGTCTCTCCTTTATATTTCTTTCCACAACTACATGGAATGGAGTACACACAGTCTTTGTATGGTCTTTCTCTGTTGGGGCTCTTCCTCGGGACTGGTACCTGCGAAGTGTAGAACCACTTCTGAAGATCGTCTTGATGTTATATAGACCACAGTTCCTTGGTATTTTCTCCGATAACCCATTCACATAGGGTAGACAGACCAAGGCTGTTTTCTGACAGTTGTTATTCTCATGCACCCTCCGTTCTGTGTATTTTGGAGTTATCATGTACCCTGGAAATCTGTTTCGTTGTATGGTACTGCTTATACTGACAATTTCCTGTTCGTATGATTGTATCACCGCTTATGACTTTTGTTCCATGTTGAAGGCAGCGGACAATCCCTTTCTTTACATTGTATGGGTGGTGGGAGTTGAAATTGAGGTATTGTCCGGTGAATGTTGGCTTACGATATACGGATGTCTTCAACCCGCCACTCTCTGTTCAAGTTATTAGCACACCCACAAATGCCAGTTTGTTGTAACACTCTTTTTCTATAGTGAACTGTATGGATTGTCTGATTGAGTTCACATGGTCGAATAGCGTCTGGACCTCCTCCTGGTGTGGCCAGAGTATGACGGTATCATCAATGTATCTCAGTCATAGAGTTGGCTTTAGAACTGTAGATTCTAATGTCATCTCTTCAAAGTATTCCAAGTATATGTTAACCAGTGATGGTGATAATGACGAACCCATTGCTAAGCCTTCATCCTGCCGGTATATGTCTGATCCCAGTTCGAAGTGTGTTGTTTGTGTGCAGAACGTCAGCATCTTCATTAGGTTAGCTAGTGGAACATTGGTACGTTTTCCAAGGGATGAGTCCGAGGCCAGTCTGTCCCCGACTAGCGATAGTGCCTCTACCGTGGGTATCTTGGTGAACAGACTTACCAGATCCAGGCTCAGCATCTGGTCGCATTGGATGGGAGCATCTTTGATAAGTTCCACGAAGTGGGCGGAATTTCGAACATATGATGGTGACTTTCCTATCAGTGGGTCAATTATATTGTTAAGGAAGTGACTCAGAAGGTAGCACACTGAGCCTAGGCTGCTAAAAATCGGCCTGAGTGGAATACTGTATTTATGAATCTTAGGTAGACCATACATGTTAAGTAGCTTGCTGTAACGTTGAAACAACTGCCTGTATGTCCTAGGCTGGAAGTGATCCTTGTTCTTGATTAGGATTTGCGACAGCTGTTGTTCTGTTTTCAACATGGGATCTTTCTTTACCTTCATTGCTTTTTATCCAGCTTTCATTGCTATTTTCTCACAATGATGCCCGCCCTGTACAAGGCCCAAAACCAGTTGATAATGCCAAAAAGAAACAAGGGGTTACAGAAAGCGAAAGAGAAGATTCTAAAGGAAAAACAAATCCAATTCTAAACATGATACAAGAGATAAATCTTTACTGTTATTCGAAATAATTCGGAGAAGAGCATGATTTGGACGATAGGCAAACCTTTCCCTAAAGGAGATTAGATACCCATAGCAGTTTAGCAAGCTATAAGAACTCACAAGTTCTCGTTTGCGAGTACTAGCTTTGATCAAACCATTTATCTCTCTTTATTACATCTTCTCTATCTTGTAAACAAAGTACGCTCAGTATAGTTGCAGTATACACTAGAGATATTAAAGATTTGCCTGAGCAGGTGCCTGCAACAGAGATTAGCTATCCACTCTAGCAGACAGATTCGAGCGGCTAACCAACATTGACATATTTTTATATTTTCATAATAATTTGCTTTCTTTCCGGAACACAGCATTTTTTAAGATTATATTTCACGTCGAACCTTCCCTTTAGGAGGATTGACAAGGCTGGCCATTCCTTCTTCTTTTAACTTATTATTTTACTATATGAAGCTAATCTTTGTAAATATCTACAAATTTTTTTTCATTGTTTTTCATCGTTATTTCGGTGGAGTCCATTTATAACATATTGATCGACTGGGCCTCCGTTCCCCTTCAAGCACACAGTGTACTGCGTTGGTGTTCAACAATTTTACGTAGCCATTATTTTCGCAGATAAATGTGAAAATAGCTTCCGGTAAGTTTTGTAGATTCTATTGTGTTCTTGCAGCATCAAACAGGTGAAAGTTAGACGAGAAGATTCGTTCTATTGTTAAGATAAGAGCCAATTTTGGTAAAAGAACTTAAATTTGGTTAGCGCTAATCTCGACCGGAAAAATGGTTGTACTTCTTCATATATATATATATATATATATATATATATGAGAGAGAGAAAGAGAGAGAGAAAGATATATATATATATATATATATATATATATATATATATATATACAGGCGAGGGGCAGAAATGTAGTCTGTACATTGGAATATGCTGACAGTTTCGCGGTTCTGTTCGATTCCCACCCTACAAAAATAAGACATTACCAATTTTCTAAACATATACTGTTAAATATAAGAAACAATGAATGTCTTTTATGTTTAATCATGAGCAGTTCTAAACATCGTATTATGGCTTTAGTTTCAGGTGAAAATAAAGACAAAGTTGGATCTAAGCTTTCAGCTCACATGAGCCATCTTCAGAGAGGTTACAGGGATGTTAACATAAAAACATCTACCACCAAAGACGATTTTATCTTGTGTTGACATAAAACTTTGGTAAGCAATTACTAATTAATAGACATTGCTAATATATATACATACATACACGCATAGAAAAAAAAAAAGAAATAAACTCTCAATAACGGTAACTATGAACACGGCAGAAACGTGCTGAACGTGTTCGGAAATAAAAAACGTAATCATCCATATATATATATATATATATATATATATATATATATATGGATATGAGTAAATATAGCTATGACAACGCAGAAAAGTACATAGTGCACAAAACTTCATGTAGTTCTATAGACGTAGAATAATATATATTTTAAGTTAGATCAAAAATATAAAATGATAATAATATATATATTTTAAGTTAGATCTAAAATATAAAATGATTTCTTTCTTTCTTTTTTCTTTTTTGTTTTAGAAAATGTTGGGCTACAAAGAAACCTAAAGGAAAACAAAATTCTAACTATAATGGATACAACAAAAGAAATGGAATTTAGACAGGGGTTTTGAAACAGACTGACATTTTTGCCGTTAAGATTGAAAGAGGAAATCATATATTCCCCAAAGTTATAAACTTTTTATCAAATTTATAGTGAATCTCTATTCTGATTAGTTAATTTGAACACGCAGTTAAATTGAACACACATAAATTTTTATGCATTTCCGTATCTATAAATAACAAGCATTTTTGTGAATTATTTTCACAACAATGATCTAACTTTGACAGATTATTTTATTCTCTACAATATTTGTTATATTGAGTACTTTTATAAAAAAAAAAAAAGCTAAAAAAAAAACGGTACATCATGCCGGAGGACTCAGAATTGTAAAACTGTTGGTTCTCCTCATCTATCTATCTATATATATATATATATATATATATATATATATGAACACGGAATTTACGGAAAACCTATATATACATATATATATATATATACATATATATATATATATATATATATATATATATATAGGTTGTCCGTAAAGTCCGTGTTCACTTTAAAAATGTATAACTTCATTTGTATTTATGAGAGAAATAATCTGTTAAAAATATTATAAAGTTTAATGTACCTAGTTTTACGAATAGTTATTGAATAAGTCTTTACCACAATGTTTGCAACAATTATTACATAAGTAAACAGATGAATCCCGAAGGGGTGGATCATTTTATTGGCCTCCATGTTCGCCAGCATTAGATCTTTTACAGGGACATGTGAAAACAATTGTGTATGCAATCAAACCTAGTTCATTAAAAGATTTGAAAGCTAAATAACTAATGTGATTTCAGGCATTGCTGTAAATCAGTTGGCAAATGTTTTCCATGAACAGCAAAATCGTATTACCCGTTGGATTGCTAATGATAGAGGACATGTAAAAACTTAAATAAAATTTCAATAAAACCTTAACAAATATAGATTTACTCCTTTGCAATAATTGTGGATTGCGGTTGGGAAACTACACAATATAATAAATACCAGAAACAGATATTAAGATAGAAAATGTAAGTTATACTAAGCAAGAAATACAAACTGGAACACGGGTTAGTCAATTCAGCAATACTATTATTAGAAATCAATGTATACAGTCTTGCAGTGCAATAGTATGGCAAGGTAATGAATCTAAACCACTCCTACTTACTATGCAACAACTTACTGACCAACTAAGCAACTACTACAGTATTTAGTCGGCCTTCCCACTTAAGGCGAAATGTGGCACAAGGCCTTTTTAATGTGGGTAAATTTTGTGAGCGAAGCTTAGATGTGACACAAGGTCGAAAGTATGGGACATACAGTGAGGATCGAACTCACTAATCATTTTTAACGATTTCAGCAAGACAAGCTCGCTAACCATTTCTCCACCTTAGGGTGTCCCTCTTTCAACTACTCTTAATATTTATTAAAAAAAAAATACAAAAAATGCGGCACAAGGCCAAAAGGGGGATGGGGAAAGACTGGTCTTCATCTGTCTTGCATTAACTTAGCTAGCCTCACTCACGGACCCAAGCAGACAATACAATATCCCTTGCACCATAACATCACATTCTTACGCACAATTCTTGCTACAAACACCATAATGCCTCAATACACTCTGTGAAAATCTGACTAAACCCATATGTAAAATTTGTCTGGGGGGTGGGAATAACATTTAAAATTGATAACACCAATGATTTTTATACACTAAACAAAATTGATGTTAGTAATAAACCCCCCACAATCTCTAACTCCTTCAACTACTACTGTCGTTCCCTGTATAGGCAGGATTATATGTACACATCAGACGAGTTCATTCTTATGTGTCAAAAGGGGTGATCCCCAACAGTAATCCTTTTTACAAATTATTTCTACTGCAAATACAAATACAGTTATAATTTTTTTAAAGAGCAAAAGTACTTTATGGACACCCTATATATATATATATATATATATATATATAAATAAATGCAAACTTATCACTATACGCGTTTCGAAAAATTTACTTATATATATATATATATATATATACACACAAACACACACACACATATATATATATATATATAAATCTCAGCAAGAGCCAACAACAGACGACGGTTTTGCCTAACGGCTCGTCGTGGTCGGTTGTTGTATATATATATATATATATATATATATATATAAAGACAGAAAATCTAAGCAAGAGCCAACAACCTACCACGAGCCGTAGGGCGAAACTGTGGTAGGTTGTTGGCTCTTGCTTAGATATCCTGTCTTCGTTTGCTCTACTTTCGTATTGAGCGCTTTAGTGTTAGGGTTTTCGTCTTGGGTTTTTTCTTTCTTACGAGTGCTTGACTTTTTGTTCATGTATTTCGTTTGTTTCTTTTTTTGCTTCCTCTTATTTTCCCTCCGAGTTTGTTCTCAGTGGGTTAAACAAGACGATTTAAATTATAGCTTGATTAATACTAGTTTTACTATTGGTATATTGTTGTTGCTATAGTTATTATTATTATTTATATATATATATATATATATATATATATATATATATATATATATATATATGGAGGTTTTATTAAAAAATACAGACAAGGTATTATAGTCAAGATTTTTATGTAATTTTTCATGTGATCTCATGTTTTTTTTTTTGGACATGAATTACATAAAATTTGTCCGAATGTTTTGTTTATCTGATTGCTTTGAATTATTCTTTTAACAATTATCTCAGATGGATTTTATTTTACGTGTAAGAGAATGTGTGTAGTGTCATGCATATTTTTAGTATGTATGTGCGTTGTGGTGCAGTGGATATCGACTTGGGACGACAAATCAAGAAGCCGAGTTCGAATTCCAGTTGAATTCCTCGCATTCCCTTACCCACAAATCCTCCTGGGAAAGGTATTAATCCGTCTCTTTCCTCCAGTTATGGGTTAAATAATAGGACAGGTCGAGTTCTATAGCATGGGCTGGCAACCAGTCTACCGCAGATAGCAATGGCAACCTACTGCGGGATAACCTTCTGCCTCCTCAGTCATGTCTCTTTCGAGACATGATCACCCAAAGCGTGTATCACGTATGGCACTTAACTGACATCTGTGTGTTCATGTTTTATGTTACGAACACGTAAAACATGATGTTAGCGTATTTGTAGTTGTTATTATCCATCCACGATAATGGCATATAATAATGTTCAAACACATAAATTTAAATAAATGTGTCATTTAGTACCAGCTCCGTAAGTTTGTATAAATTTTTTAATACTGTCTTCAGTTACGTTTCTTTACATTAGGATATGATCCAGAGCCGAAATCAATATTCTACAGAAATCTGGACAATGTCTACTTGTATGGCTTGGTTCATAAAACCTTCAGTGATCGAGTGATAAGACATTTCAGATTTAATGACTGAATCTCCCCTAGAATCACAGGTCTACATTTAAACTAGAAAACTTTAAAAATTATTCAAAATTAGCTAGCCACGTGTGAAAATTGAAATAAAAATATGGAAAAAACCCAAACATAACGTGTAGTATAGTGAAAACAGCCAAGCCTTACAATGGTAGCAAAATATGTAGACTGTGCGAGGAAGAAAAATTAGCTATTATATTATTCCCAAACAAAAATGAATTACTGAATGAAAGAACAGAAATTATGACTAACTGTAGCCATACCAAAACATACCTATTAGAATCATACATCCACGTATGAAAACGTTATAACTTCTTCTAATGTTGAAAATTGCGCGTTAAAAAAAATGCCCGTTACGTGAGCATTATTAAAAAAAAACCCCGTGAAATCAGTTTTTGTAAATCGCCTGAAGACACCAGATGGCAGAAACCTAGATTGCGTAATATAACCCGTTTACAACTTTAAAATATCGAAATGTTCTGCAGTATAATCGTATTGAACACTTTTTATGTGTACTGGTCTAATTTAATTATGAGCAAAAATTAAGCAATTATATAAATATTTATCTAGAATTTATAACATAAATATGTTATAGCATCCTTACAAAATTACATAGATAGTGTCGAAACTAAATGGCTACTTTTGTAGTGATGTTATAACATATTTATGTTATAAATTCTAAATAAATATTATTCGCTCTACTTTGTATTGAGCACTTTTTAAGAATAGTCTTTCTTTATTCCATCTATACCTGCCCTATACTTGGATAATATATATATATATATATATATATATATAGATAGATAGATAGATAGATAATATATATATATATATATATATATATATATATATATGCAAATAAATGCATAAATGGTCTTTGCTGTAACAAAGAAGACTGAATTTATATATTTAAGGAACTCGATGTAAGTCTGTTTTAACAAGCACCATCCTAAAATAAAAATGAATATTTATCAGTGATTCAATCAATTAGTGATTATTTTTCTCCTAGCAACTCTCAGATATTCTCCATATAATAAAAAGAACTTCCGTTCATATTAAAACCGTGTGTCCCTCTCAAAGGACTGACCTGACCAAAATATCTGACTTACCATTTATGGAAGTGGAGATACTTCGCAGCTTTCATAAAAATAGTTGGAGTCTTACATACGAGTAACAGCCGGAAAAGGTCGAATTTTCTGCCTGAAATGGCTTCCTTAGTATAAGAATAGCAGAGAGTTCTTTATTTTGCGGCGAATGAGTGCGAGAGATTTTAAAAAAATTCAGCTGAGACACGGAATACTCGGAACAATAGATAATATTACTAACTGTGAAAAGTCAAGATAAACTATGGAGGATGTTGTGTAAGTTGATAAAAACCAAATAAACGAAAGTGTGTAATGCGGTTATTGTTACTGATTAATTTTTTTATAATGAGTTATTTATATATTTATTTTTTCATGGAAATAAATATTCTTTTTTAATGTAATAATTTATTTATGAATTTATTTATTTTAACTGTCATTTTTTTTTCATTTAACTGATTTCTTTTAATTTAAAAAATTATTCGGCAGTGAATGCTGGACAATATCATCGAAAATGAGGACAAAACTGGAAGCAGCGGAAATGTGGTTCTACAGAAGGATGCTGCGGATATCGTGGACTGAGCATGCAAGCAACGATGAGGTGTTGGAAAGAATGGCAATAATACTGAGCATCAAGAAGAGACAACTGAAGTTCCTGGGACATGCAATAAGGAAGGAGAGCTTGGAGAAGCTGATACTGACTGGCCAGATAGAAGGAAAGAGAGACAGAGGAAGGCAGCGGATAACATATTTGCAGGGCCTGATCAGGTGGATGACGGAACGGGGGTTGCCAGGAGTAACAGGAGCAAACATACTAAGAGCCACAAGACGTGGAGTACCATGATCGGCTATGTCCTGATGGGATAGGGATCAAAGAAGAAGAAGAAGAAGAAGAAGAAGAAGAAGAAGAGGAGGAGGAGGAGGAGGAGTAGAAGAAGAAGAAGAAGAAGAAGAAGAGGAGGAGGAGGAGGAGTAGAAGAAGAAGAAGAAGAAGAAGAGGAGGAGGAGGAGTAGAAGAAGAAGAAGAAGAAGAAGAAGAAGATAATCTATGCTATCTTAACAAAGAAGAATATATTTCAGGAAAGTAGTATATCTTTTAGGAAAGGTGATGTTTGACAAATTGTGACACAGATTTATATTTTGCCAGCAATCTGTACAAATTATATCGGTCGAATTTCGATCCCGGCTGGAAGCAAGTGGATGTTTAACCACACTGATGAGCTGTGATGTACGTGAATCACTAGTATATATATATTAATTATTTCACTCAACCAAAGTCGGATCACTATGAGTGAGCAGTGGATTATAGTGAGAGAAAAGGCCCTCGAGAAGTCCAGTGAGGCTTGTGCTGTTGCCCTAGATATCTCCAAGGCTTTTTATAGGGTTTGGTACCGCTGGCCTTCTTCACAAGTTACAGGGTTATAGTACCACTGGAAGCTTGCTTGATCTGATCCAATCTTTTCTCTGTAACCGCATAATGAAGGTCGTCTTGAATGAGCATGCCTCCACATCCTACTGCACGGACGCTGTATCCTATCTATCCTAGGCCCGAGGCACTTTCAAATCTACATACATGATCTCCCAGACGTGACCAAATCCCAAGTAGGCATCTACGTAGATGACACCACCATTTATTACCGCATCAGTAAGAAATCTAGCGAAGCGAACAAATATAACCTCGCTGCTGATCTTGAGAAGACCTCCATTCAGTGGTTACTGGGGTAAGAAGTGGCTCGTAAATTGCAATGCTTTTGAAACGAAACTGCTAAGCATGGTCCAAGCGAGTCTCCCTGAAAACAATATACTGCGCCTCCTCGGCCTTACCCTATCTTACGACCTCAAGTAGAATCATTACATTGAGTCAATAGCTAAATCGACTGCTAGGAAGGTTGTGTCACTGTGTCTGGACAGGAAGTTTTTTCCGCCTGAGACCATCTTGCGCATATACAAATCAACCATCCGTTCGTGCATAGAATACTGTTGTCATATCCGGTCAGGTGCCCCTGCTGTTCATCTCAGTGTTATCGACATACTCCAAAAGAGAATCCTTAACGTAACTGGTCCCAAACTGGCAGCTAGACCCAAGCCACTTTCTCACTAGCATGATGTGGCTTCCCACTGTCACTTTTACAAATATACCACTATGAAATCAAACAAACGAAATAGCAAAACTAAACCAGCTACTCTGAAAACGCCCAAACCTATCTGCGTCTCCTTCACAAACATATGTGGTATCCGCGCCAACTTTATCAGCGTAGAATCATTCCTCCAAATTAACTTACCTGATATCTTAGCCATATGTGAGACTAACCTTGGCCCTTCTATCCCTCTGAGTTTTTCGTTCCTGGTTACCTTCCCCTCTTCAGAAAGGACTCCAATGTCCATATGCATGGGCTTGGTGTTTATGTCAGCGAACACCTCCCTCTAGCCAGGGTAACATCTCTCGAATCCCTGGATCATTCTTTCATGTGCTTCCGTCTCTCACTTCTAAGCTCGATGAGCTATTTCGTCTTCCTCTACTGCTCCCACTCCTCCTCTGACTGTTCGTGCACTCTTTTCTTTTCTTATTTTTTCAATTGGAGTAGATAGACTAAACTATCGCCCGGTTCACACTCCACCCACGTCTACTGAACAGGTGAAGAGACTCATCCCTTTTTCCTTGTTTAGGATGTGGTATCCGGCTTTTTCTTTTCCAATCTTTTCACTCTTTTCTTTTTTTCTTTTTTCAATTGGAGTAGATAGACTAAACTATCACCCGGTTCATACTCCACCGACGTCTATTGAACAGGTGAAGAGGCTGATCCCTTGTTCCCTGTTTAGGATGTGGTTTCCGGCTTTCTCTCTTCCAATCTTTTCATTCTTTTCTTTTTTTATTTTTTCAATTGGAGTAGATAGACTAAACTATTGCCCGGTTCATACTCCACCCACGTCGATTGAACAGGTGAAGAGGCTCATCTCTTGTTCCCTGTTTAGGATGTGGTTTCCGGCTTTCTCTTTTCCAATCTTTTCACTCTTACGTAGCGCCCTGCACATCAGTGGCGTTACCGCCTTGCTCGAAGTGATATGATTAAAAAAAAATCTTCATGGCTAATGCTCCTACGAAAATAGGTTACTGGTGCCCCCTCCACAAAGATTTACTCTGGCAACCAGTCTGGCAACCAGTCTGGCAACAAGGTCCCACTCTTTTACAGTTAAATCAACCAAACGCAGGCGAAAAATCTACATTACCCAGTGTATCTTGTTATTTTCCTTTTTCTCTACCTTCGCAATTGTGTTCACTCCTGTGTTTACATCCTTCTCTTGTCCTTTCTCTGACACACCCTGTTACTGGTTCGTCTTGCTCTTCACTCTCCTCCTGCCTAAACTTTTATTCTCTTATGTGGCCCCCTGCGCATCAGTGGCAGTAAAAAAAAGAAAGAAAAAGGACTGAGAAACGTATAAGTGATGAACAAGAAGATGGCAATTGATGTTACATTTTGCTTTTTGGATAGTGTAGCTATCAGGGAAGCAAATAAACTGAATGATGTTCCACAGGCGGGAAGTGGCCGTCATATTTTACTTTTTCAACGGTAAAAGATAGGGACCTAGATGCTAATCTAATCAGTCAGTCAGTTAAGTGCCATACGTGATACACGCTTGGGCGATCATGTCTCGAAAGAGACATGACTGACTGGGCAGAAGATTATCCTGCAGTAGGTTGCCATTGCTTTCTGCGGTAGCCTGGTTGCCGACCAAGGCTATAGAAACCAATCTGTCCTGCTATTTAACCCATAACTGGAAGGAAGAGACGGATTAATACCTTTCCCGAGGGTATTTGCGCGTAAGTGAATACAATGGATTAAACTGGAATTCGAACTCGGCTCCCCGGTTTCTCGTTCCGAGCCGATATCCAATGGACCACAACGCACATCCTAATCGCTAATCTAATAGTGCGCTTAAATTCAATTGGTCATGGCACCAGGGAAGGGAGCTTGTCAGAGCAGTTACCATAAAAATATTTGTGGAAAAGACAATGGGAAGCCACGTTACATCGATGAGAAAGTGACTAAAGTCGAGATAATAATTCAGGACAATTACATTTCAGATAATTCTTTGGATTTTGTCGAGAAACTCAAGATGAACAGCAGGATCACTCGACCAGATTAGCAACAGTATTCAATACATGAACAAAAGATAGATTTAAAATCTGCAAGACGCTATCTGACGAGAAAAACGTCCTGGCCAGACACAGCAAACCACACTTCTTAGCAGCAAATGCAGCTGCAGATTAGATGTAGGTATTGAAGGTAATGTCTCCTTTTATCATATAAAATTGAAGGCAAAGTTATCTCTTTCGTATATATATATATATTTGTAGGATATTATGAACATGTGTTATTTGAGAAGGTTAATGAGCCACTTATTTATCGACGTTATGTTGATGACACCTTCTCATTATTTAACAGCATATCTGAAGCTGAAATTTTTTTAGTTCAGCTAAACTCCCTACATCCATCTCTTCAGTTTACTATGGAGACGGAGAAGGATGGGGGTCTTCCATTTTTAGATGTCTATGTTCAGCGACGGGATGAGGTTTTCGTAACTTCTGTGTTTCGTAAACCGACTTTCACCGGTCTATATACTAATTGGAACTCTTTTGTCCCTAAGTCCCGTAAAATTGGCCTAATAGAAACTTTGGTTTACCGTGCCCTTAATATTTGTTCTCCTGAATGCTTGGCCAGCGAATTAACACGCTTGCATGATATTTTTGAAGGGAACGGGTACCCCATTAATTTGGTGAAACGGGTTATTGCTCGTAAGATTAAACGGTTTAAAGAACCAAAGGTTGAAGGGCCAAGTCGCTGTCCTTTGTATCTCAAATTACCCTGGCTTGGTAGAAAATGTCTTGCTGTTACTGACAAAGTTTCGGCTAGTATTTCGTCGGGTTATTTTTCAGTGCAGTTGCGTGTTGTTTATAAGACAAGGCCTGTGTTTCCATCTTTCTTTAAGGATCGGTTGTCCTATTTTCGTAAAAGTTCCGTTGTGTATAAATTTAAGTGCTGTTGCGATGCAGCATATATAGGACGAACCAATCTGAGGTTGGAGACGCGGGTTGCGCAGCATGTCCCCGCGAATTTACGTTTAGGCAATTCCCATAGCAATATAAGGACAACTCAAGCTGTGTTGGATTCAGCAATCGGCCAGCACCTGCTGGATAATCAGGTTTGTGCCTCCTCCTATGAGGACAATTGGTTTTCTGTCTTGCATAGTGCTCGATCGGCATATCATCTACGTGTTTTGGAGGCCATTTGCCTAAAAATCCAGCAGCCGAGCCTGTGCAGGCAGAAAGAGCAGTTCTTACGCTCTTTGCAACTACTGGCGAGTTTGTGAGTGTAACATTTTTCTTTTTTATTTCACTCTTGTGGGATTTATATGTTTACACCCCACTCACTTCTTAATATTTTCTCAATAAATTTATTTTTAAACGAATTCCATCTTCTCCCAGTATTGCAAATATTCCCTTTTTGTTGTGTCCTCTTCTATACCCATTTATAATTTTGCCAACGTAACCCTTGACAAGTGTTGGCTGAAAGGTTCCTCGGGTTTGGGTTAAAATGACGTCCACTCTCTTTAAGGATATATATATATATATATATATATATATATATATATATATATATATATATATACATTTTATAAATTATATTTTAGAACATGTACAATTTTTTTATATTTCCACTACAAATCGTACATTTGTTTCGACATTGAAACTACAATGTCTCATCAGGTGGTGTGGACAGGAATGGAAAGCCTCTTTTCTTGTATTTGGTGAGTTGTGTGTGGGATGTTGTTAGTGATAAGGGAATAAGTCTTGTAAATTGTCCCTTTTAATTTTGAAGAAAGTGGTGTGAGTAGTGAATATAGTTGATTAATGAGTGTGTTGGAATTTTGTAGACAGATTTAACATTAGCAGATAGGATCTAAGTTTTATGATCTTGCGACTAGACTTTATCCTTTGGATTTCTTTAGGGAGCAGAGTAGGGAGGTGTAAGGGGTGGGGAGTGATAGGATTGGACTTACCTCTTATTTGTACAACTATAGAATATTTTTGTATTTTAGCACAGTTTTTATAATCAATCTAATTTTGTATATTTAACCTTAATTTTGGATTTAGGAAATTGATTTTTTTCTATTAAATTTTAAATTTTAAATTAGATCACAATTTGTGGTGTGTAATAGGTAAGAATTAATGTAAGAGGTAAAATTTAATTTTAGTATTTAAGGTAATAGTTAGCATTATATATATATATATATAATTGACTTGTGGGTATATATATATATAAATCTTTGGCAACCAAGAATTTTTAGCTCTTTCTCGAATTCTTCGTTTATGATTCTTACTGTATAGTGAGCCTGCTTCAATCTCAGTTATTTGCGAAGTATACAGGAGAATGTGAAATCTTAATAATTTTCCAGAAACTGTGTTATATTCCTGTATGTCCATCAAATAAGAATACACCTATATATATATACGTAAAGAATAATTTGAAAATACTATATATATATACTGCTGTCAAATTATACATATATATATTCTTTGTAAACGAAATGTTACGCGATCTAGGTTTCTACCTTTCGGTGTTTTCAGGCGATTTACAATAATTGATTTTACCGATTTTTTAATAACATTCACCAGAGGGGGATTTATTTTTTGAAAGCGCAATTTTAATTAGATTTAAAAAAAAAAAGCTCACGTAACAGGAATTTTTTTTATGAACCCGCAATTTTCAAAATTATGAGAAGTTAGTAAAAGTTCATCCATGATTGTATGATCCTAATAGGTATTTGTTAGTATGGTTAGCGCACGTAATAGGTATTTGTTAGTATGGTTAGCGCACGTAATAGGTATTTGTTAGTATGGTTAGCGCACGTAATAGGTATTTGTTAGTATGGTTAGCGCACGTAATAGGTATTTGTTAGTATGGTTAGCGCACGTAATAGGTATTTGTTAGTATGGTTAGCGCACGTAATAGGCATTTGTTAGTATGGTTAGCGCACGTAATAGGTATTTGTTAGTATGGTTAGCGCACGTAATAGGCATTTGTTAGTATGGTTAGCGCACGTAATAGGTATTTGTTAGTATGGTTAGCGCACGTAATAGGCATTTGTTAGTATGGTTAGCGCACGTAATAGGTATTTGTTAGTATGGTTAGCGCACGTAATAGGCATTTGTTAGTATGGGTAGCGCACGTAATAGGCATTTGTTAGTATGGTTAGCGCACGTAATAGGCATTTGTTAGTATGGTTAGCGCACGTAATAGGCATTTGTTAGTATGGCTAGCGCACGTAATAGGTATTTGTTAGTATGGTTAGCGCACGTAATAGGCATTTGTTAGTATGGTTAGCGCACGTAATAGGCATTTGTTAGTATGGTTAGCGCACGTAATAGGTATTTGTTAGTATGGTTAGCGCACGTAATAGGCATTTGTTAGTATGGTTAGCGCACGTAATAGGTATTTGTTAGTATGGTTAGCGCACGTAATAGGCATTTGTTAGTATGGTTAGCGCACGTAATAGGTATTTGTTAGTATGGTTAGCGCACGTAATAGGCATTTGTTAGTATGGTTAGCGCACGTAATAGGCATTTGTTAGTATGGTTAGCGCACGTAATAGGTATTTGTTAGTATGGTTAGCGCACGTAATAGGCATTTGTTAGTATGGTTAGCGCACGTAATAGGTATTTGTTAGTATGGTTAGCGCACGTAATAGGCATTTGTTAGTATGGTTAGCGCACGTAATAGGCATTGGTTAGTATGGTTAGCGCACGTAATAGGCATTTGTTAGTATGGTTAGCGCACGTAATAGGCATTTGTTAGTTTGGTTAGCGCACGTAATAGGCATTTGTTAGTATGGTTAGCGCACGTAATAGGCATTTGTTAGTATGGTTAGCGCACGTAATAGGTATTTGTTAGTATGGTTAGCGCACGTAATAGGCATTTGTTAGTATGGTTAGCGCACGTAATAGGCATTTGTTAGTATGGTTAGCGCACGTAATAGGCATTTGTTAGTATGGTTAGCGCACGTAATAGGCATTTGTTAGTATGGTTAGCGCACGTAATAGGCATTTGTTAGTATGGTTAGCGCACGTAATAGGTATTTTTAGTATGGTTAGCGCACGTAATAGGTATTTGTTAGTATGGTTAGCGCACGTAATAGGCATTTGTTAGTATGGTTAGCGCACGTAATAGGCATTTGTTAGTATGGTTAGCGCACGTAATAGGCATTTGTTAGTATGGTTAGCGCACGTAATAGGCATTTGTTAGTATGGGTAGCGCACGTAATAGGTATTTGTTAGTATGGTTAGCGCACGTAATAGGCATTTGTTAGTATGGTTAGCGCACGTAATAGGTATTTGTTAGTATGGTTAGCGCACGTAATAGGCATTTGTTAGTATGGTTAGCGCACGTAATAGGCATTTGTTAGTATGATTAGCGCACGTAATAGGCCTTTGTTAGTATGGTTAGCGCACGTAATAGGTATTTGTTAGTATGGTTAGCGCACGTAATAGGCATTTGTTAGTATGGTTAGCGCACGTAATAGGTATTTGTTAGTATGGTTAGCGTACGTAATAACTCGTTTACAAATGAAAAATATTCAAAAGTTCTAAAATATAATTGTAATGAACACGTTTTAATAAAACTGTGTACTTTTCTAACTCATTTATTCCGAATAACTAAATAATTAAATAATTCACACACACACACACACACACACACACACACACACACACACACACACATATATATATATATATATATAATGGTTAGAGCGTTCACTTTCTGATGATGAAACCTGGGTTCGAATCTTATTGTAGTCAATTTATCAGGCAGATAACTCCTCGATATCAATCAGTTGTTGTATTAGTTTCTAGTGAAATTTTTCTGTGTTTTAGTACTTTACTCAGCTTCTTGAGCGTGTCCTTCGCCATGTCAATTCGTCTTCAAATCTCTGTGTGGCACTTTCCATCTCCTGTTAGAACACTTCCTAGGTATTTAAATTTTTGTACTTGCTTGATTCTAGTATCCTCCATCTGTATTTAGCAATTTGGGCTGCTCTTTTTGCCGATGACCATGCATTCAGTTTTCTTGCAGTTTATTCGTAGTCCTTTTTTTTCACTCTATTCAGCTACCTTCTGTAGGAGGTCTTGAAGTTTTCTTTCGGTTTCTGCAATCAGCACTGTATCATCTGCATACCTTATGTTGTTCAAATTATGGCCTCCGATGACAAATCCTGGCGTAACATCTACGGTCCTCAAAATATTCTTGCTGTACAAGTTGAACAGATCCGGTGAAAAGACACATCTTTGTCTTACGCCCATTTCTATCTTTATACATCTACTGAAATCGTTACCTGTCCGTATGCAGGCAGTTTGCTGCCAGTAGAGATTCTTGATTACTCTGATTTCTTTCCCAAAAATGTCGAGGCTGCTGAGCATCTCCATCAATTTTTTGTGGCGTATTTTGTCGAATGCCTTCGCATAATCAATAAAACATAGGTACAAGTCCTTCTTCATTTGTATTGCCCTTTCGGATAGCATCCTAATCATAAATATGGCGTTCCTTGTTCCAGTGTCTTTGGCAAACCCGCATTGTTCCTGTCCTATCTCTGACCTGATTCTACTTCTCGCTCTATTCATCAGGATTCTGACAATCAGTTTTGTAATGTGACTCATTAAGCTGATAGTTCGGTGTAGTTTGCACTCGTCTGCACCTGGCTTCTTCGGCAGTGCTATAAAAATCGACTTGCATAAGTCGTGTGGTATTATTCCACTATTATAAATTTCATTTATTATTTCTGTAATTTTCTCTGTGCCGAATTCTTCCAGGGCTATCAGCAGCTCTATTACAATGCCGTCTGGACGAACTGATTTGTTTCTTTTCAGTTTGGCCATTGCAGCTTCCACTTCGGACTGTAATATTTCCGGTCTGTCCTCATCCTTGTGTATTCTTGGTTGCTCTCTCCTGTCGTGGAAAAGATCTTTTATATATTCTTCTCATCGCTGGAGTATTTCCTCCTTTTCCAATATTATCATTCCACCCTTGGATTTATTGGTGCGTTTTAATGATGAAATTGCCAAAACGGCCACAAATGAAAAAGAACAGGTGATCTTTAACCAAGACGACGCACCGTGTCACAAGTCGTTCACAACGATGACAAAACAAGATGAATTTCACTTCGAATTGCTTCCGCATCCACCCTATATTCCAGATCAGGCCCCCAGCGACTACCGGCTGTTTGGAAACCTCAAAAGAATACTCCAACGAAAAAAATTTTGCTCCAATGAAGAAGTGATAGCGGAAACTGAGGCGTATTTTTAGGCCCAAAACAAATCGTTCTACAAAAAGTTATCGATTTGTTAGAGGAGCGTTAGAATCAATCAATATATCACCCAAGAAAGAGACTAGGTTGATGAATAATGTCGAATTTTGCCTAAAAGTTGTTGTATTAGTTCGGCTCAGGATTTATTGAATGATGTGTTATGTATGTGTGTGTCGGTGTATATATATATATATATATATATATACATATGCGTGTATGTGTGTGTGTGCATATATATCTACGTACGTATATATACATATATATATGTATGTGCGTGTAATTGTATATATACAAATGTATTTATATAGAAAAACAAACATTTTAGCAGGGCACGTAGATATACACACAAACACACAAACGCCCCCCCCGCATATATATATATATATATGTGCGTGTGTGTGTGTATGTCTGTGTGTATGTTCATATATATGTATGTATATATACGTACATATATATACATATATATCTATGTATATATGTGCGTACGTATATATATATGTATATATATATATATATGTGTGTGTGTGTGTGTGTGTGTGTGTGTGTGAGTGTGTGTGTGTGTGTCTGTGTGTGTGGGTGTGAGAGAGAGCGAGAGAAAGAGAGAGCGTACGTAATCGAGTGGTTAGATCGTTCAAATTTTGCCGGTTTGTCCGTAAGGTGACATTTCTTGATTAACAATATGCTGTGGAAGTTATACGACACCTTTGGAAAGATCTGCTCAACATAGGATTAGTATAAACCACAAGTTGGTGTGCGGGTTAGTGTAATAGGTATATGGTAGTCACCTCCGCCCCTGGCAGATGAGTGTGCTCAAAAATAGTTAGTCAAACATATATATATATCTGCAAATTGAGATGAAACTTAAAGGGGAAATAGCCATTTACAATATGTCATTTTAAGACATGCGTTCTCACCCCCTTTTAAACAAAGAATGGGAAAAACTCTAAGGCAATAAGTTTGCTTTAGTAACGGAATGGATTGGGGGATATTAGTTTTTATAGAGTTAATCTAGCGGAATTTTAGTAGTAATTTCTACTTTGGTATTAGGAGGTAGGTCACTTGACACTTGAGATTTTGTATCGGTAGGTAGATGGAAAGTAACTGCTTAGCCAATTAAAAACAACAACTTATTTTGACTAATTAGAAGAATAGGATAATTATTTCAGTTTACATTTATTTCTATGACGAGACATACTAATGATCTCCCTCCGTTTATTTAGGAGTATATTCTGGTATTGAAATTTAAAAATTAAAATTTTTTCTGTCAAACATAGATGACATCTGTCTCTTAAGCTATTAAAGGGCCTAGCTTTGCCTATCAGCTTCCATTTTATCTGTGGATTTAAGTTATTTTCTTTTAATTCCCAGTATTTTCGAGAAAGGGCTGTTTGGTATCTAAAACTAGTGTTGGTGAAGGTGTGCCGGTGTGTATAAAGCCGTTGCTTCCAAATTCCCGCCGAAATCCCGATGAGGCTTTCAGTATAAGAAAGTACTTTCGGCCATGTATGTGAAAATTAGTTCAGCATAACACAGCAAGTGTCTGTATGTTAAAGTAGACGTTTTTAGCTTCTTTTAAAAATTACTAGTTTATCTCAAGTAGATCAAAAGTTATGGCATTTCGAAAGTCGTCAAACTTTAAATACGATTTTCTCGTTTTTTTCATTTCTTGCTGGAAAGTACCTCCTAATTTCAAACGTCTCTTATATATATATATATAAATACACAGTTCTTAGCATTTACTATTTAAAAGTTCTCCATTCAAAGTCGAGGAATATATTATTGCAATATTTTTATCATAAATGGATAGGCGATCGTTGGTAATTGGTGATGAAACTGAATTTTATGAAAATTTAAAAACAAATCGTTACCTTTTTTCCGACATTTAAAGGGTGGAGCATAAGGTAAGAATTAAAATTGTTCTTGTGGGAATGTCTCGATTAACCAATAGAAAGTCAGATCTGTGCTAAATATGAAAAAATGTCTAAATAGTGAAAGTGGGTGAGTTATTTTAACAGGTCATAATAAGCCGGCACTTAGTTTTGTCATCATTGGTAAATGCCGACGCTTACAGTTGTCATCCACAATCCCCAATGATGACCACAATTAAAGTAAAAGATAATTTTTAAATATATTTATGCATTGATGTGACACAACGTTAGACTTTTCACTTTATAATTGCAATTTTTCTTTTGTCAGCATTCTCATTCAGGGCGATAGCAATCATGGCTCTCCGTAGCTTCCTGTTATTTTTAGATCTTAATCATGGCTCTCCGTAGCTTCCTGTTATTTTTAGATCTTAATAAATTTTGTCTTTTTCATCTCTCTTTAACCCTATTCTTCCATCCATTCATTCAAGCTCACTATGTTGATGAGTTGTTTTTCTCTTTCCATCATGACTTCAATCTGTCCTTTGAATATCGAAATTGCCAAGCCCTGTTTTCTCATTATGTACCGTAAAGATTTTCAGTGTTTTTTCCCGGTGTTATGTGTAACTGTTCTTTTTTGTTTCCATTATCTCTAGTCGTTGCTCACATGTTTTGTCTGTTGTATTCTCAGCATGCTTCTCCAGAACTCTACGATTCGCCATACCACGCAAATTGTACAGGGTGGGGCAGTGCTAGTTGCTTATTTGAATTTAGCGCCCTGAAGCGATGGTACGATTAACCCGGTGTATTGAGTAGAATGGACAACTTCTGACTGATGTTATCTTTAAAGCTTGTAAAACAAAATTTAAATGTTGTAATTGCTGCTGTTTAAAGAATTACATATTTATCTGCATTACTTTTGTTTTATTTGTTATTCCAAATAAGCAAGTTGATCTACCCGAACCTGTACCATTAGTAAGATGGACTTTCCACTCGAGCGGCTTCTTTTCATGAACCTTATCATTGTGAAAACATGACGATGCTTCCTCGATCGCTACAAGTTTAACTTCTTCAAGACTAGGGTTAACCATTATCGTCCCCAGAGATCCTTGCCTTTCCAATATCGGTCTAGCAAAGCATCTGAGAGATTACAATGAAAAAGAAAGGAATTACCAAATTTATACATGAACATCACATATGCTCTCAGATGTCGCGTAATAAAAATTCGATAATACAAACCTAACGCAGTAATTATTAATTTCTCTTATCTTCTTCTGCTACGCTCGACTTTTACAAAAGCCAATTCAGGCTGACAATGAAACGCTGCTGACGTAGGAAGAAGTGGACAGATTTCGCTTTCCAATCTCAATAGCGTCAAAAATGTCTATGCGTTTTTCTTCCATTCTAGAACCCTTTTAACACAGACGAAATCAGTCAAACCTCTCGGTGCTCAAGGAATATTTCTGGGAAAGGAAGTACATTTCTTAGTTTCACCAGTTCTCTCATTTTTTTTTTTTAAAGCGTTTCACCCCGAGCAAGGCATGTCACTGCCACTACTGCGCAGGGGGCTACGTAGAGTGGAGAAAGGCTGATTAAATATAGGAAATGTCAGAGGGTGGGTGATAGGCGGGTAAGGATACCGAGAATGAGGGTTGGGTAGATGAGAGTGTTCTGAGAATAATTGGGAGTTAGTGTGATAGGAGGTGTCTATTGACCCTACATTTAAACACCTGGAGATTGTAACTGTCGGGAAAGCAGAGTTGTGGAAGGGAGTTCCACAGGCGGGAAGCGCGAGAAAAGAAGCTGTTGGAGTAGAATTTACGGTTACATCTTATTTGTTTAACTGTAAAAGGGTGGGACCTAGTTGCTAATCTAGTATCTCGTGTAAATTCGTGCTTAGGCGGCACCAGTGATCTAAGCTCATCGGAGCAGAAGCCATGAAAGTACTTGTAGAAGAGGCACAGGGAAGTCACATCACGCCGGTGAGAGAGCGGCTGCAGCCGGTCTGCCAAGTCAGTATCAACCACGTTACAGATCCTCCTTTGTATTTTGTCAAGAAGCCCAAGGAGAGCAGCAGGGGCACCCGACCAGATATGGCAGCAATAAAAAAAACAAAAAAAAAAACATGGCCGGTCTTAGAATTCCTACATATAACCAAAACCCTAACCCTAATATACCAAACCTAAATTTGATAATTAAAAACAATTTACACAAACATGGTCGCAGTGCATTAAAAGAGCGACAATTTACAGCTACGTTCCGTCATACCATGGACATAGAAGCGAGTCACCCACATTTGCATTAATCATTATCTTTCCTACATATCCTCATGAACTAGAATTCCAACACTCTATCTCGATTGGATCTTAGGCCTTTTACACTTTTAACATCATTGTCAAATAAAAGAAGCCCATATTAACTTATAAATTGAGAAAATGGTATTTGCCAACATTTCTGAGATAGGGTAGTATTTACAGAATTTACATTATTCGGACTATTGTCCTCATCTTTGTTGCCATTTGTACGACGTTTCGGCTGTTGTACGCTCCGGTCATCTTCTGGGAATTTCGAACTGAACCCTTTATTGGGGTATATGAATATCATAGTAGTGTCGCCTTATAACAATCACTGGGTTACATTACGTAGTAGTGTCACTTCTGATAGTCACGAGTTATCTCCCTCTAACCCTACCCTGTAAGTTACTTGTTCACCACTGATTAAACTCACAATTCTTTTGGTCAAGTCACAAACGTCTGTATTCACTGGGCCATGTGTCCTTAAGGACAAAAACAACTTAATTTTTTTGGACTTAAAAACCTAATGTTCAGTGTCTTTTTTTTACCATAGTTCATATTGCAGTATTTTGATGAAAATAGTTTTCTCTATTATTTTTTATGTTAATAGTTTTCTCTATTATTTTTTTCATACCAGAGCTCATATTGCAATTTTTGACATTAATGATTTTCTCTGGCACTCCATATTATTGGTTCCTATATTGTGTTAACTTACAAACAAAAAATTTTTCAAACTGTAGACATCGAAGTCACTAATCGAGTAAGTTAGCTAGAGCTAAAGAACACATTTTATACTAATATTTAATATCGAGGTGATTTGGAAGAGATGAGTTTATGCCTTTCTCAAGAGCAATATTATGAAATCGATCGCAACTGAGACGACTGCAATTTGAAAGCGATTTTTATTTTCGCACTGATAACCCTTATGCTACCAACAAAATTAAGACTTCCCATGCAAATAACGTATTGGTCTCTTTGTTGCTAGAGTTGTCTGTGTAAAATCGAAAACCTCGACGCTAATTGTCAATGAATACTGGCCTTGTAATTTTGAGTCGCTTTTGTTTTCCTTGGTATCAACCTATTGTTACAGTTATCGGTGGCTTATTTAGAAATTATCGTATTATCTTGTTAGTTCGCGTAAAACGAATATGGAGATTAAAAAAACATTTTTTTAAATACTCATTAACATATGTAGCAGAAAAGTTGGTAGATGGATTAATTTGGTAGAATTTGTTGCAAGTTAGTAAACTATTTGTCAGAAGCTTATAAATTTATATATTTAAAAAAAAAAGAGAGAGAGATCCGGGCATTTCTCGGAAAGTAATTCAAAAGGTCGAAGAATCGTATGAAAATCTTTGCCTGAAGGACAAGTAGCTTTGTTCCTTGACAGCTTTGTTTTATTGGTTTCTAGTCGAAAAAGCGAATTACTGGCGATGAAACGCAGAAAAGGTGTGTGGAGAGCCGAATTGGGAGTCTTATTTTTGAAAATCAATCAAATGAATATTCTTATCTTGACTGATCAGAAATAGGAAAAGGGAAAACACAAATGAAAGAAAAAGTGCTGAATCTTTAAACAGATAACAAATCCCTTCGCTTTAAGAAAGAAAGGAAGGAAGGAAGGAAGGAAGAAGATGATGATGAGGAGGTCAAGAAGGAAATATTTTGTTGGAAATTGATGCTTCGAAAAGGGATCGGATATTGAAATTTTTTTAGGAAATACAAGTAATAAATGCAACAGAATTCCGATAAAAAAGATCATATTTTTAAAATGCACATATATTAGATAGGTATATATGTTACGTGCGTTGTGGTGCAGTCGATGTCCACTCGGAACGAAAAATCGGAGAGCCGAGGTCAAATTTTAATTGAATTCGTTTTATTCATTTACGCGCATATTTGCACAAAAGTGAATAAAACGAATTCAACTGAAATTGAATAACTTCAGAGAAAATCATTAGTATCAAAAATTGCAATATGAGCTCTGGTATTAAAAAAATTTTAGAGAAAACTATTAACATAAAAATAATAGAGAAGACCATTAACATAAAAATACTAGAGAAAACTATTTTCATCAAAAAATTGCAATATGAACTATGGTAAAAAAGGATTACTGAACATTAGTTTTTTTAACTCCCAAAAATTGAGTTGTTTTTGTCCTTAAGGCCCAGTGAATATAGACGTTTGTGACTTGACCAAAAGAATTGTGAGTTTAATCAGTGGTGAACAAGTAACTTACAGTCAAAAATAAAAAAAAATAATAGAGAAAACAACTGGATTAATAACTTGTAAAATTTATTAATCCATTTCTTTTTCCTCTATGTTATGGGTCAAATCTATGGGTTAAATAACAGGTTCTATAGACTTGGTTGTCAACAATTCTACCGCAGAAATAAATGGCAACCTACTGCGAGGAAAACTTCTGCTTAGTTAGTCATGCCTCTTTCGAAACATGATTGCACAAACATGTATCATGTATGGCACTTAACTGACCGATACACGGGGTATATTAAATATTGAGAGCCAATATTTATGAGGACGGCTTAGGCCTGAGTTCATATGCAATGTTCATATTTATAAATGACCTATACCTGGTACTGAACACTTCTTTTTAACTGTACCAAATTTTAAACAATATTATATATTTCTACGAAAATATAATGGATTTATTTTAATCTAACATTATGGGTCATATAACCTTCGTTGGAAACCAGTCTACCGCAAAAAGTAGAGTAGTGAGTATGTTTTATGTTCCGAACACGGTAAGCACGTTGTTACATATTACATGTCCTTTAAAAAACTGCTTTCTTGATTCCCTCAATCTTCTTCTTCATGTACCGTGTCCTTTCAGGACGTACGCGATCATGGACTTCCATTTGTATCTGTCTCTTGGTATCTCTAAGCCCCCGATCCACCATTCATTTGCGTTGCTTTCCCCGGTATCTCCTTCTCTTTACCTAACCTGTGAGTATTAAGTTTAGGTCCTTCCTCCTCATAACCTGTCTCAGGAATCTCATTTGTCTCTTCCTGATATTTAGTATGAGTTTTCTTCTCGTTTGCGTCCTTCCCAACACCTCATCGTTGTACACGTGCTCCGACCATGGTATCCTCAGCATCTTTCTGTAAAACCACATTTCTGCTGCCTCAAGCCTCTCCTTACACAAACGAAATTGACACAAAAACTCATGCTGCATCTCTCAGACTAGAGCTCAATGCAATCCCATTTAAAAACATACGGAGATCTACGAAAACCTATCCGTAACATACTTATTGACAATACTATAGCGCCCGCCATATGTAAAAAAGGGTAACAATAATGGAAGCATTATCAATAATAATAATAATAATAATAATAATAATAATTAATAATTATAATTATTGTTAAAAACCAGAAAGAAAAAACTTGCCTATTAATTGATATGGCTTGTCCAGCGGATTGTAACATAGCAAACAAGGAATTCGAAAAACTGTCAAAATATAAAGACATGGAAATTGAAATGGAAAAAATGTGAAAATTGAAAACAAGAGTTGTGCCAGTGATAGTAGGTGCACTTGGAATGATAAAAAATGGAACACAACAACACAATGAAAGAATCCATGGAAACCTCAGCTTAAGAGATATACAAAAATGGTCTTATTAAGTACAGCCCACACACTAAGGAAAACCTTGTCTATGTAACGCTTGGGATGATAGGGTAGATAGAAAAAACATGAAATGGAGCCATAACAACACACCACGACCTGCCTTAGGTCTTCCCGCAGACTTGGTTGGTAGTGCGACCATAGCAGAAATAGAATTATGAATAATAATAATAATAATAATAATAATAATAATAATAATAATAATAATAATAATAATAACATATAAACTATTAACATCTATTTTAACAAAACAGACATATTTATTCTTAGAAAGAAATGACATGATACCGCTTGAACAAAAAGGGCGCAAACGTGGCTGTTATGGTTGTAAAGACCAATTGCTAATTAACAAAATGATCCTGGAAAACTGCTACAGTACAAAATAAAATCTTAGTACTGCCTGGATAGATTATCGAAAGGCATTTGATAGTGTGCCACATTCCTGGATTTTAAAGACTTTAAATATATACAAGATATCGCCCGTCATCATCAATTTGATCAAACAGTGCATGTCTATATGGAAAACAACCCTTTACCTCAATCATATAAATGGAACCTATAAGTCTGATGAAATAAACATCAAAAGAGGTATATTTCAAGGTGATTCTTTATCTCCCTTACTATTCTGCATATCATTAATAGCACTAACCAGTCAACTTAATAAGACAGAATGTGGTTATAAAATAGGCCAAAAGAAAATAAGCCATCTATTTTACATGGATGACTTAAAGTTATATGCTAAGAATGATAATGAGCTGGAAGGTCTTCTGCAAACTATAAAAACTTCAGCGAAGACATTGGAATGAAATTTAATTTGAATAAATGTGCTAAAGCTACAGTTTTACGTGGATCAATACAAGAAACATCCTCAATTAGCTTAGACCCTGCTGTAACAATAAAAGAATTGAAACCAGAAGAAGCTTATAAATACCTAGGTGTAAATGAGAGCGAAAACATTCACCATAAAAAAATGAAAGAAATAGTGCGTAAAGAGTACTATAGAAGGCTACGAATGATATTAAAAACTGAATTAAATTCACAGAACAGAGTTATGGCCATTAATAGCCTTGCAATCCCAGTTGTCCAATATAGCTTTAACATCTTAAACTGGACTCTAAACGACATCAGGCGAATGGATGCTAAAACAAGAAAGCTTCTTTCTAAGCATAAGATGCATCATCCAAAGGCTGATGTAGACCGTCTATACATACCCCGTAAAGAAGGTGGAAGAGGTCTTATTCAGCTGGAATTGTCATACAAGACAACAACTATTGGCTTACTAACATACATAGAAACAACAAAGGATTGGATGATGCAATTAGTACGACAACATGAAGAAAGAAAGAAAAAATATTCAATAATAAAAGAAGGCAGTAAATACAAACAAGATTTACAGTTAGTAGATTCTGTAGAAAAGCAAAACAGAAGCCAAGAACCAACTATTGCGGCAAAAAATATGAAAATGAAAGCCAAAGATAAAGCTCTTGAACAGATGAAACAGCGCTGGCAAGACAAACCTCTGCATGGCCAATATCCAGAACGTGCCAATAAATCCAATGTTGACAAAGTTAATACTCATCGATGGTTACGTGCATCTGGATTAAAGTCTGAAATTGAAGGCTTTATTCTTGCAGCACAAGACCAAAGTCTTTTCACTAGAAACTTTCAGGCAAATATTATGCATAATAATATGGATCCAAAATGCAGGTTTTGTGATAAACACCAAGAAACAATAGACCACCTAATCTCAGGCTGTTCTGTGCTTGCCCCAAATGAATATAAAAATCGCCACGATAGAGTTGGGCAATATTTACATTGGGCAATGTGCAAACATTATGGAAAAGCTGTAAACAAACACTGGTATGAACATCACCCAGCACCGGTTACAGAAATAGAAGATGTAACCATTCTATGGTATTACACCATCTACACAGACAGAAAAATTGAAGCAAACAGGCCAGACATTATTGTTAAAAACCAGAAGGAGAAAACTTGTCTATTAATTGATATGGCTTGTCCAGCGGATTGTAACATAGCAATCAAGGAATTTGAAAAACTGTCAAAATATAAAGACCTGGAAATTGAAATAGAAAAAATGTGGAAATTGAAAACAAGAGTTGTGCCAGTGATAGTAGGTGCACTTGGAATGATAAAAAATGGAACAAAACAACACATTGAAAGAATCCCTGGAAACCCCAGCTTAAGAGATATACAAAAAATTGTCTTATTAAGTACAGCCCACACACTAAGGAAAACGTTATCTATCTAATGCTGGGGATGATAGGGAAGATAGAAAAACATGAAATGTAGTCATAACAACACGCCACGACCTGCCTTAGGTCTCCCCGCAGACTTGGTTGGTAGTGAGATCAAAGCAGAAATCGAAATATGATGAAAAATGACATAATAATAATAAAAACAACATTCAATAATATTAGGTACCTCTACTCATTTTTCTATACCTAAATTTAAATTTAAATTTTAAAAATAAAAAAAAGTTATCTTCAAGCTTTGAAATTAGCATTAATTGAAAGCCGAGGGATTAAATTTAGTAACTCCAGTAAACAAAATACGTGGTGTATTTTAAACCGAAATTCTATTGATCGGAATAAAAAATTTTCTGAATTTAAAAAAAAGTTTTAAAAATTTCAAATTTTCCGTCATTTTTCATCGATTGTAAATTGAAGCCAATTCGCGGTTTTAAAAACTCTCACAAAAATAAAATACACCTCGCTGACACATTATTTTCTTCAAATTACCGAATTTAAACTTACTTTAAGTTGACTTGAAACAAGAATGTTTCAAAAAGCATTTCTCAATTACGTAGCCGTGTTATGACAGCTGTCAACTCCTTATCTGCACCTTAGGAGCAGCCGGCAACTGAGGATTTGGTATCCGGCGAAAAGTACGGAAGACGAATTTCGTATAAATCTTATTCATACAAATCGTTTTTTTTAATTTTTTAATATGTTAAAATTTAAAATTTAACATAGTTTTCAGCAATTATCCAATAAGTGATGGCATTTTAGTTAGTTTAGCTTTGCAGGCTTACGTTTGAAGATGTTTTTTGAAAAATAAAAATTTAAAAAATATAAAATTTATTTTAAAATTATTTACAATTAATTTATGAAATCTCATGGCATTTATTAATTTTTATTTTTAATATCTATTTTTCATATTATTTTTAGGTACCTCTACAAATTGTGAATTTCAACAAAATTTTAAAATTATGAATTAAAATGTAAAAGTTGCATTAAACTTTTAAGGAATGACTTGCAAAACAGGCTGTTGAATTTTATAAACGTCTTGAAGAGACTTGAATCAGAATTAAAGTGCGGTTTCTCCTGTTTTCCATGTAAGGGGAATAATCCCAAACACTTGTTAAATTCTAAAATCAATAAGACCCCTATGGAAACTTGTTATGGCCACTATGGAACATCGTACTTAAATGAACATGCTTATTTGCACACACAAATTTTTTTTTTACTTATTTTAAAAATATAATGGGTGAAAAATTTTTATTAAATTTTTAATTTTTTGATAGGCAATATAACCATCAATTCTTAACTAAAAAAATACAACAGTTCTTTAAAAGTTTTTAAAAATATTTTTAAAACTTTATGAATTATTATAATAATAAAAAAATGAAAACAATTCTTTTAAAATTTTATTAGTAATCGAAAAAAAACTTTTCCTTCCGACTATAATGTCCTTAATTATTATTATTTATTCCAGCAATTAAAATCTTATCAAATTAAATTATATCAAAGTTTATTGCATTTTTTATTTTACTCTTCGGAGCAGATTTTCGGATAGTGCCGAATAATTTTAAATAAAAGAAAATAGATGATTTATATTTCCCGATGAGTTCTGCGTTTAACTAATAAAAAATAATTTGCCGAAATTAAAATTTATTAAAATTTCATAAATTTACATAGAGTTGGGGTAACAGAGTTTAAATAAAAAATTTTCTTCAATATTTTTAAAAAATAATAATTTCAAAAATAATTTTATTCATTTGTGAATGAGTACTGAAAGTTTCATTAAATTCCGACAATTATTTGTTGTTTTTTTTTCGAGAATTTCCAAATTAATGTGTTTGTCAACCGACAAAAATTATTATAATTTGCAGAAATTAAAATTTATTAAAATTTCATGAATTTACGTAGAGTTGGGGTAACAGAGTTTAAATAAAAAATTTTCTTCAATATTTTTAAAAAATAATAATTTCAAAAATAATTTTATTCATTTGTGAATGAGTACTGAAAGTTTCATTAAAATCCGACAATTATTTGTTGCTTTTTTTCGAGAATTTCCAAATTAATGTGTTTGTCAACCGAAAAAGTGAGTTACGTAAAAATTACGTGACCCGAAAACAAAAAAAGAACTAGATGACCCGTAGAGTAAAAATCGATGTAAACAATTTTAAGTATAAAGCACGAAATCAAATTTCGCAAGTCAGTGAAAAAATTCTTTACAGACAAAGAAGGCAACAGAAGCAACTTAAGATGCCAGCGTGAAAAAAACCAACCCACACACATAAACTTTCTGACCTGGTTGGTCATCACTTGACTTATCTATTTATATACAATACCTTGACCATCAGAAAAACAAACGTATATCGATATGTGAAATCACAAGTTTATTCGCGCCTGAAGAGAGTCAACTTTAGACTCGAAACACGTGTAACGTCACAAATACCATTATGGACACTTAATGTATCATACAAAAACAAGTAATATAAATAATAAAAATAAATCCACACTTTAAACAATACGTTCACGGCTTCTCGCAATTTTATATATATATATATATATATATATATATATATATATATTACATTTATGGCACGATTTCGAGTATTATGCGTTATGCAATGATCAGGTGCATATTTCAAACTAACAGTTTAATAGATTTGAATTCAGGTTTTCTCGAAGTTTATGGAATTAAATCTTATAAAGTTAAATTACTGCTTTTTTTAAAATAACAACATTAAAAATTTAAATATTGTAAGGTTACATATGGATAAAAATTTAAAATTTAAATTTGAAATTAACAATTAAAATTAAAATTAAAATAAAGAGAAAAAGTAATAAAATGCAGGGAGAAAAAATCAAAGGGGCGTAAATCATGAGTATTAAAAATTTAAATATTTAAATATTATATGTCCATAAAAATGTAGGAAAATTAAAATTTTAAAATTTTAGATAATAATAAAAATAAGATAAAATAAAATATAAATGAAAAGAAAGTTTAGAGGTTAAATTTAGAATTAACAATTAAAATGTAAGGAGCAAAAATAAAAGGGGGTTTAATTCACAAATGTTAAAAGTAATATTGCGGGGGAAAGAAAGAAAGAAAGAAAGAAAGAAAGAAAGAAAAAGAAAAGAAAGCAATAGTTAAACGTAAAGAGGGTTTTATATAAACCTGGTTTAAGTATTTACGTAAATATTTTTTCTATGACAGCATATTAAACTGTCAGTTTGAAATCTGCACCTGATGATTGCATAAAGCATGAAATCATAAATCCTGCCACAGACGTAGGATAATATGTATATATATATATATATATATAATAAAGCTCTGTTCATCCATGGGCAACGTTTTATTAACCCCTGAATAATAATAATATACATATGTGCACCCTCATATTTATATTTATTAATTTACGTCACTATATATATATATATATATATATATATATATATGTAATCACATTTCACTCTGGTCACAACACATTGCATTGCATTTAGACTTATTGTTCTGTTAACATTTCGGTCTTTCACGCGAAGTGACGTTATAGAACCACATTAAAAATTTACGAACTGCGCCTGCTATTCGGTTACTGTTATCGTCGCATAACAATGTTTTATGTCCACATAAAACAAATCATTTTCAATGGTGGATGTCTTTATGTTAACGTCCCTGTAACCTCTCTAGAACCAGCATAATAAAAAATATCCAAATGTTGGACAGTTTTTGTCTTTATTTTCACTTGAAATTAAAGCCAAAATACGATGTTTAGAACGGTTCATGATTAAACATAACAGACATCTATTTTCTGTTATATTTAACAATATGTGTTTAGAAAATTTTATGCTACCTCGATACACTATATATATATTTTTTTTTTCTAAACATATGTTGTTAAATGTAAGAGACAATGAATGTCTATTATGTTTGATCATGAGCCGTTCTAAACGTCGTATTTTTGATTTAATTCTAATATTAATTTTAGAAGAAAACCAATAAATAATTATCCAAATGTTGGAGAATTTTTGTCTTTATTTTTAACTGAAATTAAAGCAAAAATATGACGTTTAGAACGGCTCATGATTAAACATAATAGACATTCATTGTCTCTTACATTTAACAACATATGTTTAGAAAATTACTTGCTGCCTCGATATACTAAATATATATATATATATATATATATATATATATATATATATATATATATATATATATTAGCACTTTCGAATGTTGCAACATTGGTTTTCAAGGATTGTTCTGTGTATATACGATATCTTTATTTTTTAAATTTTGGCGCTATCGCGTTTGATAGATTTACGTCACCAATGCTGACCTCATTTTAACGATCAATTAAAAATTTTAAATGTTTTTTTGTTTATCTTTCATTTAAATCATTGTGATATTTTATTATAATAATTGTATTTGACATTAAATGACGCAAGAATGTCTGATATGCCAAGAAATTACTTCCTCTGTAACAACTGTGATCTTATAAAAAATCAGGCATGTCATAATATTGTAACACAAACAACAATGATAAAGATATGTCTGAATAAATAGATATTTTGATCAGATCAATGTATCTAAAATTAAAAAAACTTGAAGAGAGTTCAAATGGCGTAAAAGTAAATAAACTTGCAGAAACTGACTAAATAAGCCAATATAAAACGATGAATCATGGCGTATAAACCATACATATTTAAAATATGCGCCATTATTAAGTTTGGATAGATTTGTGTTGTGCTGCAGTGGATATCGACTCGGAACAATAAATCGGGAACCCGAGTTCGATTTCCAGTTGAATTCCTTGCATTCATTTACGCACAAATACCCTTGGGAAAGGTATTAATAAGTATATTCCCTCCAGTAATGGGTCAAATAATAAGACCGATTGGGTTCTATAGCCTTGGCTGGCAACCAGTCTACAGCAGAATGCAATGGCAACCTACTGCAGTATAATCTTCTGCCCAGTCAGTCATGTCTCTCTTGAGACATGATCGCCGAAGCGTGTATCTCGTATGACACTTAATAGTGACTGACTATTAAATCTGGTGTCGTAGACATTTTCAAATTAAAATTTATAATTAAAAAAACAAAAAACAAAACAAAGACAAACAAAAAACAAAAACGAAAAAAAAAACACCAAAAAACAAAACCCCGCTAAAAAAAACACACCCCACTCAAAAAAAGCCAGTGAAACAATTGCGATATGTAATGGTAGTAGTATTATAACCGTTTAAAGGCAAGAAACATTCTGCATTCATTATCTCCACAGCGTTACTATCGGTGTCAATTTTGGAGATTGTAGGTTTGATGAGCGTGGAACTACATCTTAATTATGTTTTATTCACAGGTCAAACCCTGATAGGGTTCCTGCTATGGACAAATAGTGAACCACCAAATATGTGAAAAACAAAACACTATGAAAGTATAAATATAAATTTATATAGTAAAAATACCAGCAAAACAGTTTTATATAGTAAAATTATCAACAGTACCTATTGATAATATAACGATATATATTACACTTCTATAGTAAAATAACCAACAATATATTTTATAGGACTAGCAATACATTTTATTGTATAATTACCAAGAATACATTTTATCATAGAATTACTAACAATACATTTTATAGCAAAATGACCAGCAATAGATTTTATAGCAGAATTACCAACAATACATTTTATCATAGAATTACCAACAATACATTTTATAGTAAATGTCCAGCAATACATTTTATAGTAGAATTAAAAAGAAAACATTTTATCATGGAATTACCAACAATACATTTTATCATGGAATTACCAACAATACATTTTATAGTAAATGTCCAGCAATACATTTTATAGTAGAATTAACAAGAATACATTTTATCATGGGATTACCAACAATACATTTTATAGTAAATGTCCAGTAATACATTTTATAGTAGAAGTAACAATGCATTTCATAGTAGAATTACTAACAATGCATTTTCTCTCAAAATGACCAGCAATATATTTTATAGTAGAATTGCCAACAATATATCTCATCTTTCATTGAAGGGATACAATTGCGTTCAAAATATATTTAGTTGAAGCCATTAAATTATATTAAAAAAAAATTAGATTTTTGACATAAAATAAACCATAGATGTTGATATGTCGCTAAACAAAATCAAATAACGCGTGTTGGATGTAGTGCGGAACGTAAACATCTACATCAGGTCATTATGTGCTCTTTGTGTGACATGTGCTAACCATTTTAGTTGTTGCGGCTGTTGAATGTTCTCAGTTGAAGTTATTGCTATTTGCTAAATTTCTTTCTGATTCTGTAGCACCGGGCTATAAGATCTGATGGAAGATGGTGTATTTTATAAGAAAACAAAGGTGTGGAGATCTAGATATGTCCAAATGTGGTAAACACTCAAACAGCACCAGAAAACGAATCCTAATAAACAAATATACATGCAAGTCTACCAAGAGTCGCTGGTTTTGTGTCGATCTGATACAAAAGCTCGTGCACGCTTATGCCTTCTCCAAATCGTACGTGGGGAATAGACGCGTCAAACTATTCGAGGGAGTGGAGGATTAATAATTTCAGACGATGGTAATATTTTTGTTTCAAATCAGAAATGTCTTGGCCTACAAGAACTGAGTTTTGCTAAAAACAGATATCTTCTTTTGGTACAAACATGTCGAATTAGCGGAAAGAGAGGCAGCTGCGTATGTGATCAGGCGATCATTTTGCAAAACAAACTATACCTCGCCCTTGCGAGGATCGAAGCCGATGTGTTTTGACTATATCTAGCTCAGATCTGGCAGATGGTCAACAATACGAGCTAGCCAGGGAGAATCGAAAGTTTGATTTAAAAGCCCAGCTGGCTGACCATTTTACCAGATACTTGACTCTTCTCAATCTTCAGAGTATCTTTTACAATAACTTTTGGTAACTCGCTGGAAGATAATGTTTATAGAAATAACAAATAATTTTTAAAATGTACAGTTTCGTGCGTTACACATCTCATCCCCTTTCACTTCAGACTCAGATATAACATGACACTTTCACGGAGTCGAATCACCATCATTTCCTCTATTTTCCAAATGTAATAAAAGAAAGTTTTATTTATCTTTTTCTCAAGAAATGCCACTTTCCGTTACAGTGTCTAGTGTGGATGCTTTCTTGAACACTACATTTTTAATCGGTTTCACCCCATACAAAGAAGTAAAGTCATCAAGACACAAGGGGTTACTTATGTAGAAGAATTAGAAAACAAAAACATTACTAAGGAGTGATAACAAAAGAAGAGTAATCAGAAAGACAGTAGAAAGCCACTAAGACAATACAGTTTAGTGGGTGTAAAAGAATTAGAAAACAGAAACATTACTAAGGAGTGATAACAAAAGAAGAGTAATCAGGAGAACAGTAGAAACATTACTATAGAGCAAGAACAAAAGAGGAGTAATCAGGAGGACAAAGAAAGCCACTAAGACAAAAGGGTTTACTGGGTTTCAAAGAATTAGAAAACAGAAACATTACTAAAGAGCAAGAACAACAGAAGAGTAATCAGGAGAACAGTAGAAACATTACTATAGAGCAAGAACAAAAGAGGAGTAATCAGGAGAACAAAGAAAGCCATGAAGACACAAGAGTTTACTGGATGTGGAAGAATTAGAAAACAGAAACATTTTTAAAGAGCATGAACAAAAGAAGAGTAATCAGGAGGACAGTAGAAAGCCACTAAGACAAAAGGGTTTACTGGGTTTCAAAGAATTAGAAAACAGAAACATTACTAAAGAGCAAGAACAAAAGAAGAGTAATCAGGACAGTAGAAAGCCACTAAGACAAAAGGGTTTACTGGGTTTCAAAGAATTAGAAAACAGAAACATTACTAAGGAGTGAAAACAATAGAAGACTAATCAAAGAAACAGTAGACAGCTAGTGACATTGTATTTACATCTTTTAAAGTCCATTTTAAAATAAGGATCCAAAAGTAAGTTCCACAAGCAAAAAGTGCAAGAAAAGAAACCGTGAGCATAGAAAATATGGTTACATCTAGTAACCACAACGTTGTGATGTAGTGGATATCGACTCTGAACGACAAATCGAGGAGCCGAGTTCGAATTCCAGTTGAATTCCTTGCATTCACTTACGCACAAATTCTCTTGGGAAAGGTATTAATCCGTTTCTTCCCTCCAGTTATAGGTTAAATAACAGGACAGATTGGTTTCTATAGCCTGGGCTGGCAACTAGTCTAACACAGAAAGCAATCTCAACCTTGTAGAAATCAAATAACTTACCTTTCAACATGGCTGTCTCCTTTTCTCTCCCTGCAGGAAGGTGCTCATTCAAGAGTGCGGATATTGTGCTCAATATTTATGGAGCTCAATATACACACTGAAATTATCAGCCAATCAATACTTATAGAATGGACTTGCCTGTAACAGAATGGAATCTCCCAGGTTATTATTTAAACCACCTACCAATTTGCCCTGGGTTTTTTTTTTGGTCAGTCAAACCCAACTTCCATTCTAGTTGATTACTGGCTGGTTGTTCTAGAAGACTTTTACAACCCTACTGCAGGATAACCTGCCCAGTCAGTCATGTCTCGAAAGAGACATGATCGCCGAAGCGTGTATCACGTATGGCACTTAACTGACTGAACTAGTAACCTCAAATGTAATTTGACGAGACCTCAACGCCATATAGTGCTACGCTTAATTTCACAAAGTCTAGGTAACATAGCAAAGAGCTCATGCGAACGATTAGCATGAGACTATTTATAGAAAAGACACAGAAAGGCAACTTTACAGCGATGGGAAGTCACTGAGGCCCAAGATAATAAGCCAGAACAAATAACATTGCTGGTTCTTCTTTGTCCCGGTGCACGAGATAGATAGCAGGGTCCACGGACCATACGTGGCAGCAATATTCTAAGCATGAACGAATGGTATCTTATAGACAGCCCTAGATAATAGGTTAGAACTAATAACATTGCTGATTTTTCTTTATCACGGTGCACTAGATAGACAGCAAAATCCACGGACCATACTTGGCAGCAATTTTCTAAGCATGAACGAATGGTAACTTATAGATGTAAGGTAGGCAATGTAAGGTGGGCAATCTTTATTGAACATATCCTCGTAAGTTTCATATTCTATTATCATATCATTATCGCCTTGCTTGGAGAAACAAATTTTGAACCCGTTCTATTGAATCCTGTTTTCGTTTGTGTGGTAATAACCTTAAACATTCCATAGCTTAAGTTTCATTCTATTGATGTTCTTATCACCCACCTCATTCTTATCACGTTCTTATCACCCACCTCATTCTTATCACGTTCTTATCACCCACCTCATTCTTATCACGTTCTTATCACCCACCTCATTCTTATCACGTTCTTATCACCCACCTCATTAACTATAACTATTTTAGCAGTAACCCTTAATCTTGATTTGTTCTCGAGCCTTCTATAAGGTGAAATTCGGTACTAAAAATAAATTTATTTAGTAGAGAATAGATGTTTACTTACTTGCTGGGGATGCAGTCACTCGTGATGTAAATCCTGCAAAAAGAAATAAAAAGAAAATGAAAATGTAAAATTTGTTTTCTAATTTATTTGATCAAACATACAGAAAAAGAACATAGTGAAATTAATTTCTGAAACCAGCTTAAGGTTACTCGTAGCGACTGGTGATACCAAATCGTTTTGCTAATAAATATATAAATAATACAAATATTAGTCTACCAGAATTTTTTCTTTTGTAATAAAAAGTGCTATAATTATTAATAGTTTGTTACTAAATATTTTCCCAGAGGGACTACCTGTTGTAGGCAAAGCAAAAAATTGTGTTTATAGCATTAATTGCACTCCTAAAAAAGAAAAGAGAATCGGACTTCAGTGACAGGCACCACAGTGGCAGGATGGCTGCTGCTGTGAATGAGAAATGGGCCAATCAGTACAACCAACAGGAAAATCACTACTATTGATTTCTTTTTGAATCTGAGAAAATCACTGTCCCAAATACCATTTGGGACAGTCTCTTGGCTCCACAAATTTATGTGATAAACGATAACAAACTCAACACTAAATTTCTAGACTTATATGTTTGGAGGTGTATATAAGAAATGAAAAAGCAGTTGTTCTTTAATGGCAACTGTTTTAAAGTTGTAAATCACACATGTCTAAAAATGCAACGTAAAAATTCTACGAGGCAGGTATACATGCGCAGGACAAGCTTTTCGTAGACTTGGAAATAGATTTTTCCCAGATCGTGACATCAGAACAGCTCGTCTGTATACCTCTGAGACCTGGACAAATTACTGACGTCTGGAATTTACTGAACAATTTCATCAGCGTTGAACATTGGAAAAAGAGAATAACTAACGTCGACGACGTACTAGAACAAGCTGAAACTACCAGAAAAGTTATAAAGAATCATCTTCGACAAAGTTGACGTCTGGTGCGAATGGATGACAACCGGCTATCAATGCAAATCACTTACTCTATACTCAATGAAGGAAGTCGGAAAAGACAAGGTCAAAAGATGAGATCAAAAGAGGGGTCAAAAAGTGAGATCAAAAGAAGAGATCAAAAGATGAGATCAAAAGATGAGATTCAGGGATGTTCTAAAACAAGACATTTAACATCGGCGTCGACAGCTATGAATTCAATGCAATGGGCAGGAATCTTTGGAGAACCGTTGTTTTTTTTGTTTTGTTTTTGTTTTTTTTTCGCTGCATATCAACTTCTGAGTCATTTAGTACCGCCATTTAATTTTTTGGGGAGCACTTCGACGTGGTGTTTTGGTTAGAAATCTTATCTCGCTAGAATCATTACAATAGATTAGTTAGTTCAGTTCTCACTGGGTGCCCCATACTTTCGGTCTTGTGCAATATCAAAGTTGCGATTAGTAAATCACCAATTAATTTTTTGTATTCGTCTTTCAAAGTCTTCTAAAGTTTTGCATTTGCATATGGCTAATATGGCAACAGTATTTAATGCACTAATGAATCGTATATATATATGTATATACGATTCATTAGTGCATTAAATATATATATATATATATATATATATATATATATATATATATGATTCATTCGTGCATTAAATACTTAGAAATTATACACCTTCATAGTAAATATTTAGAAATGATACACCTTCATAGTACTAACAACACTCTTACATTCATGTTTACCTATTATACACCGCAAACTGTGATCTAATTTAAAATTTAAAACTTTATAGAAAAAGTCGATTTCTTAAATTCAAAATTAAGGTTAAATATACAAAATTAGATTATTTATAAAAACTGTGCTTAAATACAAAAATATTCTATAGTTGTATAAATAAACATTAAGTCTAATCCCATCCTTTCCCATCCTTTACACCTCCCTGTTCTGCTCCTCTAAGAAATCCAAAGGATAAAGTCTAGTCAGAAGGTCATAAAACTTACATCCTATTTTCTAATATATCTACAAGATTCCCAGACATTCATTAATCAACTATATTCACTACCCACACCACTTTCATCAAAATTAAAACGGACAATTTACAAGATTTATTCCCTTATCACTAACCCCCAACAACATCTCACACACAACTCACCAAATATAAGAAAAGAGGCTTTCCATTCCTGTCCACACCACCTGATGAGACATTGCAGTTTCAATGTCGAAACAAAATGTACAATTTGTAGTAGATATATAAAAAAATTTACATCTTCTAAAATATAATTAATAATATATATATATATATATAAATATATATATATATATATATATACAAGAAGTATACGCACATAAACACACACAACACACACACACACACACACACACACACACACACACACACACACACACACACAAAAGAGAACGAATATAAAATGTACCAATAAACACGCTTCCAATTAAAGCAGATAGACATAACATCAGGTCGTAAAATGCCACCTACTACCATTCTGACAGAGATGCGAAAATGCCAGATCCTGCCACGGCCAAACGAGCACATATTAAACCATAAATTAAAGCAGACAGATATATCATCTAATCGTAAAACGCTACCCGCTATCATTTTAACAAAGATGCGAAAAAGCCAAATCCTACTATCGGTCATCGCACACTGGTACAAACCATAAACATACACACACACATACATGCACTAACACACTTACAGGTACAAGCACACACATACTCACTACAATTAACGACAGCAGTAGCAGAGAAATAGGACCATTCGTTTAAATGCACGGTCCACCAGCGGACGTAAAATCAAACTTTCCTATCATTTTGAAGATGAGATTCAAATCTCGAAATATTAATGAATAATAAATAGATAATAGCCAATACCTTCTTTACCTTCCTTTATTTTACCATACGCATCGTGATAACCTTCAAATATCTACCCATACACTATATATATATATATATATATATATATATATATATATATACGCATCGTGATAACCTTCAAATACCTACCCATACGCCATATATATATATATATATATATATATATATATATATATATATATAATCAAGGGGAATATAATATCAGACATTAGAAAGGAAAAGTATGTGACGTGAAATTAATACACTCGATAGATTTGTTGATGTTGAAATAAAATCTGGGGAAGCAATTCTGAATCAAACTGACAGTGACTTTCGGCAGAATATTACAAATACATAAGTCGAGAAATAACTTGATTTGGCTTGTTAGAAGCGCTAGCTTAATCGACAGAGTCACGCTTGTAAATGATTGAGTTTAGGGTATAATCGATAGGGACAACTCCGTGATGGATTTTGGCATGTGTTATCTCAGAGAATGCCAAGAATCAGTAACAAACGGCTCCAAAAATGAAACAAGACAAACATCAGCGAAATAAATTAATACCAGTCGTATTTCTGATTAAGATTTAATATGACTGCTTTTCTGTTGTACTCTGATATGGTAATATACCTCTGAAATAAAAATAACAGGTATAATAATAATAATAATAATAATAATAATAATAATAATAATAATAATAATATTGTCCAGCGGATTGTAACATAGCAACCAAGGAATTCGAAAAACTGTCAAAATATAAAGACCTGGAAATTGAAATAGAAAAAATGTGGAAATTGAAAACAAGAGTTGTGCCAGTGATAGTAGGTGCACTTGGAATGATAAAAAATGGAACAAAACAACACATTGAAAGAATACCCGGAAACCCCAGCTTAAGAGATATACAAAAAAATGTCTTATTAAGTACAGCCCACACACTAAGGAAAACTTTATCTATGTAACGCTAGGGATGATAGGGAAGATAGAAAAAACATGAAATGAGCCATAACAACACGCCACGACCTGCCTTAGGTCTCCCCGCAGACTTGGTTGGTAGTGAGGCCAAAGCAGAAATCGAAATATGATGAAAAATGACACAATAATAATAATTTAAGCCAAATCAAATCTTTAAAAAATTGTAATGTGCAACGAAGAAATATGTCGTGTTAGTGATGCACAGGCGAATAGATAATCAGGACTAGGAATTGACCTACAAACATTTAAGTCATGACGAGATTGAATGAAAATGCTATAACGACTGTCTTGAAATAATTGAAGCGGTTTCTCTAAAATAAACTCTTGGAATAATTGAAAAACTTTTGATATTATAAGATGGAATAAATAAATGAAATCCAAAGATAAAATTGACGATTCTGAATACGAGACAAAACATACAAGACAACAACTATTGGCTTACATAGAAAGAAAAAAGGACTGGATGATACAATTAGTTAAACAACATGAAAACAGAAAGAAAAAAATTCAATAATGAAGGAAGGCAGTAAATACAAACAAGCTTTCACTTTAGTAGATTCTATAGAAAAGCAAAACAGAAGTCAAGAACCAACTATTGCGGCAACGAATATGAAAAAGAACACCAAGGTTAAGAAATTGTAATGTAATGTGTGACGAAGAAATATGCAGTGTTAGTGATGCACAAACGAAGAGAGAATCAGAAGTAGGAATTGACCTACAAACAGTTAAGTTATAACGAGATTGATTGAAAATGGGAATAACGAATGTCTTGAAATAATTAAAGCGGTTTCTATAAAATCAACAATTGGAATAATTAAAAAAGTTTTTTATATTATAAGATGAAATAAATAAATGAAATCCAAAGATAAATTGACGATTCGGAAGACGAGACAAAACAGTAAAACGAAATAATAAAGAACAGATTGTAAACACTGGTTCATGGGCGTCAATGATTTAACAACATCAATAGAATGAAACTTAAGCTATGGAATGTTTAAGGTTATTACCACACAAATGAAAACAGGATTCAATAGAACGGGTTCAAAACTTGTTTCACTCCGGACAAGGCGATAATGCTACTAGGATGCAAGTAGTTCGTTCACTGCGAGAGAAAGAGAACGAGAAGTCTTTACTGAGGAGAAATGTCAAGAATCAGTAACAGACGACTCCAAAAAATGAAAGAAGACAAACATCAGCAAAATAAATTAATATCTATCGTCATTCTGATTAAGATTTAATATGACTGTTTTTTTCTCTTAATAGAACGGGTTCAACCTTGTTTCACTCCGGACAAGGCGATAATGCTACTAGGATGCAAGTGGTTCGTTTACTGCGAGAGAAAGAGATCGAGAAGTCTTTACTGAGGAGAAATGTCAAGAATCAGTAACAGACGACTCCAAAAAATGAAAGAAGACAAACATCAGCAAAATAAATTAATATCTGTCGTCTTTCTGATTAAGATTTAATATGACTGTTTTTTTCTCTTAATAGGACGGGTTCAACCTTGTTTCACTCCGGACAAGGCGATAATGCTACTAGGATTCAAGTGGTTCGTTTACTGCGAGAGAAAGAGATCGAGAAGTCTTTACTGAGGAGAAATGTCAAGAATCAGTAACAGACGACTCCAAAAAATGAATTCGTTTAATGCAAGAGATTTACTACGAAAGACGGAAAGCAAGAAGTCTTTATTGAGAAGAAATCAAAATAAAAGAACACAATTCAGAAGTATAGAAGCTAGTGTATAGTATTTTAGGTTCATTACTATATTTATATTTATGATTAGACTCAACGCACGATTGATCAAGCACATTAGTTAGTTAGTTAAGTGCCATACGTAATACACGCTTGGGCGATCATGTCTCGAAAGAGACATGACTGACTGGGCAGATGATTATCCCGCAGTAGGTTGCCATTGCTTTCTGCGGTAGACTGGTTTCCGACCAAGGCTATAGAACCCAATCTGTCCTGCCTATTTAACCCATAACTGGAAGGAAGAGACGGATTAATACCTTTCCCAAGGGTATTTGCGCGTAAGTGAATACAATGGATTCAACTGGAATTCGAACTCGGCTCCCCGGTTTCTCGTTCCGAGCCGATATTCACTGTACCACGACGCACAATGCACATTACACAGGAAATAAGAAACACCAGAGTAAATAACAATAAGACATGTATTAACACTTAATAGAGATTATTGAGAGAAGAGGAAGAAGTTTTCTACCTTGGTCTGTTAAGAAACATAAAATGTTCATTGGATGAAAGTCAATGAAAGATTGATTTAAATACATAGTTTCTGAGTTGTTAAATTCCCATCTGAGTTTGTATTGGGAAATGTGTGTGCACATGCATGTGTGTAAGAAATAAGTTTGCCCCACTAATTACTCCTTGCAATTGAATGCGGGTGTGTATGTGTGAGTTAGATAAAACTAAGAAAGATGACCCCCACGATAGCAACTGAGCTCTCATTGGCTAGCAACACGTGTGTCCCCTGCTTAAATGGGCGCGACTGGCTGCGCGTAAAATAAGATTTAACACGTGAAAGCAGGATGACCAGACAGGATCGACCAATCACTGCTTGCTAACATATCGTGTCTCGCAGATGAAAATACGCATGTTGGTTTAATGCGTAGAAGTCAAAGAGTGAACATAATAAAATTTTACAAATATGTCTGGCAATGTGGATATGTGTGTGGGTGTGAATGTATGAACACCTTAATAGAAATTGATTTTTGTTGTGTCGTGGAATGAAGAGATACATAGAGAAATGTAGATAGATTACTTTTTTTTTCTTTAATCGTATCACCCCGAGCAAGGCAGTAACACCACTGATGTGCAGGGGGCTACATAATAGTGAAAAGATTGGTAAAGAGAAAGCCGGAAACCAAATCCTGAACAGGGAACAAGGGATGAGCCTCTTAACCTGTTTAATAGATGTGGGTGGAGTGTGAACCGGGCGATAGATAGCTCTATCTACTTTATTAAGAGAATGATACAACCAAGATGAATATAAAATATTTACAGTCTCTCGAAGTAGTAGTTGTTACTTCCCGAAGTCCGTGATAATGACAACACTCTCCGTGCAAAGCGCACATTGTCTTTTATACATCCGGACGACCGGATGTCACATGGTACGAGCCACGACACAACAATTTTGCATTTAAAGTTTTTAAGGTAAGCAAGAAATCGGAATAATGTTTCCGATGTAAGCTACAATCTCCAAAAATTTATACGTTACAATCTCCAAAGATTTATATGTTACAATCTCCAAAAAATATGTTACAATCACCAAAATTTTATATATTACAAGCTCCAAACATTTATGTTACAATCTCCAAAAAATTATCCGTTACAATCTCCAAATATTTATATGTTACAATCTCCAAAAATTTATATGTTACAAACTCCAAAAATTTATACGTCAGGAGAGCGAGAAAGAAAGTCAGGAGAGCGGGGAAGAAAGTCAGGAGAGCGAGAAAGAAAGTCAGGAGAGCGAGAAAGAAAGTCAGGAGAGCGAGAAAGAAAGTCAGAAGAGCGAGAAAGAAAGTCAGGAAAGCGGGGAAGAAAGTCAGGAGAGCGAGAAAGAAAGTCAGGAGAGCGGGGAAGAAAGTCAGAAGGGCGAGAAAGAAAGTCAGGAGAGCGAGAAAGAAAGTCAGGAGAGCGGGAAGAAAGTCAGGAGAGCGAGAAAGAAAGTCAGGAGAGCGAGAAAGAAAGTCAGGAGAGCGGGAAAGAAAGTCAGGAGTGCGGGGAAGAAAGTCAGGAGAGCGAGAAAGAAAGTCAGGAGAGCGAGAAAGAAAGTCAGGAGAGCGGGGAAGAAAGTCAGGAGAGCGAGAAAGAAAGTCAGGAGAGCGAGAAAGAAAGTCAGGAGAGCGGGGAAGAAACTCAGGAGAGCGAGAAAGAAAGTCAAGAGAGCGAGAAAGAAAGTCAGGAGAGCGAGAAAGAAAGTCAGGAGAGCGGGGAAGAAAGTCAGGAGAGCGGGGAAGAAAGTCAGGAAAGCGAGAAAGAAAGTCAGGAGAGCGGGGAAGAAAGTCAGGAGAGCGAGAAAGAAAGTCAGGAGAGCGAGAAAGAAAGTCAGGAGAGCGAGAAAGAAAGTCAGGAGAGCGGGGAAGAAAGTCAGGAGAGCGGGGAAGAAAGTCAGGAAAGCGAGAAAGAAAGTCAGGAAAGCGAGAAAGAAAGTCAGGAGAGCGGGGAAGAAAGTCAGGAGAGCGAGAAAGAAAGTCAGGAGAGCGAGAAAGAAAGTCAGGAGAGCGAGAAAGAAAGTCAGGAGAGCGGGGAAGAAAGTCAGGAGAGCGAGAAAGAAAGTCAGGAGAGCGAGAAAGAAAGTCAGGAGAGCGGGGAAGAAAGTCAGGAGAGCGAGAAAGAAAGTCAGGAGAGCGAGAAAGAAAGTCAGGAGAGCGGGGAAGAAAGTCAGGAGAGCGAGAAAGAAAGTCAGGAGAGCGAGAAAGAAAGTCAGGAGAGCGAGAAAGAAAGTCAGGAGAGCGGGGAAGAAAGTCAGGAGAGCGGGGAAGAAAGTCAGGAAAGCGAGAAAGAAAGTCAGGAAAGCGAGAAAGAAAGTCAGGAGAGCGGGGAGGAAAGTCAGGAGAGCGAGAAAGAAAGTCAGGAGAGCGAGAAAGAAAGTCAGGAGAGCGAGAAAGAAAGTCAGGAGAGCGGGGAAGAAAGTCAGGAGAGCGAGAAAGAAAGTCAGGAGAGCGAGAAAGAAAGTCAGGAGAGCGGGGAAGAAAGTCAGGAGAGCGAGAAAGAAAGTCAGGAGAGCGAGAAAGAAAGTCAGGAGAGCGGGGAAGAAAGTATTACCATAGAACTTACGGTTGCATCTAGCTAGTTCAACAGTAATATAAAAAGCAGAAGGAAGACAGGACATTTTTGAGATCATGTTTTAATTTTTGAACTTTTTTATTTAATCCATTCCCCCCTAGCAAGGCGGTTAAGTCACTACTGGGAAGGAGGTTACAGTGAGAGAAAAGACTGGGCACATTAAGTGTTAAAGAAAGGATAAAAGATGAACGAAATTCAAGAAGATGAAAGATAGCAGTTTTTGAAATTGTAACATATAAATTTTTAGAGATTGTAACATATAAGTTTGGAGATTGCCACGTATAAATTTTTGGAGTTTGTAACATATAAATTTTTGGAGATTGTAACATATAAATATTTGGAGATTGTAACGGATAAATTTTTGGAGATTGTAACATAAATGTTTGGAGCTTGTAATATATAAAATTTTGGAGATTGTAACATATAAAATGTTGGAGATTGTAAAGTATAAATTTTTGCAGATTATCACATATTTTTGGAGATTGTAACATATTTTTGGAGATTGTAACATATAAATCTTTGGAGATTGTAACGTATAAATTTTTGGAGATTGTAGCTTACAAGGGAAACAAGTAAATGGAAGAGAGTTTCAAAGTCGGGAAGTGCCAGAAAAGAAACTGTTAGAGTAGAAGTTATAACTAATGTATGTGTGTGCATATATATATATATATATATATATATATATGCACACACATTAATTATAACATCATTATACTTCGTATAATAACATTTGCATTAATAGAAATATCGGATTAAAAATATAAAATCAGCCAATTCTTTAGAAAATCTACACACCCCACCACATATACAGTGTCATTAAAAAGTAACTCTCTATTTTCTGCAAGAATGGCCAGTCAAAATTCCTGGTTTAAACCCCTGCGAATTTTTTTCTTTAAGGTTTGTTAATGGAGCAAGAATCTAATATGCCAAAGCAAGACTTTGGCAGAGATTGAAAAACGAATACAAGAAGTGATGTCTTCCATACCACAAGAGTTTCTGGTGAAATCACTTGAAGCAATTATTGGGCAGTTCGAAAAATTAGTAACAAAGTCTTACGCCCATATCGAATTTTAAATAAAAATTCATTGTTAAATATATACGGTTAAAACCTCCAGGAATTTAAATGCAATATCAATTCCCATCTCTTATCCACTTGACTCCAGTCCTTTCTATATCACCCCGTATCGCCCGGTTCACACTCCACCCACGTCTATTGAACAGGTGAAGAGGCTCACCCCGTGTTCCTTGTTTAGGATGTGATTTCCGGTTTTCTCATTTCCAATCTTTTCACTGTTTCCTTTTTTTCCAATTGGAGTAGATAGACTAAACTATCGCCTGGTTCACACTCCACCCACGTCTATTGAACAGGCTCACCCCTTGTTCCTTCTTTAGGATGTGGTTTCCGGCTTTCTCTTTTCCAATCTTTTCATTCCTACGTACTCTCCTGCGCTTCAGTGGCGTTACCGCCTTGCTCGGGGTGATATGATTAAAAAAATATATATCTCTTGTTCTTTTCCTTTCTCTCTACCTTCGCAACTGTCTTTACACCTGTGTTCCCATCCTTCTCTTGCTCTTTTTCTGACACTCCCTGTAACTGGTTTGTCCTTCTCTTCACTCTCCTCCTGCCTAAACTTTTACTCTCTTATGTAGCTCCCTGCGCATCAGTGGCAGTACCGCCTTGCTTGGAGTGAAACGATTAATATATGAGTCCCAGCCTGAAGTCCTGACTTAACACACTACGACCAATTTCTTTGGAGTTACTTAAAGGAACAAGTTTTCAAGGGACGAACAGACTACAAGAGTTCCTGATGAATTCTGTTTATGCGATTTCTGAGTTGCTCAAGAAGATGGTAGCAAAATCGAATTTTAAATAAAACCTCATGCTAAATGTTTTCCTTCTATATCCATTTCTTGTAAAATTATAGTTAATAAATAATTAATCAGTCAGTTAAGTGCCATACGTGAAACACGTTTGGTCGATCGTGTCTCTAAAGAGACGTGACTGACTGGGCAGAAGATTATCCCGCAGTAGGTTGCCATTGCTTTCTGCAGTAGACTGGTTGCCTGCCAAGGCTATAGAAACCAGTCTGTCTTGTTGTTTAACCCATAACTGTAAGGAAGAGTCGGATTAATACCTTTCCCAAGGGTATTTGCGCGTAAGTAAATGCAATGAATACCACTGGAATTTGAACTCGGTTTCCCGATTTCTCGTTCCAAGCCAATATCCACTGCACCAAGTATTTTAAAATGGGAAGATACTTTTCGGTCACCCTGTACATATATATATATATATATATATATATATATATATATATATATATAGTGTATCGGGGCAGCAAATAATTTTCTAAACAGATACTGTTAAATATAAGAGACAATGAATGTCTATTATGTTTAATCATGAGCCGTTCTAAACGTCGTATTTTGGCTTTAATTTCAGTAGAAAATAAAGACAAAAATTCTCCAACATTTGGATAATTTTTTATTAATTTGCAGGCCATGTACATTAAATCCAAACAACCCACACTTAATAAAATTGCGTTTAAATCTGGTCATAACACATTACATTGCATTTGAATACATGGTTCTGTTGTCATTTCGCGCTATCACGCGGTGTGACGTCATAGAACCACATTGCAAATTTGCAAACTGCGTTTGTTATTTTTGGTCACTTTTGCCGTTGCCTAGCGGAATTTTATGTCAACACAAAATAAAATCGTCGGTGATGGTGGATATTATTGTATTACCGTCTTAATAACCTCTCTGAAGATGGCTCATGTGAGCCGAAAGCTTAGAACCAAATTAATAAAAAAATATCCAAATGTTGGAGAATTTTTGTCTTTATTTTCAACTGAAATTAAAGCCAAAATCCGAAGTTTAGAACGGCTCATGCTTAAACATAATAGACATTCATTGTCTCTTATATTTAACAATATATATATATGTGTGTGTGTGTGTGTGTGTGCGTGCGTGCGTGCGTGCGTGCGTGTGTGTGCATGTGTGCGTTTGTTTTTTGTACACACATATACATAAGTGATGGCGTCAAATTCATGAATTGAAAAAATAACTCAAAAATATCTATTCAATATCAAATATTAAAGAAACAGATCTATACAGAGAGCTCAGTGGATATTAACCAGAGCAATATAATATACATGAATAAATATTAAACATAATTTATAGCGGTTATACACTATAGTTTCGACTTGACTTTATGTTTTCTTAATGTTCTGATTAAATTAAACCATTTCTATTTTTGCGATCTCAAGAGACGGTTACTAAAACTTGCCCTTCGAAATGAATTATAGTTTACAAGCGCCTTAGATCATGTGTTCAGTTGAAAGCACAATCAAAGAACACTAAAATCTCCTCAAAACATTGCAACTATTGCCTAGAGGCGCAAAACAAGATATACGCCTAAACAATAGATCAAAAATCATTTCGAAATAAAGATATGAAAACATATTCCTTCTACTTAAAATAGACATCACATTTTTGCTTTACATCTACCAGCCAGTATATTTCAGAAATCCAGCGCACTGCTACAGAATATATACTGATCATTTATAAACATCTATGCTGATGATACAATAATATATAGGCGCATCCCGAAAATACTTGATGATCAGAGATTGGCAACTGTACCGCTCTTTTGATCTAACAGTAATTTCCCAGTGTGGAAAAAACTGGTTGGTTACGTATAATGCCTCGAAAATTCAAAGAGTTACATTTCATCACCGCCGATCCGACCTCAAACTACTGCAAGTCACAATATGGAACAAAATCCGAAGAGAATATATCCCTGAATACTACAATCTTTACCTCTAGTGTTAACCGTTATTTTTGCCGTCTATTCATATAAACTACCTGTACCTCGACCACGAACTACTGCAAGTCACAACATTGAACAGACTCCCAAGAGAATGTATCCCCGATCACTACAATCTTAACCTGTTTTAATCTAGAGTTAACCGTTATTTTTGCCTCCTATCCATATAAACTACCTGTACCTCGACCACGAACTACTGCAAGTCACAACATTGAACAAACTCCCAAGAGAATGTATCCACGATTACTACAATCTTAACCTGTTTTAATCTAGAGTTAACCGTTATTTTTGCCTCCTATCCATATAAACTACCTGTACCTCGACCACGAACTACTGCAAGTCACAACATTGAACAAACTCTCAAGAGAATGTATCCCCGATTACTACAATCTTAACCTGTTCAAATATAGAGTTAACCTTTTTTGCCTCTTATCCATATAAACTACCTCTGCCTTGAGTTTTCTTTGTACAGTTTGAACCTTCATTTAAAAGATTTAAAAAATTCTTTAAGATTTCTCGAACAAGCAGGCCAACACAGTTTAAAGTAAAAATAAAAATGCTACATGCATTTTAAACATGAGTATCCACTATAATAACTTTTGAAGTCATACATACATACATACATACATACATACATAATGATCTGTGATACAGCAAAACAGGAATGAATGTGGATGACTAATATATTATACTCTCACTACCACTGAGCCCTATACAAAAGAAAATTTTAAAAACAGTTTTCACTTCTGCGATATATACATTACTTTTCAGGAATAAATTGTATTCTTTCGGTGACTGGCGTGTGTATACACTGCTTATATACAACACGTTAAAATTTCCCGTCTCTGATTCCGTGCGCCTATGGCTTAGGTGGGGTATCGATTCCGACTAACACCAAATCGGTCGAGTTGCCAGAAGCAAGTGGATGTGTCTAGCCACACTGATGAGCTGTGATACAGTGAAACAGTATGTGGATGACTAATATATATATATATGTAGTTTCAGTGGAAAGAATTTGTCACTTTAACTGAGCGAGCAGGTTCATACCGGCTTCGAAGTTCAAACAACAATCATGGTTCCAATGCAACACTACGCATATATATGTATGAGCGTGTGTTTTTGTGTCTGTCTGTCTGTCTGTGGGGTGCATGTCATGTACCGATATATATATATATATATATATATGTGTGTGTGTGTGTGTGTGTGTGTGAATCGAATGATTTATGAAATTTATGAGAAAATGAAATTAAGCCTGCAGAAACGTGTCATGAATGAAATCATGTTTTTCGATTTGTCTTTTCCCGCCCTTTTCTATAACAGAGTTGGCATTTTCTAAGAAATACAATGTCGAATTATTTCTAATTGAACATGCCAGTGGAATTCTACCCTCTTCAATATTTTATGATGACATTACATCTTATGATTTTGCTTTGACTTTTCATCTGTTTCCGTCTTATCTCCCCTGATGTCGAAATGCCGTCAGCTATTACCTTATGGGTGATTTATTTACCGTGCATCATATTGTAAATTTATATTTTTAAACAAAACAAAATAACAAGAATATTAATATTCAATAGTTTTTGTGTCCTCGCGTGCAGCGATAAGAAAATAATCTATTTTTTGTTTCTTTTAAATCTATCTGAATATATTCATATCTACAATTTTGTTTATACACATATATTTATGCCAGTGTACATATGTATATAAACTCATATTTCCATATATGCCATGAGCTCACGTCAACACAGCCCAGGGAAATGTTTATTAACGCCAAGCAAAAATAAACTAAAATTCGTCTTTATCTTAGTCTACGTCAGAAAGAAATATTGGAATTGTTAGGTATGAAATGTTCCTCTCTATTATAATAAAGACTGTTGTGTATATATATATATATATATATATATATATATAAAGACAGAAATCTAAGCAAGAGTCAACAACCGACCACGAGTCGTTCTGTCTTTGTTTGCTCTACTTTGGTATTAAGCGCTTTAGTGTTAGGGTTTTCGTCTTGGGTTTTTTTCTCTCTTACGAGTGTTTGATTTTTTGTTCATGTCCTTCGTTTGTTTCTCTTTTGCTTCCCCCTTTTTTCTCCTTGTTTGTTCTTGGTGGGTTATACAAGACGATTTAAATTATAGCTTGATTAATACTAGTTTTACTATTGATATTGTTGTTGCTATAGTTAATATTATATATTTAACATGGCCTATAATAGTCAAAATATTTAGTGTCTTCAACGCCATAATATATATATATATATATATATATATATATATATATATATATGCCAAATTTTAAAACAAAAACAGTAGTAGACCGGTTTCGTCTTCTCACGTCAGAACTGTAAACAGGTAAAAAGTTATGAAAAAAATCTGTTATGGATGACATGAATGAACAGAAAGGGAAAAAAAAAAAACGGCATTACATCTAAAGATGCTAGAGACCCATCAGAGCATGCCCAAGCAAACAGTCACTGTTTTTACAAAAAGAAAGTCGCCCGGACATAATAAACAGCGTCTCCAACACAGATGGATCAACGAGTGTGCTCTGGCCAAAACAGGAAAACCACTTTACACTGAAATCCACAGCACAACTCGAACTGTTTATCAAATGATCCGTGATGGAAGATCAGTATGTCTATCGAATGGTAACATCAGACAAAATTGAGTATTTTAACAGGCACATGCAGTTTAATCATAACATCCAGACGCTGCGTCGTTCTACCTATGTAGTCGAGTCCAAAACTACATTTAGAATAAAAAAAATAACGGAATTAATATGGTGCAGGGTAGAACGTCTTTACTCATCGATGGAAGTCCAGACTCAGTTTGAAAAACAACACGAACGTTAGCAGCATAATAACGCTCACGTGAACTAAATAAAATTAAAATAAAATTAAACCGATCAATCTTATCCCTTTTAACAGATTGAACAATGTCCGAGGGATAAGCATTGTTCATCAAGGTACTAGTTAAACAACTAATTTAATCTTTCAAGGTGTTATTTGAACAAACCATTAACGCCCTGTGGGTCAAAATCCTAATCAGATTTATCTTTTGTTGTTTAGGACAAAAGGAATCCCATATCAGGTCCGGGGAACCTTCTCTTTGTAAAGAAAGGGACTGTTTCTTGGGTTTGCTCTAGTATCTTTAGATGTAATAACTTTTTTCTTTTTCCGTGCAGTCATGTCATCCATCAAAAATTTTCTTTTCATATATTTTTCCCGTTTACAGACGAGAAAATACGAAACCGTTTCACTAGTGGTTTTGTTTTAAAATTTATCATGGTCCATTATATTTAAAACAAATTCTTGTCTTCAACGCCATAATACAATTTTATGTCGTCATATATATATATATATATATATATATATATATATATATATATATATATATTACGGAAATTACCGAAGATTAACGAAATTTGGTTATAAACAACCGACAGTTTGAAATGATGTGTTTGAACATTATTTTTGATCGATACTCGTATTTAAGTAGATATTCTGTTTTTAATCAAACAGCATTATATATTTATTCTACCGTAATAAAAATTTATCGTAAATAATCAGGCAGGTAGAAATAAACATACAATACTGTTTCATTAAAAACAAAATATCTACTAAAATACTAGTATCAATCAAAAATAATGTTCAAACAAATCATTTCATATATATATATATATATATATATATATATATATATATACAGTTTTTTCTTCTTCCGATTTTTATTTAAGGGTTACTTTCTCATTAACTGAGAGAGAATTATAGAGAGAGGTGGTAGGGAGAGAGAGAAAGGGTAGAGTTTGAGACTGAGTTCTGTTTAACGGCATATCAACACCTCTGTGGGTTATTTAATGCCAAAAAGGTGGGGGTTTAAGGTATTTTTATTTTATAATGTTCGGTTATAGTGAAAAGGTTGATTTAATCAGATTTAATGAAATTTTTTTGTTTTTATTCTTTTTTATTTTAGAAAATTGAAGTTTAGCTGAGAATATTTTTTTTCTTTCAAAAATATGTTATGGTAATTGTTTTCTTCAAAAATGTATTATTAGTCATATTTTTCTTTCAAAAATGTATATATTTCTATGAAAATCTATTTGTTATACTTTTATAATGTTTTGACCCCACTTTGGGGGTTAACTATTTGCCCATAGCTGGGACTCTAACAGGTGCTACCACTTCGGATCAGAGTGGACTTACGAACAACAGCAATTAAGAGGTGGTTCCATGCTCCGCACAACCTCCCAATCAGTGGCCTTGCTGCCGGATGCAGTTTACCCAGGACCCGAGAGGGTAGAGAGAAAAAGAGAGCGAGAAAAATATATAGGTTTTAAAGGAAAGCGAATGTTTCATTTTATTATTTTTGTTTATAAATCTTATTTTCATATATATATTTTTATCTATGTTTACCATAACCGTACGTAAATAAAACGTTATTTTCATCCTGTTGGAAATGTTTGTAAATTAAATTTAGCAAGAATTTTCCAATATTTGTTTGGATATTACGACTGAAGGGTGGGTTAAACCATATGATGTTGCGTTTACGGAGTTTCTGCTTATTTCTGCCTACTTTAATTTTGACAGAGTATTTTAAACCAGTGTTGAGTTTACTTTTTTTCTGTTGCATTAATGTATTTAATCTTGGAGTTGTCAAGACCGTCCTTCGATCGATCTAAATAAACTGGACCAATTGTATTAAAATAATCCAGAAACTGTACTGACATCATACACATAGAAAATGTTTTCCCTAAATATACAAAATTAAAAAATGGTTTAAAACAACGACGTGTCGGCTTACCGGATTTATTCATTCTATACAGTGAAGCGATTTCGAGAAAATTACAGGTCGTACCAGGATTAATTATTAACAGACTAAAGGGATATAGTGTTGATAACGGTCACAGAAAGGAAATTACGCATATTCATACAGAAGTTAGTGAAAGTTAACAAGAAGAAATGGCTAAACATCAATTGCAAGACGATAGAATGCATGGTTGTCTGCAAAAGAAATTGCCTAATTTGCAAATTGTAGATAACAAAATCATACAAGTGCAGCAGTTTAAAATTTGAGGAATTGTTTTAAAAGAGGATAGAAAGTTTGACATTGAAATCCTAAGGCGCATTGGTATAGCCAAAGATGCTTTCTAAAAGCTAACCAATGTATTAATAAAATCGAAAATTTCGTTACAAACAAAGAAAAGAGTATTGTAATATTACGTAATATCAATACTATAGGGCACTGAATGCTGAACAATCTTCACACAGATGAAGAAGAGACTTAAAGCAATGAAAATGTGGTTCTACAGAAGGGTGTTTCGGATACGATAGACCGAATAATTGAGCAAGGACTAAGTTTTAGAGAAAATGGAAGAAATAAGGGTGCTTATATTTAACATCAGAAAGAGACAGTTAAACATTCTAGGACACATTATAAGGATAGAAGGCTTGGAAATTATGATACTCTGAAAACAGATTGAATGCAAGAGGAACAAAAGAAAATCACGCATAACCTACCTAGCGGACCTGAGCTAATGGATGGTAAAAAACATGAAATGTATTAAGAGCAAATAAAAAAGAATATTCTTATAAAACATAATATTAAAATTATCAATATTAAATTTCTTTCAGTGATTTTAGTTAGAATTATTTTGGTTACATTTTCTTGAACAGGCTTTTTCAAATTTTTCATTATTTCGATAGTGACAGAAAATTCTGAATGAAAGGAAACAAAATTAACGAAATGAAAGCTCTATCTTTCTATATGAATTAACAAGATTTTTTCTTATTGCCACCCACTGACTTTACTCTTACTCTTCTATTCTCGTCTTGATTTAGTATAGGTACCTCCACTCATTTTCGATACTTAAATTGAAATTGAAATTTTAAAAATAAATAAGTGATCTTCAATCATTAAAATTAGCTTCAATTCAAAGCCAACGGATTAAATTTAATAATTCTAATAAGCAAAACATGCTGGTGTATTTTTAACCAAAGTTATATTGATTGAAATCTAAAATTTTAAAATTAAAAAAAGTTTTTTTTTTAAATATAACGCCATATTTGATTGATTGACACATTACGTAAACAGTAGCCAAATTTCTGTTTTTAAAAATCTTGGAAAAATAAAATATACCTCGCTGACATGTTATTTCAGTCAATTTTTAAAATTAAAACTTACCTTTATCTGTTTTCAAACAATTAATACTTGCTTACTGCCAGAATTTTACAATAAAAAAAGATTAATTACGGTAGCCCTGTTTTTTTTTATAGGCAGTATAATCATCAATTCTTAACTAATAAAATTTTTTTTTCATCAATATTTTAAAAAAATAGTAATTTTAAAAATGATTTAATTCATTTGTGAATGAGTACTGAAAGTTTCATTCAAATCCAACAATGATTTGATTTTTGCGAGAATTGCAAAATTATTGTGTTTGTCACCGAAAAAGTGAGTTAGGTAAAATATTACGTAATCGATTGTAAACAGATGTAAGATTTTCTGTCGTGCTAACTGAAATGAAAACAAAATTTTCTGCCAAAGTTTCGAACATGTTAAAAGGAATTAAAAGATTGTATACTTGCCTCTTAATAATAATATAAATATTTTGATAAAAAAAAAGTTCGTTTTATAAAGTTTTGAACCTTTTGAATTCATACTATGCTGAATTTTTTGTGATGTAATGGAAGTACCTAATTTATTAATTTTCTATTTTTCAGTCGATACAAAAAGAAAAAAAATTGAAAATGAAACACTGATTTTTATAATTGTTTCAGCTACAATTCTAAAACTTTGTTTGCGTAATTTTCTTCTTTTATATGCCTTGTTCTTTCAGCACGTAGGCGATCATGGGCTTCCATGTCTCCATTTCCCTGGTGTCTCTTAGCACGCTTTTTCCTGTTACACTCCCGTTCTGTCATCCACCTGCTCCGGCCATTGAAGTACGTTACACGCTGTTTTCTCCTGTCTCTCCTTCCCTCTATCCGGCCTGTTAGTATCAGGTTTCCCAAGCCCCCCTTCCTCATTGCTTGTCTCAGGAACATTCGATGTCTCTTCCTGATGATCAGTGTTAATTTTATTTTCGTTTCAATCCTTTCCAAACCTCATCATTTCTCAGATGCTCGATCCATGATATTCGCAGCATCCTTCTGTGGAACCACATTTCAATTACTTCAAGTTTTACCATTATTTTCAATATTGTCCAGCATTCATATTGAAGAACTGATATCATATTAGTACTCTCTTCTTTGTTTCTAGCAAAATTTTCCTGTCTCGATACTCTACTCAGCTTCTGGAATGAGTCCTTCGCCATGCCGATTCGACTTCAGATCTCTGTGTTGCGTTTTCCGTCTTCTGTTAGAACACTTCCCAAGTATTTATTGTTTTTGTACTTGCTTGATTTTAGTATCCCACATTTTTATTTGACATTTTAGTCTACTCTTTTCGCTGATGACTATGCATTCGGTTTTCTTGCAGTTTATTTGTAGTTCTTTTTTGTCACTCTCTTGCTACCTTCTGTAGGAGGTCTTGTAGTTTCCTTTCCGCGTCTGCAATCAGCACTGTATCATCTGAGTACCTTATGTTGTTCAAATAGTGGCCTCCGATGACAAATCCTGGCATAATATCTAGGGTCTCTCTAGGGTCTCTCGCTGTACAAGAAGAATAGATTCAGTAAAATGGCAAATTGGAGTAGATAGACTAAACTATCACCCGGTTCACACTCCACCCACGTCTATTGAACAGGTGAAGAGGCTCATCCCTTGTTTCCGGTTTAGGATGTGGTTTCCGGTTTTTCTCTTTTCCACTCTTTTCACTCTTTTTTTATTTTTTATTTTTTTTCAATTAGAGTAGATAGACTAAACTATCGCCCGGTTCACACTCCACCCACATCTATTGAACAGGTGAAGAGGCTCATCCCTTTTTTCCTATTAAGGATGCGGTTTCCGGTTTTCTCTTTTCCAGTCTTTTCACTCTTTTTTTTTATTTTCATTTTTTTTTCAATTAGAGTAGATAGACTAAACTATCGCCCGGTTCACACTCCACCCACGTCTATTGAACAGGTGAAGAGGCTCATCCCTTATTTCCTGGTTAGGATGTGGTTTCCGGCTTTCTCTTTTCCAATCTTTTTACTTTTTCGTAGCCCCCTGCGCATCAGTGGCGTTATCGCCTTGCTTGGGGTGATATGATTAAAAAAAGAAAATACTTGACTTACGCCCCTTTCTGTCTTTGTATATCTGCTGGATTCGGTACCTGTCAGTTTGGAGGCGGTTTGCTGACAGAAAAGATTCTTTTTTGCCTAATATTCATCGATAATAAAGAAATGTGTTTGTAATTTTTTTTTTTTTAATTATATCACCCCAAGCAAGGCGGTAATGCCACTGAAGCGCAAGGGGCTACCTAAGAATGAAAAGATTGGAAAAGAGAAAGCCGGAAACCACATCCTAAACAGGGAACAAGGGATGAGCCTCTACACCTGTTCAACAGACGTGGGTGGAGTGTGAACCGGCGATAGTTTAGCCTACCTACTCCAATTGAGGAAAAAAAAAAAAAAAAAAGAAAGAGAGTGAAAAGATTGGAAAAGAGAAAACCGGAAATATACTTCTAGATTGTTTTCCTCTGCTGGGGCCAGGTATTGAACTGACAACTTTTTAGATCAAGTCACTGGATAACTTTAACCAACGCTTATCCACTGGGGAGTAAATGAAGTCAGTGAATTTTTTGGGGACTTATAAACCTAATGTCTCAGTAACTATTTTTTACCATAGCACATATTTCAATTTTTTTGTTGTTAAAGCATTGAAATTCAAAATTCCAATGTATATCACCAGAAAGAGGCTAGAGATGTAGACAACAGTCCAAACTATGTAAACAGTGTAAATAATTACAATACCTGATCTCAGTAATAAAGACAGATGTACGTTAAAAAGGTTTTACTCTGACACAGATTCATCAATGTGGCATTTGGAATGTAAATGAATGTGTTACAGTTTCTAATGATGATGGTGTTGTTGACTAAATTCCCTGCCAATGGGCAGGTTCAGGACGAGAAGCTTCCAGTTTCGATAAAACTTGCTCCTGTCACCCATTCTTTATCGTCATTAGGCTTTGCAAGATTTGGTTAGAGGTCAAACAAAATCAGAATAGAAGAAAGTGCCAATGGTGTGAATTTGTTTTAGGTGGACCTCAACATGCCAGGAAGTGACCCACACTGTTGATTTCGTTATCTTCCTCTGAGGTACATGCAGAATGAGATATACAGAATCCAGTTATAAAATTGTAATGAAAATTAATATAAGAAATACATACGATTACTTTATGTAAATTACCCAAACTTTTAATACGCCGAAAATAAGTAAAAGAATGAGATTATCAGAGGTCAGGAATTAATACAGTATATAGTGAAATAATTGTGACATAATTTATTTATTGATAAATATTTGCTGCAAAATGAGTTTAAATATGAAGAAAGATTACAAATGATCTGGAATCAATACATGCATTACTGTTATAATAATTTTTTTCTGCTGAGAGCCACTGAAAATCAGGACGGATGCATTGTCAATGGTCGCGAATCAACGAAGACATCAGGAACAAAACCGATATATTATATGTATAATAAACAGACAATTACTATAGTGAGATACTATAGACACCCATCTAGAAAAAAATAACCTCAATCTAAACCGTTTCTTTTTTATAAAACAGCAAATAATTCCTCTTAAACTTTGGTCCTCTAGGCGGTATTTACTTTGATCGAAAGGTAGCACGTATGTAAAGAGGTACATGAGAAATTTTCCTGAATCAAGTGACAACCAAACCGGAAGTCAGACATACCCAAGTTCTGATATATATACTTGTGATATAATGGCAGATAAACAATCTGGTTATACGATAAAAAAGCATTCGAATGTAAAATTGAAATCTAAAATTAATAATAAATCTCACAAAAAAAAATTAATTAGAGAGTTAGAGAGATTAGAATAAACTAGCATAGAGAGATATGAATACTTGTGATATAATGCCAGCTACGACGATGAGATGAGTAGATGGGCGGGCAGTGAGGTGAATTAACAGAAATTGTTCCAAGTATCCACTACCTATCCACTACCTATCCACCCCAGGCGAGCAGGCGAAACTCTGAGTAAACAGATATGAAATAAGGGAAACAAGACCTGCGTTTTTTTCTTTTCACTATGTGGCGTCGCCGTTCATAGTGTTACCTTGTGAGCATGCCTCACGTCCTTTCCCTGTGAACATCGACGGGACTGAGGTTCCAAATTTAACGTAGGAGTGAACATTGACCGCAAAGCTTGCAAGTTTGTGAGATAGGAGATGACTATTGACTTTACATTTAAATTCTTGAAGATTGTAGCTGCCGGGGAAGCAAGTAAATGGAAGGGAAGTCCACATGTGGTAAAAGCGAGAAAAGAAGCTGATGGAGTAGAAGCTTACACGAGGTTAACTTTGTATGTTTACATAGAAGAGCAGTGAAAATCAGCAAGAAATGTATTTTCAGTGGTCAGGAATTTATGAAGGCGTTACTGACAGAACAGGATTAACATATATAGATGTATGTTGGGACGCCCGCGTCTATTCGGCTATAATGGACTATTCCTTTACTATGTAAAGTAATGGTGGCATCTACGTGAGAGAGTGTGCCGAGCAGCCGATCGACAAGTCAGTCGTAGACTTCCGGTGACGACCCGGAAGTACCCATTGCTCATACTACGTCTTACGACGGTTGAGACGATTAACCCTTATTCTTGTATTGGATACTAATAACCTTTGTAAATACTATTTTCACGGAATACAACAATTAACCTATTCCTGTTGTTGAGTTATTTATTCTTACTCACGACATAATGTAACAGAGAGATATTTGTAGAGACACAAAATGTGAATGTCCTTAATTTAGATTCTACTGATAAATTATTTTACAATAAACAGTACTGAAGGGGATATTTCCATAAAAATGACTTTAAAATCTAGAACTAAAGAATTGTCTGTGACCAGGAATTAATGCAAAGATTCTCAACAGAATAATTCTATTATGAACATACATCACGCACCAGAAGACTTACTGCCGTATTGAGTAGACTGTTTCCTTTGCATACGAAAGCCTTTTCCAAAATTTATCGACAATACGCACGTTCGTTTGTAATGTGATCTCCTCTGTGATTCGGCTGGACTTTGCTTGTTAAAAGATAACCGTTATTTGCAAACCATGACATATAAACTAAAGTTTCTTCTGCAGTTGTAAAACAATTCTCGTCTAATTAAATAATATCATTGCCAAACCTGGGATATTTTCTGTTAATTAATCCATTTACTTCAGCGAAATGACATACGCTAAAATTTCAAGCTTACTTATAGTACTTCTTTATAGATGTGTTCCCATCTAAAACTACACGCATGTAGGTCTGGGAATGGCATGTATGTGTTGGAAAACACACACACACACACACACACACACACACACACACACATATATATATATATATATATATATATGACCCCGTATTTATATATATATATATATATATATATAGTGTCATGGCTACAAATTTCTAACAAATGTAGATCTGTTCAAAGTCATCACCTTTCTATCTATCTATCTATCTATCTATCTATCTATCTATCCTAGTCTATTCATATCTCTCTACTAGTTTATTCTAATCTCTCTAACTCTCTAATTAATTTTTTTTTGTGAGATTTATTATTAATTTTAGATTTCAATTTTACATTCGAATGCTTTTTTATCATATAACCAGATTGTTCATCTGCCATTGTGATGTAAATAAATAAAGTTCGAATTCTAAAACTGGAAACGATGTGAATTCACTTTCTTGCAGATATGGTTCAAACAGTCATTCAGTCAATTAAGTGCCATATGTAATACACACTTGGGCCAGGATGTCACAAAATGACTGACTGGGCAGAAGATTTTCCCGCAATAGGTTGCTATTATTTTCTGCATTAGATTGATTGCCAACGAAGGCTATAGAACGCAGTCCTCCTGTTATTCAAATTTTTTGAGGTAATCTGTTTTTTTCCAAAAATGTCAAAAAATATATTTTACATAGATAGATAGACATACACATAGATAGACAGACATACACACAGATAGATAGATAGATAGATAGATAGATAGATAGATAGATAGATAGATAGATAGATAGATATAAGCAGATTTGTTTATTAGAAAGATAGATAGATAGATAGATAGATAGATAGATAGAAGCAGATTTGATTAGATAGATAGATAGATAGATAGATAGATAGATAGATAGATAGATAGATAGATAGATAGAAGCAGATTTGTTTATTAGATAGATAGATAGATAGATAGATAGATAGATAGATAGATAGATAGATAGATAGAACAGATTTGTTTATTAGATAGATAGATAGATAGATAGATAGATAGATAGATAGAATAGAAGCAGATTTGTTTGTTTGATAGATAGATAGATAGATAGATAGATAGATAGATAGATAGATAGATAGAATAGAAGCAGATTTGTTTATTAGATAGATAGATAGATAGATAGATAGATAGATAGAATAGAAGCAGATTTGTTTATTAGATAGATAGATAGATAGATAGATAGATAGATAGATAGATAGAATAGAAGCAGATTTGATTTAGATAGATAGATAGATAGATAGATAGATAGATAGATAGATAGATAGACAAATTTGAGTAGAATATCAATACACAGTTATAGGAACATTGGTAGATATATAGAACACATTAAGAGACTGAAAAAACTATGCACACACACACACACACACACACACACACACACACACACACACACACACACTACCGGTCATAATTATTATGCCATCCCCTTTTTTTTTTTTTTTAAAGATATGATGTATTTCATACTATTTTTTAGTATTTATTGCCAAGTGCATAATTCTAAATGAAAATAGAATGGTGTTTTTTCTTAATAGTGCACAATAATATGTGAATCAAATGAACTGTTATGGTGTACAGTTTTTGTGATCTCTTCTGGGGTGACCTAATAATTATTACCGGTAGTCTATATATATAAAGAGAAAGACAAAGACAGAGCTAGATATATAAATGGATAAATACTAACAAATTAATTATATGAACAGGTTGAAATAAATATGTACTATCAATAAACTAAGTTGGTTACGAAATAATGATAGAAACACTGCGCCAGTGTGGCGCAGTTTGGCTTCCATGTGTCTCTTTCACCGCTTCTGCTCTGATGAACTTATCTCACTGGTGCCCCCTATATACGAATTTACTCGAGCAAAAAGATTAGCAATTAGGTTCCACCCTTTTACTGTGAAACCAATGTAAACGCAAATTCTACTCCAGCAGCTTTTTTCTCGCACTTCCCACCGGTGGAATTCCCTTCCATTTACTTGCTTCCCCGACAGCTACAATCTCCAAGAATTTAAATTTAAAGTCAATTGTCATCTTCTATCTCCCTAACCTACATTCTCTCTCTCATACTTCTTTCTCAGTCCACTCCACTCTCATCACTTCTCTTACCCACTTCCTGACACCGCCTATAACGTGTCACTCTTTCTCATAACTTTCCTCCTATGTAACCCACTGCAAAAGAGTGGCAGTAAAATGCCTTGCCTGTGGTGATATATATATATATATATATATATATATAACATAGTGATGATCCACGTATACTGTCTTAATATGTATAGGAAAAACTACTAAAAAGTTGTAAGTTTAAAAATGTATTTTTTTGACAGTATTTATTTATTTCTATTATTATATTTGATATTTCAGACGTCCTCGGCCTTACATCAGAAACAAAAAAAAAGGATGAAAGGCCGAGGACGGTCTGAAATATCAAATATAATAATAGAAATTAATATATACTGTCAGAAAAATACATTTTTAAACTTACAATTTTTTACTAGTTTTACCTTTATATATATATATATATATATATATATATATATATATATATAAAATTACTATTAAATAATTCATAATATATATATATATATATATATATATATATATATATATATATATATATATATATATATAAATTATTTAACGATAAAAAAATAAATTATTTTACTACAGAAATACATTGTTAAATTTTTTAAATATAAAGCTGAGAAAGAAAGAACGAGATTCTGATGACAATGTTAATTTTTCTAACAGAATAGATATATTATATATATGGTATTATATAATGTTACATTGTAATAGTGTTTAGTGCCAAAATTGTTGGGTTTTTTTTCAGTAGTTTACTGGTGGAAAGGCACTTTAGGTAAGCAGATTTCATTGTCATAAAGTGCATTCTTTTACTCATGCTCACATCTCATTTCTGCAGTATTATTATCCCTCTCCTACCCGCTTCCTGACACCCTCTATATTCTGTCACTCCTCCTCATAACTTTCCTCTTATGTTACCCCCTGAACAACAGTGACAGTATAATGCCTTATTTGGGGTGATACGATTAAAAAAGAATCACGATACATATAAACAGAATAAATAGACCAAATATCGACATAATAAAGAAAAGAGAAAATGAAGAGAATGATAGAGACTCGGAAAATACAAATAAAAGTGTGAAGTCCACAAACAAATTAAGTCTTCGTCTAGAGAAGCCGGAAGTACGGAAAAATGGTCGTTTATCTCGACGTCCTTCCGGTTAGGCGATCGATCAGTTTCTGTTCAGAGAACATGTTATGAGTTCGCCCATTTTTTCTTTGTGTTTTTCTTTTCTTTAATCTCGCCACTCTGGATCGATAGCTGAGTTCTTAATTACTTTAGTGTTTGCGCCTCCAAATTTAACCCTGTTTATTAAAAAGATCTGGAGAATAACATGCAAAATATATATAGAGCCGGGGGACATTTTCAACACCGACCGGTTGAATTTAGAAAGATGGCTTAGGAGTTTATATTATGTCGAGGCTTACAAAAGCAAATCCTCTACGTGAATCATTTGCATGAGAAGAAAAAAAAGCACGTTAGATTTATTATTAATTTTAGATTTCAATTTTACATTCTGATACTTTTTTTATTGCATAACCAGATTGTTCATCAGCCATTGTGAAATAAATGCTAGGAGTTCAAATTCTGACAAAAGCTGGAAACGACGTGAATTCCCTTTCTTCCAGATGTGGTTCAAATAGTCAGTCAGTTAAGTGCCATACTTGATACACGATTGGGCTACGATGTCTCGAAAAATACTCATCTGCCGTTGTGAAATAAATGCTAGGAGTTCAAATTCTGACAAAAGCTGGAAACGACGTGAATTCCTTTTCATCCAGATGTGATTCAAATAGTCAGTCAGTTAAGTGCCATACTTGATACACGATTGGGCCACGATGTCTCGAAAAATACTCATCTGCCGTTGTGAAATAAATGCTAGGAGTTCAAATTCTGACAAAAGCTGGAAACGACGTGAATTCCCTTTCTTCCAGATGTGGTTCAAATAGTCAGTCAGTTAAGTGCCATACTTGATACACGATTGGGCCACGATGTCTCGAAAAATACTCATCTGCCGTTGTGAAATAAATGCTAGGAGTTCAAATTCTGACAAAAGCTGGAAACGACGTGAATTCCCTTTCTTCCAGATGTGGTTCAAATAGTCAGTCAGTTAAGTGCCATACTTGATACACGATTGGGCCACGATGTCTCGAAAAATACTCATCTGCCGTTGTGAAATAAATGCTAGGAGTTCAAATTCTGACAAAAGCTGGAAACGACGTGAATTCCTTTTCATCCAGATGTGGTTCAAATAGTCAGTCAGTTAAGTGCCATACTTGATACACGATTGGGCCACGATGTCTCGAAAAATACTCATCTGCCGTTGTGAAATAAATGCTAGGAGTTCAAATTCTGACAAAAGCTGGAAACGACGTGAATTCCCTTTCTTCCAGATGTGGTTCAAATAGTCAGTCAGTTAAGTGCCATACTTGATACACGATTGGGCTACGATGTCTCGAAAAATACTCATCTGCCGTTGTGAAATAAATGCTAGGAGTTCAAATTCTGACAAAAGCTGGAAACGACGTGAATTCCTTTTCATCCAGATGTGATTCAAATAGTCAGTCAGTTAAGTGCCATACTTGATACACGATTGGGCCACGATGTCTCGAAAAATACTCATCTGCCGTTGTGAAATAAATGCTAGGAGTTCAAATTCTGACAAAAGCTGGAAACGACGTGAATTCCCTTTCTTCCAGATGTGGTTCAAATAGTCAGTCAGTTAAGTGCCATACTTGATACACGATTGGGCCACGATGTCTCGAAAAATACTCATCTGCCGTTGTGAAATAAATGCTAGGAGTTCAAATTCTGACAAAAGCTGGAAACGACGTGAATTCCCTTTCTTCCAGATGTGGTTCAAATAGTCAGTCAGTTAAGTGCCATACTTGATACACGATTGGGCCACGATGTCTCGAAAAATACTCATCTGCCGTTGTGAAATAAATGCTAGGAGTTCAAATTCTGACAAAAGCTGGAAACGACGTGAATTCCTTTTCATCCAGATGTGGTTCAAATAGTCAGTCAGTTAAGTGCCATACTTGATACACGATTGGGCCACGATGTCTCGAAAAATACTCATCTGCCGTTGTGAAATAAATGCTAGGAGTTCAAATTCTGACAAAAGCTGGAAACGACGTGAATTCCCTTTCTTCCAGATGTGGTTCAAATAGTCAGTCAGTTAAGTGCCATACTTGATACACGATTGGGCCACGATGTCTCGAAAAATACTCATCTGCCGTTGTGAAATAAATGCTAGGAGTTCAAATTCTGACAAAAGCTGGAAACGACGTGAATTCCCTTTCTTCCAGATGTGGTTCAAATAGTCAGTCAGTTAAGTGCCATACTTGATACACGATTGGGCCACGATGTCTCGAAAAATACTCATCTGCCGTTGTGAAATAAATGCTAGGAGTTCAAATTCTGACAAAAGCTGGAAACGACGTGAATTCCTTTTCATCCAGATGTGGTTCAAATAGTCAGTCAGTTAAGTGCCATACTTGATACATGATTGGGCCACGATGTCTCGAAAAATACTCATCTGCCGTTGTGAAATAAATGCTAGGAGTTCAAATTTTGACAAAAGCTGGAAACGACGTGAATTCCCTTTCTTCCAGATGTGGTTCAAATAGTCAGTCAGTTAAGTGCCATACTTGATACGTGATTGAACTATGATATCTCAAAAGAGACATGACTGACTGGGCAGAAGATTTTCTGGCAGTAGGTTGCCATACTTTCTGCGGTAGACTACTTGACAATCAAGGCTATAGAACCTAATCTGTCCGTGTTATCCAACTCATAGAAGGTGAGAAGGCGGATTAATACTTTTCCAAGGGAAATTTGCGTGAAAGTGAATGCAACGAATTTAGCTGGTATTCGAACTCGGTTTTCCGATTTCCCCTTTCCGAGCCGATATCCACAGCACCACAACGCAGATGAAATGGACAGGGTCTTATTTCTGTTCATGACAGCTAGTAAAAGAAAGTAAATTCTCGATTCTGAATCGATACAGATGAAATTCTTTGAAAAAAAATTACTATAGCAGAAATTCGACATCTCCTTGTTATATTATGTCAGAATAGGCATTTCATTAAATTATACACAATTCAGGCTTTAACTAATCTGTAATATCAATCTTCCTGTGGATTCTGGACAATTTCCTAATATGAAGAATAGCGGTGAAGCAGTATAAATGTTGCTCTACAGAAGGATGATGAGAATACCACTGATTGAACATATGAGCAACGACATCTAGAGTTCGAGAAGCAATAACAACAAAAAGGAGTCTGATAGTTTTTTTTATAATCGTTTCACCCAAAGCAAAGCACGACTGCCACTGTGGCACAGGGGGTTACACTGAGAAAAGAACCAGGGTACAGGAGATGCCGGAGAAAAGATAAAAATAAAGAGATTTAGGGAGGTGGATAGGACTTGGGCAATTGGATGGAATTCATGGAGATAGAAGATGGCAATATACGTTGCGTTTACACTTTTGGAGATTCAGCTGTCGAAAAGAAAGTAAACAGAAGGATCTTCTACAGATTAGGAAATACGAGAAAAGAAACTATTAGAGTAGAAGTGAGGCTTACATTTGACTATTTTGATTTAAAATCAGGAAGAGACATTTGTGGTTTCTGGGATACATAACTAGGAATTGGAAAATTTGGTATTCTCAGGACAGATTGAAGGTAAGAGAGACAGAGGAAAGCAACGCACGTGTCGGGCGATCTGAATGATTGGGTGGTGGAGTAAGGTATGAAAATGATGACAAAATGATAAAAGTTATTCAAAAGGAACAGAAAATTGTAGAGAGCCATGATGGTCTACATCCTGATTGGAACGACACAGAGAAAAAGATGATATAAGCAACCGCCCCGTCCAGGTTGTAGGCAGTCTCACATACATCGCAGACAAAATGTAAGGACCACAACCGGTTTTGAACACTATTGGAGGCTAGTTAAAAATAACTGACAAAATATTGCAAAGAATAATTCTTCTTTATGTGCTGTGCCCCCTCGTGACAGGAAGAGGCAACTGAAGTTCCTGGGACATGCAATAAGGAAGGAGGGCTTGGAGAACCTGATACTGACTGGCCAGATAGAAGGAAAGAGAGACAGAGGAAGGCAGCGGATAACATATTTGCAGGGCCTGATCATGTGGATGAGGGAACGGGGGTTGCGAGGTGTAACAGCAGCAAACATACTAAGAGCCACAAGGGATAGGGAGACGTGGAGAACCATGATCGCCTACGTCTTGAAGGGACAAGGTACATAGAAGAAGAAGATGTTATGTGTTGTTTCTTATGTCTTCGGTCCATCCTGGGAGTATCATATTTTCCAAACCCGCATTCCTCATTATATACCCATAAACCTCAACTGTCTCTTTTTTATGTTAAATACACAGTCTTTTATTCTATTTTCGCCAAAACGTCCTTCTGTTTAACCACATTTCTATTGTTTCAAATCTCCTCTTCATCTTTGTGGAGAAAATAAGTAATTAAACTTCTAACCTTGTATTATCATGTAAATCCAACTTCAATAATTTTTGGACATGTTCATTACGTTAGTGAAACTGTGGATGTTCACGAACAAAGGGTGCTGGGAATTTTAAATTAAAATTTATTTTTTTGGTATATAATCAAGCCGATTTCATTGAGATCTTTGTTGTATCACGGAGGTGGATACGATACACAGAGAAAGTGTGCTGCGATATTATTCAGCACTATATCCGGTGCTAAACGTATACACACAGAACAGTACGATAGTTACAATGACAAACAAGACAGAACTGACAACACATAATGGAGGGGGTTTAGATCGCAATAGTCGCCGAAGTAATCAGTCCTCATATTACTCAAATGACACTCAAATATTATGCCTCGAATGCTATTATTCTTTACATAAACAGACCATTTCAGGCCATAGACCATTCCATATTTTACAGTGCTGCAGGGGTGTCAGCCACTCTACAACAATTATTTTTTGTTTTTGATTTCGTTTCCATTACTTTTGTTATTAGATATTCCACATTGTGATAATAAAAGTTCTGTTAAGAATAAAGAAATGTTGTAGAAGTCAGACGGGAAAATTGTGTGATATTTAATAACATAATATATTGTGTCATTAATATTGCTTAGCCCATTTTTCCTATGTACATAATGCCCGGCTCAGGGTATTACTGTCCCACCAAATTCACAAACCACTGTCTTAATTCCCAAAGCCATTGCCCTGCTGGACAGCGTGGTTATAATAACAACGGGGTTGATGACAGTAGTCCGCATGTAAATGTTAAAACAGCCAGTTAAGTGCCATACGTGATAAACGCTTCGGCGATCATTTCTCTTTCAAGTTATGACTGACTGGGCAGAACATTTTCCCGCAGAAGCTTGCCATTACTTTCTGAGGTAGACTGATTGCCAACCAAACCTTTAGAACCCAATCTGTCCTGCTATTTAACCCATAGCTAGAGGTAGAAGAAATGGATTCATATATTTCCCAAGGCTATTTGCGCGTAAGTGAACACGACAAATTCAACTGGAATTCGAACTCGTCTCTCCGATTTCTCATTTCAAGCCGATATCCATCATATCACAAAACACATGAAGATTATTTTAAGATCATAGAACAAAGAAAAATAGTTCTGATTGCTGAAGAGCGGCTCTTTTTAATTTAGTGACAGATCAGTTTTTTTTACGGATTATCATCATTTTTTGCAGGTTATTTAAACTTAGAAAGTATTTTTAGATTGCATAAGTTTGAGGTTGCCTGACTTCAAGGATTGAACTGGAACTGGTATTTAAACGTGATATGGCCTTGTGAACTTTTGTGAATTTATACAAGAAATATTTTTAGATTGTAAGAATTTTTTTTTTCTGAGAGTAGGGGTAGATAATAATGATGTAGTTAAATGAGTTTTACTAATTAACCGAGACGAGCTGGGAAAGAAAAGAAGTAGATTTATACATTTCCCAAGAATGCGTTGTGGTGCAGTGGATATCGACTCAGAACGACAAATCGGGGAGCCGATTTCGAATTCCGGTAGAATTTCCTGCATTTACTTACGCACAAATATCCTTTGGAAAGGTATTTAATCCGTCTCTTCCTCCAGTTATAGGTTAAATAATAGGACAGATTGTGTTCTATAGCCTTGGCTAGCAACCAGTCTACCGCAAAAAACAATGACAACTTACTGAGAAATAATCTTCGGTCCAGTCAGTTATGTCTCTTTCGAGACATGATCGCCCAAAACGTGTATCACGTATGACATTTGGCTGAGGGATTTGAGTGTAAGTAAATATAACTGGAATTAGGACCGGTCTCTCTGATTAGCAATTTCGGAACGCCATCCATTACATCACAGGCACATCTAAGTATGCAACACCGGGTATTCCCAAGCGATCACCCATCAAAGGCTGACGTTGCTTAACTTCGCTGATCGTATTAGCTGTTTTAACATGAAGCGGTTGTAAACCCTTTTGTCAATTCATACGAGGAAATTATTTGGACAAACGAAAATGAAAATTTGCATCAAATTCATTGGAAGAGAAAAGTGCGTGATAAATAGTTACAAGTGATAATAGATGTGATCGCCAGTACAATTCAATACATAAGAACGTGGCGAAATAAAAAGACGTGGACAATGGCGAAATCACCTTCGCAGCATGGGACACCGATTTCTTTTCGATATTGCACCAGATGGAATTCTTCAGATTTGCCATTAATAATCGACGCATATCTACTTTGGCAATTCGCAGAAGTAAAGCCGAAATTTGGCAGTGTCACAGACAATAATCGATGTCTATAATTCATTCGCTGCTTAGGGAATTAGCCGGTTTGACTTGCGAAAGGTCGTTTAGAGGGTGGTTAGTCTTTGAATGGCCTTAAGGAAGCAAAGATAATGGTAATTTTTTTCTTTCTAAATTTAGCGGTTTAATAGATGCATATGGAAATGAGTATATATATATATATATATATATATATATATAAGACAGAGGCAGACATATATATATATATATATATATATATATATATATATATATATATATATATATATATATAGGTCTGCACCCTTCTACTGAGCGTCCGTAGCTCAGAGGTAGAATCGCAGACGGACGCCAATTCGGTCGGGTTTCAATCATGGGTAAAAAAAAATCGGATGTCTAATCGTACTGATGAGCTGTGATACAGCAAAACAGATCAATCTGTGGATGAGTATATAGGTAGATAAATATGTATATATATATGTGTGTATGTGTGCGCGAGTGTGCGTGTGTGTCAATATATATGCATATATATATATATATATATATATATGTACGTGTATGGACGTCCGTGTATGTCAATATATATGCATAGATAGATAGACAGATAAATTATATATATATATATATATATATATATATATACGGACTTCCATACACGCACATACACATATATATATATATATATATATAATTTATCTATCTATCTATGCATATATATTGACACACTCGCACACTCGCGCACACATACACACATATATATATACATATTTATATATATAAACATCTATCTATCTATCTATCTATCTATATATATATATATATATATATATATATATATATAAAGAGAGAAAGTGATTGAGTTAAATCCGGATAGAAATGGCGGATTGAATTATGAAAGCCAGAGATTAATACAGCAACACGCTCATATACGAGTATAAAAGAGAGTTCAAGAAGAAAAAATGACAAATATTCGCTCAAGATATTGATCGATATGAATGTAAACTTATATTAATCGACATAGAAAAATAGACTGACAGCGAGATAGACAAAATTAGCAAGACTGATCTGTAGATAAATCTTTAGGAATGGATAGATAATGGCATACTGAAAAGAGAGTCGAAATATACATAGAAATGAACATATCTAAATGAATAGATCAAAAGACAGACAGATAGATAGATAGATAGATAGATAGATAGATAGATAGATAGATAGATAGATATGTGGACCGGTGATGGGATCACGAAATGATAACTCGAAACACGGTGGTAAAGTTAACAACATATATTAAGTCAAAAATAGATACAAATGAAAACAGTTTTTTTCTGATCATATTACCCCGAGCAAGGCGGTAACGCCACTCATGTGCAGGTGGCTGCATAAGAGTAAAAAGTTAGATAGAAGATAATGAAGAGAAGGACGAACCAGTCAGAAAGGAGCAAGAGAAGGAAGGGAATACAGGTGTGATGACAGTTGCAGAGATGGATAGATAAGCTTGGCTTATTAGTGACTGACGGACAGACAGACAAACAGACTGTGTTGAGCTAAACTGAAGTCACGAAAGTGATTAACTCTTAGTTAATATACTCGTAGGAAGATTCCATTGTTAAGTGGGTGACGCCCCACAATAGATAGATAGATAGATAGATAGATAGGAATTTGTTGAAAAAGATAGTTATGTAAATGAGAGCCCATTTGAGAATGAACAGATCTTAATCAATCTGTCAAAAAACAGACAGGCGGGTATATACATATACAGGATGACCCCAAAAAAAGGGAACTTTTTAATAATCCAATTAAACCAAGATTAATGGAAGAAAATATTTTATTCAAAGTAATTGAATCCTTAAAACATGTCATTTAAGAAACAATGATGGAATTTGCATTTTTTTTAACATTACGTCCTGTAGATGGGGTCCTCCTGTACGAATGCATTCTTTAAATCTGCTGTTGAGATTACTGTACCTGACCGCTGTAACCTCTCAGCTAGAATACTGTGAATTTCATCCTGAATTCTGTTTTAACTTATCCAGAGTTCTCTGTCAAGTCGTGTACACTTTATTCTTGAGATAGCCACACAAGAAAAAAATCACAAACTGACAAATCTGACGCTTCCGTTTTTTGGGCCAAGCTGTAGATAAATATATATATATATATATATGGATGTCACTCATTTTTGCACACACCGAAATCAAAGTATATACAATCTAGCAAAATATCCTACGACTAGACATAATTAGTTGATATAGTTCTTTTTTCTTTCTAAAATTTCTCTATGAAATACAATTTCAGTAAAGCAACGATTTTCTAATGATCTTTTTGTTGTTACATTAAGACATCTTGAATTTTATATTATGAACATTTGATCTTGCGAGAGAAAATCTGAAAAATTTTCAAATGTTTATATTGGTAATAATATCTAATCTTACGTATTACTATTTAATTTATAATACTAATTAATGCAATATATTTAATAATGCTTATTATTTGAACAATAATAGTAATAATAATTGATAATAATATTATATTATAATATTATATTAATAATTAATTTTAATAACAATATTTAATAATACTAAATAATAATTATAATAAAATATAATTATATTAATAATAATAGTAATAGATAATTATATTAGCTGCAATAATAACTCATCTTATTTAATACTATGTACTAATAATACAAATTAATATTATTTTTTCAGTAATTTCACCCGAAGCAATGCACTTTTACTGCCATTAGTATGCAGAGGGAGAAAGTGATGAGAAAGAGGAACAAGTTATAGTGGGTGTTAGAGAATGCGTAAGAGAATGATGAGAATATTGGTGTGATGTTAGTGGAGTGGACGGAGAAAAGAACATGAGGGAAAGGATGAAAGTCAGAAATATAGGAGATGACAATTGACCTTACATTTAAATTCTTGGAGATTGTAGCTCTCGGGGAAGCAAATATACAATACTTATTAATAGTAGCTACTTAATAATGCTAATTAATACTATTTACTGAATAATACTAGTTAATTCTAAGATACTTAATAATCGCTTATTCTCTAAATTACTTTTTTAATACAATTTTACGAAAATATGTGCTTCGTAGTGTTGAAGCCGTAGGGAGCTGGTTAACGTTTCTTTGATTCGGCCTTGTGTCAGGCTTAACCGAACGTCCTACAGCTTAAAACTTTTATGCAGAGTTATAATCATCAGAAGGTTTTCATCATCTGAAGGTTGGTTGTCGGCAGGTTGGAATATATGGAATTGTGTGGAATAGCGCAAGAAGAATAAAACATACATTTGAATGTTGAAATAGAAATTTATTAAAAGAGAATGAATAACAAGTTGTAGAAGTTCATGTTCAATTAGAAACACTATTAAGTAGTTAAGGGTAGAGTTCGTACAAAATTTTCCAGTAGTAATTGTTGAAATAGATAAGGAGAAAGAGAAAGAGGACAAAGTCCGAGTCGATTGAAGTTGAAAGTTACATTTTAGTGTTATCTTTCTCGCTGCTCCCATATCTGACGTTGATGAAGTCTTTTTATTGTCATCTAGATATTTTCGCACTTACACGCGAAGTTCTTTTTGTCTTGCAATCGCTCCCATTCATCAAAATCATTTTACCACCTACTTGTGAAATCTGGTCTCGACTTTTTCGTTGAGCACATGGTCAATCCTTTTTCTATTTGGGAAAACCAGTATTTCACACGTCATTGTGAATTTTTGTCAAAGTGAAGAAGAGAGTTGATTTAATTAATTTAATGTAATGTAATGGATATCGGCTAGGAATAGAAAATCGGAGATCCAAGTTTCGAATTCAAATCAAATTCGTTTCATTCACATACACGCAGATACATTTAGGGAAGGCTTTTTTTAAATTTTTTATAAGCGTTTCACCCCGAGCAAGGCATGTCACTGCCACTACTGCGCAGGGGGCTACATAGAGTGGAGAAAGGATGATTAAATATAGGAAATGTCAGAGGGTGGGTGATAGGCGGGTAAGGATAGCGAGAATGAGGGTTGGGTAGATGAGAGTGTTCTGAGAATAATTGGGAGTTAGTGTGATAGGAGGTATCTATTGACCCTACATTTTAATTCGTTTTTTCTTTTCCCAGCTATCGTTTGAATAGCATTACAGATTGGTTTGCCTTGGTTGGCAACTAGTCTTGCGCAGGAAGTAATGGCAGAAAAAATCTATCTCGTCAGTCATGTCTCGAAAGAGACATAATCGCCCAAGCGTGTATCCCGTATGGCAAATAACTGACGGAATTAAACAAATAAATATTTTGAATGACGAATAATTTGTAGACATTTATGCCAGTTATAGGTGATATCTTCTTTTTGCAATAAAAACAAAATAAATATAGAGAAAGAAACATGGTATGTGTGTGTGGGTGTGTGAGAGAGAGAGAGAGAGAGAAAGAGAGAGAGAGAGAGTGAGAATGTCGGGAAATGTATAGGTTGACACTGATTATGCGTAAACCACCACTTCCTCTGAATTTCCAAGAGTTCCTTTTACGAATTTATATCGATCGCTTTCGCCTATGATTTCAGACTGGTATATCGTGAATGACGCTGATTGTACAAAGTGACGATTTGTATATGCAATGAATCAGGATATGGATGGTGCAACGGGGAATCGTTACAATATGTAAACAGCAGTGCCAAAACACCACGGAACAAACTAAAAGAAATGATTTCGATGGAAATATTCCATCATCAAACAACAAAGTCAGTGGTGAAAGTTTTATTGGGTAGTCAAAAGCTAGTTCAGTATTCAGCACACTGAAGCATGTAAGTCAGAAACATTTGATTATACGCTATCTATCTATCTATCTATCTATCTATCTATCTATCTATGTAGCATTCAAACTCATTCTTTTCATACCCATATGGCTTCTCGGTATGGTGTAATGGTTAGCAAGCTAGTAGTGAGTTCGGTCATCACTGGGTACCCCATATTTTCGGCCTTAGGCCACAACCAAGGTCCCTTAGAAAATGAGCTATCTATCTCGGCTTGTTCTCTCTCTCGATATATATATGTGTGAGGTCATTTTCATATCTATCTATCTATCTAGCTAGCTAGCTCATTCTTTTCATACTCATATCGATATTAATCTTTTTCCCTCTCTTTTTCTCAATCTTTCTCTCTCTTTCACGCTATACAGGTGTGTGTGTGTGTTAACGTTTATCTACTTCTTTTTTTCATCTATCTATCTATCTATCTATCTATCTAGCTAGCTAGCTAGCTAGCTAGCTAGCTAGCTAGCCAATTCATTTAATACCCACGTCTATCGTGATCTGTCCCTCCCTCTCTCTCTCTCTCTCTCTCTCTCTCTCTCTATATATATATATATATATATATCTGTGTGTGTATGTGTGCATGCGTTTGTTCATTTTTATATATCGCTTTTTTCATATCTATCTATCTATCTATCTATCTATCTATCTATCTATCTATCTTTCCCTGTTCATATCTATCTATCTATCTATCTATCTATCTATCTATCTATCTATCTATCTAGTCCTCTAGCTCATTATTTTCATATCCATGTCTATCTTGGTCTGTTCTCTCTTTTTCTCTCGCTCTCTCTCTCGCTCACTCTCTCTCTCTATATATATATGTGTGTTTGTGCCTTTTTATCTATCTATCTATCTATCTATCTATCTATCTATCTATCTATCTATCTATCTATCTATCTATATGTGATAGTATGTGCATCTGCGATGGTTTTATCGTTATCTCCAGTGTTTCTTATGGTGCGACCACCAAATACTTCTTTTTGAAGTTCGTTCTTCTAAGCCAAATCCTCTTTAATCGAAGGGAAACGCACAAGTAAACAGATGTATTACAAAATTTTGAAGATCAGGTGGCAACAAAAGCGGAAATAGTTAATATCCGGACGCTAGTCTATATTAGCAGTCATGCTTAGGATTGGGGAGTGCTGATCTGCCCTTGGCAGGAGACGGATGTGTCCGTGACGCTGTTTCGAAGACTACATTTCGTATTGCTCACACGTTGGGATGAGTAGATGAATAGGACATTAAACTGACACATCAAAAGTCGTCCTCTGTATCACCTATCTACCCACCCTCATGAGCAGCGGACGACACGAATAAAGTATCTATATATAACGTGGCTTTTGTTTCATTTTATGAGCATGCATTTCCTAGCTATCAATGAACACCGACAATATCGGGGACTGATATGCAATGTGGGGGTGATCACTAGCCCTTCGGTCAAAAGCTGGGGCGAAAATCGCATTGTATGTTTACATATAATATCTATCTATCTATCTATCTATCTATCTATCTATCACTAGCTCATTATTTTCATACCCACATCTATCTTGGCCTGTCCTCTCTCTCTCTCTCTTTGTATATATATATATGCGTGTGTGTGTGTGTGTCTGTGTGTGTGCGTGCGCGCGGCTTTCAGTTTTGCCTATAGCTTTTTTCATATCTATCTATCTATCTATCTATCTATCTATCTAGTCATCTATCTCATTATTTTCATAGCCATGTCTGTCTATATATATATATACATGTGTGTGTGTTTGTTCCTAGCTATCTATCTATCTATCTATCTATCTATCTATCTATCTATCTATCTATCTATCTATTTTTGGACACTTCATTGTGAAGTGATGCTTAACAACTTCGCTCGCTAGAACAATTACAACTGAATGGTGAATTCGATCCTCATTGGGTGCCCCATTCTTTCGGTCTCGTGCCACATCTAAGCTGAGCTTAGAAAATCAGCTATCCATATATCTGTGTGGATCAATTCCTTTTCATAGGCGGACAAGGAAAACCTCTTCAGTCGGAGAACGTCCTGCGAACTATGATGCGCAAAGCATCATGGGATAAACAGATAAATATTCACCTTTAAACTTAACCAAGAACAGAATAAGGCATTCAAATTTCAAGCAAACTTCACAGTTGTTACAGTATTTACATTAATCGGGCTTTTGTCTCCATGTTTGTTGCCATTTGTACAACGTTTCGGCCGTTGTACACTCCGGCCTTCTTCAGGTGCTAGGAATTTCGGAACCGAAGCCTTTATTACAATCATTGGGGTGTATGATCTCCATTCTTTGCGTAGTAATGCCTCTTTTGGAAGTCAAGAGTTATCTTCCTCTAACCTTGTAAGTTAGCTTACCACTGCTGTAGTCTGGTATTGATCTCGCAACACTTTGGGTCAAGTCACAGAAACTAACCAACGTCTATATCCACTGGGCCTTGTGTCCTTAACAAGAACAACTGAATTTTTGGTACTTATAAACCTAATGCCCAGTAACCCTTTTTTACCAGAATTCATATTGCAATTTTCTGATATTAATGGTTTTCTCTAGTATTTTTTGATGTAAATGGTTTTTTCTAGAATTTTTTACCAGAGCTCATTTTGCAATTTTTGACACTAATGGTTTTCTCTGGCACTCCGTATTACTGGTTCCCATCTTATGTTCATATCTATGTTTGGTCGGCTTAGGAAATTTTTGAATTCTAGCATATGTGCTATTCCTTAAGTTTACGTAGCTTTCAGATAACGCATGACTTCCAAAAGAGGCATTACTATAAAAGGAATGGAGTTCATATACCCCAGTGATTGTAATAAAGGGTTCGGTTCGAAATTGCTAGCACCTGAAGAAGGCCGGAGCGTACAACGGCCGAAACGTTGTACAAATGGCAATAAAGATAAGGGCAATAGTCCGAATAATGTAAATACTACCTCATCTCAGAAATATAGACATTCACACTTGTTGCTTGTCCTTTCACCAGTGTCCTTTCATCACTAAGTATGTACCACCTGACCCAGGTATTTAATTCACAATTAATATGCTACCAAACTCACTTAGCAAAACGTTAATAAACTAGGATATTTCCTGTCCGAATTTAAATAATACAAATATTTGTAAAAAAAGAAATCTTACAATTGTCCCATGGACAATTGACTGAAAGTCTTTTTGGGTGACCTCCGTAAATAAATCACTTTTGTTAATTTTACACCAAAATCGAGACTGATTAGCAGTACGCTTTTCTCAGTAAATGTGATGATTTTTGAGGACCAGAAAACAACTCACTGTTTTATTGTTAGTATTGTATGGTCGTCAGCGACAGACCATCTTAAGAATATTAATGCTGAAAATGATGGTGCAAAAATTACTGCACAATCAGCAAAAAATATCACCTTTCATCTCTTTTCATAAGTTAAAAATTGAATTGACTTTTCGCGAAAAGTGATTTTTATTATTAGAGACAGCAACTATTGTCAAAGTCTGAAGTATATATATATATATATGTGTGTGTGTGTGTGTGTGTGTGTGTGTGTGTTTCTTCCTTTTTATCTATCTACTTATCTATCTACTAGCAGTATAGTCCGGCGTTGCTCGGGTGTAATGAAAGCTTTAAAACTAACCCATGGCCCTGGAGCTCAGACTCTTTGAACGTTGGCACAAAACAAAAAAGCAATAGTTGTTTCCAGTTAAAGCAAAACCGTAGACTGAAAGAAAAATGAACGGATGTAAACCAAATTTTGGCTTCCTGGTATCAATATCAAATTTTCTGCACTATTGTAAGAACTGCAACTTTGAAACTTCTGAATATCGTTTCTTATGACTTTGTCTATGAGTGTATCAAATTTGATTAAAATCGGACCACTCCTTCTATACCCTGATTTTTTCGATTATCGATTTTCGATATTTATCGGGGGTACCTCGAAACAAAACTAAGCTAAGAACACTCGCAGACGCTTATAGTACAACTGCGTAAATTTTCAAGAAAATTGCTTCAGCCGTTTTGGAGTCTATAAGTAACGGACACACACACACACAGAGATAAATTTTCATTTATTAATAAGTTTAGATCTATCTATCTATCTATCTATCTATCTATCTATCTATCTATCTATCTATCTATCTATTTTCGGCAGTTCATATCTATCTATCTATCTATCTATCTATCTATCTATCTATCTATCTATCTAAGTTCGCTCATATCTATCTATCTCAGACCGTTCATTATCTATCTATCTATCTATCTAAGTCCGTTCATATCTATCTATATCGCTAGCTTTTATCAGTTCAATGGTGTATTGAATTGAACAGGGTTTGTAATTTCTTAGTGGGGATCTTTAACCATTTTGGCAGTAATCTCAGAACTCTTAAAGGTTGTGTGGGTTTTTTTTGAGAACTTGTTTCTTCACTTCCCACCACAGTTGTTGAATGATATTATATATCAGAGCTATTTAATTTCAAATTGTCATAAATTTGAGCATTTTATTCTTCACGAGGAACATTTTTGTTTCATGTCATTTGTAGCTAGAAGCACCGTCATGCTTTCGGAATTTGGCAGATGATTAGATTTTACTGTTTAGGTTTCCATCAACTTTTACGAATTGTCTTCTACCATCACTTGTTTTTTTTATCATTAAGTGGTAGACTTCCCCACTCGCTTCCCAAGCACTCCCTCGGGTCATTCCTCACTACTAGATATATGTTTCACCTCTGCGCCTGACGCCTGTCAAGACTCGCAGCTTTGCCCTCTCGGTAACTCCGACCACGCTGTACTCTCTCACAGTATTTCTTTCCAATGTTACTCCCCCAGGAGCCCCCTACCTATAGGACATCCTACCTCTACCAAAAAGCTGACTGGGATGCCTTTCGCGATTTCCTCTGCGACGTCCCTTGGGGAAAAGTGTTCGACCTATCAGTTGATGACTGTGACTCTGAGGTCTCGTCATGGGTGAAAGCTGGCATTGATGCCTTCACACCCACCAGGAAGTATTGCTTAAAATTTCATTCCTCTCTGTGGTTCTCTCCGGCCTGCTCAGCCGCCATTGCCCACAGGAACCATTACTTCCGTCTATTCCGGAGACAGTCAACTGATCACAATAGGCGCCTGTTCATATCTGCTCGCAATGAGTGCAAGAGAACCCTGAATGACTCCAAACAGTTGTTTGTTGAGAGAATGCGACAGCGCATAGCTGACCGCAAGTTCGGCTCCAAGGACTATTGGAGGATTTGTAAACGAGTGCTCAACAATAGGAAATCCTCAATACCACATTTAATCCATGGATTTGAGGTTCTCACGTCATCTGCGAACAAAGCTGAGTGCTTTGCCCACAGATTCTCATCCAACTCCACATTCGACTCGTCCGGAGTCGATTTCCCTATTAAAACTGAGGCCAAACTGCACGACGTATATATTACCCCGACAGTAGCATCCAGAGTAATTTCAAAACTCGACCCCCATAAGGCGTGTGGAGACGATGGAATCCCGGTGATAGTCCTTAAGAGGTGTCCTCTCTAAACTATTTAACTACTGCCTTTCTGCTTCCTGCTTTCCTGCATGCTGGAAGTTCTCTTCAGTCGTTCCTGTATTTAAGAATTGTGGTGAACCCTCGGACCCATCCAACTATCGTCCAAACAGTCTTCTACCGATATTCGGGAAAGTATTCGAGGCTATAATCAATGCTGAAATAGTTCATCATCTCACCGCCCACAAACTGTTCTCCGACAGGCAATATGGATTCCGCTTTGCCAGGTCCACGGCCGACCTGCTAACAACCGTAACGGAGTACATGCTACAAGCCCTTGATGAGTCTGACGAGGCTCGCGCGGTTGCTCTGGACATCTCCAAGGCTTTCGACAGGGTTTGGCACTCTGGCCTCCTATGCAAACTACGCGGTTATGGTATTACCGGTCACCTGCTTGACCTACTCCAATCTTTCGTAAATAACCGCAAAATGAAGGTCGTTCTGAATGGTCGTGCCTCTTCGTCCTACAGCACGAATGCTGATGTCCCACAGGGCTCTATCCTGGGCCAGACGCTCTTCCTTATTTTCATCAACGACCTCCCAGATGAGATCAAGTCCCAAGTAGGCATCTACGCAGATGATACTACAATATACTCCCGCACCAGTAAGAAACCTGTCGTGGCGGACAGACATAATCTCGCTGCTGACCTTGAACGGGATCTACACTCTGTGGTGAACTGGGACAAGAAGTGGCTTTTCAGCTTCAATTCATCTAAGACCAAGCTGTTGTCTGTCAACCATTACAGGCAAACTCTCCTGCCTCCCATAAGCATGGACCAAGCGATTCTCCCGAAGAGTAATACACTACGCCTCCTCGGACTTACCCTGTCCTCAGACCTCAAATGGAACCACTATATTGAATCCATAGCAAAATCTACTGCTAAGAAGGTTGGGTCACTATGTCGATCCAGGATGTTTTTTCCACCTGAATCCATCCTGCATATATACAAGTCAACCATCCGTCCGTGCATGGAGTACTGCTGCCTTTTATGGTCAGGTGCCCCTGCCGTTCTCCTCAGTGATCTTGACAGGCTCCAAAGGAGAGTCTGTAATGTGATAGGTACTGATCTGGCGGCTCGACTGCAGCCACTTCCCCATCGTCGAAATGTGGCCTCCCTTTCTCTGTTCTATAAGAATCATGGCTTCTGCTCAGACGAACTTAAGTCACTGATGCCTCTTCAACAGGTGTTTACTCGTGCAACCAGATTGGCAACTGGGTCCCACCCATTCACAGTCAGGTTAGCCAAATGCAGACGACAATTCTACTCCTGCAGCTTCTTCTCTCGCACTTCCCGCCTGTGGAACTCGCTCCCGTATTCTTGCTTTCCTGACGGCTACAACCTCCAGAAATTTAAATGCAAAGTCAATACTCATCTACTAACCACTGGGTGGCTCTCCCCCCACCCCGTATAACCTTACCTTTCTCTCCAACTATGTATCTGTCATCGCACCTGCTTACTCAGCTTTCTATTGTTCCTTTCTAACTAGTTTGTACTCCTCACTCTTTTCTAATTAATCTTTTTACATTTATGTAGCCCCCTGCACATCAGTGGCATTTCCACCTTGCTCGGGGTGAAATGATTAAAAAAAAAATTCACCCCAAGTAAAGCGGAAATGCTATTAGTGCGCATAGGGTTCATTCAGTCAGTTAAGTGCCATACGTGATACACGCTTGGGCAATCATGTCTTGAAAGAGACATGACTGACTGGGCAGAAGATTATCCCGCAGTAGGTTGTCATTGCTTTCTGCGGTAGACTGGTTACCGACCAAAGCTACAGAACCCAATCTGTCCTATTATTTAGCCCATAACTGGGGGGAAGTGACGAATTAATACCTTCCCAAGGGTATTTGCGCGTAAGCGAATGCAATGAATTCAACTGGAATTTGAACTCCGCTCTCTGATTTCTCGTTCCAAGCCGATATCCATTGCGCCACAACGCACATCCAACACGCATGGGGTTACATAGAGTAAAGGTGTAAGGGAAGACTGAGATTAGGAATGATTTAGGAAAAGACGAAATATGAACGGGATTCAAGAAGACAGAATACGTCGATTGATATTGCATTGCAATATTTGAAGACTGAAGGCTGTAGTCATCAGTGAAGCAAGTAAATGGAAGCACGTTCAACAGATGGGAAGTGCGAGAAAAGAAACTGTTGGAGTAGAAGTGGAGGTTACTTTTAGCTATAAAACTGTAAAAGGTTGGGATCTAGATGCCAGTCTAGCTACATTCTTAAATTCAAATATTCAGAGCACTAGCAAAAACGGCTCGTCAGAACAGTTGCTAAGAAAATATTTTTAGAAAAGACAAAGCAAAACCACGTCATGTCGGTGAGAAAGTGAGTGAAGTCGAGATGCAAGTCAGGATCGATTACATTACAAAACCTTTGGATTTTTTCAAGAATCTCAAGATATACACGAAGAGCACTTGGCAATTTTTTGCAAAAATAACGACAAATTTACGTTTTACCCTTTTTCAACCCATACGGGATGTTCGCTTGATTCATCTATTCCGATTCGTTTGTGCTTAATTATATATTCATAGCCAGAAATTACAACACTGAAACTTGAAGGCGCATTGGCAAGGTCAAGGACGCATTTCAAAAGCTAACCAGAGTACGGAGACTCAGGAGAACCTTACTGGAAACAAAGAAAAGAAAAATTTGTAATGCAAACAGCCCACACTTAATAAAATCACGTTTAAATCTGGTCATAACACATTACATTGCATTTAAATATATGGTTCTGTTATCATTTCGAGCTCTCACGCGGTGTGACGTCATAGAACCGCATTACAAATTTACAAACTGCGTTTGCTATTTTTGGTAACTGTTATTGTTGCTTAGTGGAGTTTTGTGTCAACACAGGATAAAATCGTCGCTGATGGTGGATGTTTTTGTGTTAACGTCCTTGTAACCTCTCTGAAGTTGGCTCATGTGAACCGAAAGGTTAGAACCAACTTAATAAAAGTTATCCAAATATTGGAGAATTTTTGCCTTTATTTTCACCTGAAATTAGAGCCAAAATATTTTTAGAACGGTTCATGATTAAACATAATAGACATTCATTGTCTCTTATATTTAACAGTATATGTTTAGAAAAATTATCTGCTGCCTTGATACACTATATATTGCAAAGAATGTCAATGAAACCTTTAGAATAAAAGTGAATATATATATATATATATATATATATATATATATATATATATATATATTCACTTTTATTCTAAAGGTTTCATTGACATTCTTTGCATTGATCAAATCCAGACAAGAAAAGCCTTGCGTATTCTAAGTAAGGATGAACATAAAAGATTCCGTTTGAAAGATGGCCGACCAGGCATCGTGTTTACGCAGGAAAATCCGCGCGATTATTGTTAGTAACTGACGTGTTTGGTTGCATCAATGGCGGTTTTCATTAATGAAACGAAAACAGCTCAGACGACAAGGGATTTGGTTTTATTTTTCAAAACACTTTGTTTATTTTAATTAATCTGTTTAAATAAATACGTACATAAAACTGGCAAGTTGAATGATTTCCCGTCATTCATCACCCGACAACAGGTAACAACGGAAATATGCTGTAAAGGTTACTTGAGACAACAATATTGTTCAAGTCAATCGTTTTCCTCTCTTTCTATTAGCGTTCTTCTAAGATATGAGACTTAAATAATGGCTCAAATTTATAGGCAATTGAATCCGTGTGATCTATTGCAAAAGTATTGACAAAGATAAAGTTTTCCATCTATCTATCTATCTATCTATCTATCTATCTATCTATCTATCTATCTATTGTATTCTTTTCAAATCTCTCTCTCTATATATATATACTAGTAGTATATCCCGGCGTTGCTCGGATGTAATGAAAGCTTTAAAACTAATCCATGGTCCTGGAGCTCAGATTCTTTGGACGTTGGCACGAAACACTAAAAAGCAGTAGTTGTTTCCAGTTAAAGCGAAACCGTAGACTGAAAGAAAAATGAATGGATTTAAGTCAAATTTTGATTTCCTGGTATCGATATCAAATAAGTTTTTTTCGTCGTAAACTGAATTTTGAAGGCTAAATAAGTCCTCTGAGTAAATGGTATCATGGCTGAGACTAAGAACTACAATTATACCTACTTAGAGCCAAAGCCGAAGCAAAAACTAAAATAAAAGGGCTGAAAAAATACAGATATACAGATAGATAAACAGACACACACAAAAACACCTTGCCTTTTATATATAGATATTATCGATTTTCTGCACTATGGTAAGAACTGCAACCTTGAAACTTCTGAATATCGTTTCTTATGTTTTTGTCTATGAGTGTATCAAATTTGATTAACATCGGACCACTCCTTCTCTAATCCGATTTTTTCGATTATCGATTTTCGATATTTATTTTGACACAAAATCTAGCTAAGATCACTTGCACACGCTTATAGTACCACTGTGTAAATTTTCAAGAAAATCGGTTCAGCCGTTTCGGAGTCTATTGGTAACGGACACACACACATACACACACACATACACACAGACAAAGTTCCATTTATAAGTAAGTGAATACATTAATGTGCAAAAGTATTAGAACAAGAACTGTTTTATCTTTTATGAGGCATATTGACAGAAAGTAAAGAATGTAATTAAAGTAATTTTATTTGATTTACTCAACAAATACTTTAACAAGAAAAAATACTTATTACAAAATCAATTTAATATTTATTATAATAGCCTTTTGCTTTGATCACTGCCTTCATTCTGTCAGGAATTGACATCACAAACTTCTTCAATGTATCTAATGATATCTCCTGCCAAGCAGCTTGTATTTGTTTCCAAAATGTGTCTTGCGAAGTAACATTAGATTTATCAATTATTTTATCCAAAATATCCCATAAATGTTCAATAAAATTGAGATCAGGGCTTTGTGGGGACCAATTCAAATTTCGAAGCCTTCCTTCCTTTTCCTTTTTAGTTAAATAATTCTTACCAAGGTTTGGCTTTTCACCCTTTATTTGAATTTCAGTGAGGTTTTTAGGAAAATCACCCCTGTCCTAATACCTTTGCATACTACCAATAGTGTGCAAAAGTGTTAGGACAGGGGTGATTGTAAACTTTATTTTGATGCCTCATAAAAGATAAAATAGTTCTTGTCCTAATACGTTTGCACAGTATTATATATATATATATATATATATATATATATATATATATATATATATATATATTGCAAGAAATATATTAAATTTAAGACTCACAGGAATTTTTGTAAAGATGGAAACTAAAATATGAAATACAGGAAAAACAACCGTCCTGTTTCTATCTCAATCATCACCAGAGCCGTTTAGGAATATATATTTCATCCTTTTTTAAAATATATAAAAAAAGGATGAAATAATACATCCGGGTCAGCAATTACCGAACATCTTATAAATAGCAGAGATTGTGTGACTGACTTTAGTGTGAACCAGTTCTCCGTTTTGTCTGGTTCACACTCTGTGTTTCACTTGCAGGCATTAGAATCATTGTGTATTAGGTTTTGGAGGCCGTCTCTAAGTAAACAGAGAGATTGCTTCCTTGCACTTCACATTATCTGTATCTAGTGCTTGCCCCCACCTTTTTTTTTATCCTTTACGTTTTTCACATTTATTTTTAGATAGTTTTAAAATGGATGAAATAAATATTCCCAGAGGGCCCTGATGAAGCTTAGGATAGAAACCGGACGGTCGTTTTTCCAGTGTCTTTTATTTTATTTTTTCCAACTTTTCAAAAATGTATGTGAGTATTTAATATATTTCTTGCTACAGTACTATTTTGTACGACCAAAAATGTATATATATATATATATATTCGTTATCCACACACAAACCTGTTTCCAGAAGCTTTTTCTCATCAGAATCCATTTACACATTTATAAATCTATCACTTATCTGGTCGGGTACTCCTGCTATTCATGTCGATGCTTTCGACAAAATCCAAAGTAGAATATAATCGATCATCATATGGCATCTCGTCTCCAGTCACTCTCACTGACGTGATGTGGCTTCCCTCTGTCTCTTTTACTGATATTTTCATGGAAATTTCTCTGACAAGTTTTTTTTTCCCCCCTGGTACCTCGTCTACGTGAATTTAAGCGTGCTGCTAGAGTGATATACCGTTGAAGTAGCTAAACGTAACCACCTTTTCTACTGCAATAGTTTCTTTTCTCACAATTCCCGCTTGTGGAACTCCCTTCCATTTATTTGTTTCCTGGTAACTACAATCTCCAAAAGTGTAAGTGCAACGTCAGTTACCGTCTTCTACCCCCCTGAATTCTACCCATCTTTCATTTATTCTTCAATATTTTTTATTTATTCTTCACCTGTACCCTACCTTTTTCTTCTCTATCAGAAACCAGTTGCTCACCAGTGGCGATCTAGCTTTTTTTGGGGGGTGGGGTTGAAATAGTTAAGAAACACAGATTAATAACAATAATAAAAAAGTTAAGCTCATCATAAAGTATATAAAATTTAAAACAGTTGACCTCATGGTCTCTAATAACCCTACAACAACACAACAAAATCCTTTGCAGAAAACCAATGTAGTGTATCAATTGACATGCAGGCTCAGAGATTGTATCTCGGGCACTAATAATAAACCTACTACATATATTGATTTTACTATAACCAGGCTTCTGTCACCTTTCTGATCAGGGTTCAATTAAGCAAAATTTCGTAGAAAAACATGGCCATGTAGGTAATATTAGACAGATTTTATTCGATAACGTAATAAAACTCACACGTACGCATTAATACTCACACGTAAGAACCTTTAAATTTCAGAGGCCATCTACATTAACTTAAAGCAACCCACACTCAATAAAATCACATTTCAATCTAGTCGCAATGTATATATATGTACATAAATTATATATATATATATATATATTATGTATATGAATGTATATATATATATATTTAATTTATGTATATAAATTATCTATTTATCTATCTATCTATCTAGCACTAAGGAGAAATCGTATACTTTGAAAAAAAAAACAGTAGCTACTCTCGCATCTACGCAACGTTCATTCAATGATGAAGTTGAACACTCTCGGTTACTGGCGTGTGTTTACATTGTATATAACACGCTAAAGTCCGCTTTCCTCTACCGAGCGCCCATATTTTAGAGGTAGATTTTCCGACTGATCTCAATTCGGTCGGGTTTCAATCCTGTCTAGACGCAATCGGACGTCTAACCGTACTGATGAGCTGTGATACAGAGAAACAGATCTGTCTGCGGATGACTATCTATATATATGTATATATTTTAATCATTCGTTTTAGTGGATACTGTGTAAATCGAAGTTTCTTTTATTAAACCCAATATTTATTTATTTTTGTTTACCTGCCTAAAAAAAATTTATCGTACTATTAAATGAAAATCCATCAATTCTTGAGCAAAAATTATTTCGTTTACATTTGGATACGAAACTGAGACGATATGATAATATCGGTTTTCCCGCTACACAGAAGGACGAATTCTGCTGGAGAGCTAATGCTTTTCTTTAATAAGATTACTCAAATAGTCGAAAATAAATAAATACTTATACTGGTTATTAAATAGATGCAGCGTCTCTCTAAATCTGGGTATCGACTAAAATAAAGTAAAAAGAGATAAAAATCTGTCCGATAAATATACAAAAAAGTTAGAAAAAAAAATATATAAGAGAGATAGATACAGGTACATATGAATGTATTCGATTGGTATTGAAAACTTTGTAACCCGATCATAAAACCTTTTTCAAAAAACGATTTTGATGTTTATCCTGATACCTATAGATAGAAATCTTCAGTTTGTGATCGCTATTCAAGAACAAACTACAACAGATGGAAATAACTCGAGTGATATCTGCAGAGATTAACACAGCCGGAATGGCTTCAGTTTTGGATTAATAGTTTATTATAGACCAATAATCGAGAGACAAAATCGATTTAATGTATCGATGACTATTGATATAATATGACCAAATGTAATTGAAATGTACGCAAAAGTGTAACATATATTTTTGCCTCTTTGTGCGCATGCGAGGGGTGGGGAAAAGAAGCGGTGCAATAAAGCGATTGATATAAGTCAAAATGGACGCTGTTCTTGGAATCTCGTTCAATTGCGCGCGATTTTATCACGGAGGGTCGTTTGAAAAACAAGTTACGCTTTATCGACCGAGGGAGATTTAAGTGAATAAAAGAGGGGAACAAGAAAAAAGGTTCCTGTCCTTTGATATCAAAGAAATCTGACACACAATCAGACACATATTTCGCACGCCAAACTATGATTATGTGTGGGAGGACCAGCGAACGGACAAAGGCGTATTTCTCTGTGGGAAGAAATATAGGGGAAAAAAAAACCAAAAAAAAACCAAAAAACAAAAGAAGGCGTAACTTCTTTAAAGAACAGAACTCATAAAATAGTTAAAGAAAAATTCGCATCTATATTCAAAGACAGACACAAATACGTACAATTAAATTAGATGATATCTATTTATCAATGTGTTCCTGTAAACTTATGTCCACGTGACAGTGAACCTATGTATCTCTTTGTCTGTCCATATCTATCTATCTATCTATCTATCTATCTATCTATCTATCTATCTATCTATCACAGTCTCTTCATTATCTCTCTCTCTCTCTCTCTCTCTCTCTCTCTCTATCTATCTATCTTTTGGTATACGCGGTTCCATTTAGCCATTTCGGCTTTATTGTAGATACGTTTAATATATTTAATTCAGTTATTATTTCTAGATTCGGTTTAGCCTTTCAAGTGTTCTTTTTACATCCATACTCATGGCAGTTAGTGTTACTGTTAACGTAGTTACTCGTTTATCTCAGGCGTTTATCACATTAATACCGGGTAACCTATCTATCTATCTATCTGTCTATCTATCTATCTATCTATCTATCTATCTATCTATCTATCTATCTATCTATCTATCTATCACAGTCTCTTCTTATCTTATCTATCTATCTATCTATCTATCTATCTATCTATCTATCTATCTATCTATCTATCTATCACAGTCTCTTCATTATCTATCTATCTATCTATCTATCTATCTATCTATCTATCTATCACAGTCTCTTCTATCTATCTATCTATCTATCTATCTATCTATCTATCTATCTATCTATCTATCTTTTGGTATACGCGGTTCCATTTATCCATTTCGGCTTTATTGTAGATACGTTTAATATATTTAATTCAGTTATTATTTCTAGATTCGGTTTAGCCTTTCAAGTGTTCTTTTTACATCCATACTCATGGCAGTTAGTGTTACTGTTAACGTAGTTACTCGTTTATCTCAGGCGTTTATCACATTAATACCGGGTAACCTATTTTTTTTAACAATGCTTGGTAACCTTATTAAATTCAGCAATACATTTTGCTCCGTTAGTGAGTCTTAAAATACGCCAATTAATTCTCCTTGCGAGGGCTATGAACACCTCTAAAATGAGGAACCTATGGCGAACATGCTTTCATATTTCCGCCTCACCAAACCAAGTAAATGTTCAAAGACAAATATAGCATCGAACCATATTTATTTATCTTCAGAGCAAATGCTTATAGACTAAAATATAAAGGATTAGTTTGTCTATCCCAAAGCAAGTAATTGCTTATAGGCTTAAATATAGCCAACAAATATTTACCTAAACACCATTCAATTAAAGGCTTAAAGATTAAAATATAACTGACCAATATTTACCCAATCAATATTCAAGTAAAGCCTTAAATACATTCGACCAATATTTACTCAATCAGTACACAAGTAAAAGCTTATAGACTCAAAATAAAAAAACAGCAATATACACCTAATCCCGATTCAATAGAGGCTTAGAGATTAAAATATAGTCAGTCAGTTAAGTGCCATACGTGATACACGTTTTGGGCGATCATGTCCTGAAAGAGACATGACTGACTTAGCAGAAGATTATCATGCAGTAGGTTGCCATTGCTTTCTGCGGTAGACTGGTTGCCAACCAAGGCTATAGAACCAAATCTGTCCTATTATTTAATACATAACTAGAGGGAAGAGCGGATTAATACTTTTCCCAAGGGTATTCGTGTGTACATTAATGAAAGGAATTCAATAGAATTCGGACACGGCTCCCCGATTTGACGTTTCGAGTCGATATCCAGTGCACCACGACGCACATCCTAAAATATAACTGACCAATATTTATCCAATGACTATTCAAGTAAAGTCTTATATATTCGACCAATATTTACCCAATCAATATTCAAGTAAAGCCTTCAGGCACAAATACATTCGACCAATATTTACTCAATCAGTACACAAGTAAAAGCTTATAGACTCAAAATAAAAACAGCAATATACACCTAATCCTGATTCAATAGAGGCTTAATGATTAAAATATAGTCAGTCAGTTAAGTGTCATACGTGATACACGCTTTGGGCGATCATGTCTCTTCGAGACATGACTGACTTGGCAGAAGATTATCCTGCAGTAGGTTGCCATTGCTTTCTTTGGTGGACTGGTTGTCAGCCAAGACTATAGAACCCAATATGTCCTATTATTTTTTTTTTATAAGCGTTTCACCCCGAGCAAGGCATGTCACTGCCACTACTGCGCAGGGAACTACATAGAGTGGAGAAAGGATGATTAAATATAGGAAATGTCAGAGGGTGGGTGATAGGCGGGTAAGGATACCGAGAATGAGGGTTGGGTAGATGAGAGTGTTCTGAGAATAATTGGGAGTTAGTGTGATAGGAGGTGTCTATTGACCCTAAATTTAAACACCTGTCGGGAAAGCAGACTTGTGGAAGGGAGTTCCACAGGTGGGAAGCGCGAGAAAAGAAGCTGTTGGAGTAGAATTTACGGTTACATCTTATTTGTTTAACTGTAAAAGGGTGGGACCTAGTTGCTAATCCAGTATCTCGTGTAAATTCGTGCTTAGGCGGCACCAGTGATCTTAGCTCATCGGAGCAGAAGCCATGAAAGTACTTGTAGAAGAGGCACAGGGAAGCCACATCACGCCGGTGAGAGAGTGGTTGCAGCCGGTCTGTCAAGTCAGTATCAACCACGTTACAGATCCTCCTTTGTATTTTGTCAAGAAGCCCAAGGAGAGCAGCAGGGGCACCCGGTCAGATATGGTAGCAATATTCAATACACGGACGGATGGTAGATTTGTATATGTGCAGAATAGATTCAGGTGGGAAAAACTTTAACTGGAGTGAAGAGCAGATTAATACTTTTCCCAAGGGTATTCGTGCGTACATTAAAGAAAGGAACTCAAGATCGACGTTTCGAGTCGATATCCACTGCACCTCAACGCACATCCTAAAATATAACTGACCAATATTTATCCAATGACTATTCAAGTAAAGTCTTATTGAAAGTGGTATTAAACGGACATGCCTCCCAGAGCTATCATACAAACGCGGGTGTCCCTCAAGGCTCTATCCTAGGTCCTACGCACTTTCTGATCTACATTAATGATCTCCCCAATACCATAATATCCCAAGTAGGTATGTACGCCGATGACACCACAGTTTACTCTCGCCTCGATCAAAAATCTGGTGTGGGCGGCAAAGTTAACCTTGCACCCGAGCTTGGAAAGGACCTCCAATCCGTAGTGGACTGGGGTAAGAAATGGCTCGTAAATTTTAATGCTTCTAAAACAAAGCTACTATCAATTAACCATCATAGTCAACCGCACCTACCTCCCATTAGCATGGACCAGGCTTGCCTCCCAGAGAGTACAACACTACGCCTCCTTGGTCTCACACTTTCAGCGGACCTCAAGTGGAATGACTATATCGAATCCATTGCTAAATCCGCTGCTATGAAAGTCGGTTCTCTGTGCAGGGCCCGGAGGTTTTTTCCGTCTGAATCTATCCTGCACATTTATAAATCTCCCATCCGCTCGTGCATTGATTACTTGCCATATCTGGTCGGGTGCCCCTGCTATTCTCCTTGGGCTTCTCGACAAAGTACAGCGGAGGGTCTGTAATGTGATCGATACTGACTTGGCAGACCGCCTGCAGTCTCTTTCTCACCGGCGCGATGTGGCTTCCCCGTGTCTCTTTTATAAATACTTCCATGGCTTCTGCTCCGATGAACTTAGATCACTGGTGCCTCCTACGTTCGAATTTGCACGAAATACTAGATTAGCAACTAGACCCCACCCTTTTACAGTGAAACCGATAAAATGCAACCGCAACTTCTACTCCAACAGTTTCTTTTCTCGTGCTTCCCGACTGTGGAATTCCCTTCCACATCACTGCTTCCCAGACGGCTACAATCTCCAGGAGTTTAAATGTAAGGTCAACAGACACCACCTAACACAATAACTCGCTTCCATTCCAGGATTTCACACATCGTTGTGAATTTTTGTAAAAGTGAAAAAGATTTATTTTAATTAATTTCTTATCCGCTACAATGTAAAATCTTATAGGTTGATAAACAACCGATCGTTATGTAGCTATTTCGGAACAAACTAATTGTTGAAAGGCACATATAAACGATTAGTGCTTAACTAACCTCGAACTAAGCGAATGCTTTAAGATTAATATATAAACAGTTATTACATATCTCTGGTACCTAAGCTTTAAATATTTTTAACAAAAGATGACTTGTTGCAATGTCACCAATGTAATGCAATTAACATATCATTGCGATCCGGGTGGCCATTGGCTTCAACCATTCAGGACTTAACCCCACTTCATAAGCTGTAACAACAAAAAGCGAATTCTTTTTTCGTATTCGTTTTATTATACTTGATGCTCAGACGTACACCTTGTGCAAAGTAATTGAAACAACTGATTTAGTTTTCTTTCATCATACAGTCAGTTTTAGAGCCACTGAAGTGACAGGGTGTAATTAATTTCTACTGTTTCCTCAAATTAGGTCATTTGCAATGATGTGCAATAATATGAATCTATTTTTCGGGATGTAACTTGGAATTTGTTTGGTCTTGAAAACTATTGCGTCATCAGTGATTGCATCATGATATTGTCTCGACTCTCGATTAGTCGTTCTAATGAACACTGCATAAACATACTGGTAAGCCTTACAGAGAGATCACGGATATTGTTGCTGTCAGCCTTTCAACTGTCATTCGTATTACAAAGGCGAAAAAAATGAAAAAAAAAAACTAGATCCATAAGTCCAAAACGTAAATTAAAATGCAGTCGAAAAAAAAAAAACGCAAAGAGACGACGTACACGTGATCAAGCAAAGGAAGATCTAATTAATTTTGTTTCAATTAATTTGTATTTTTTTTTTTAAATCATTTCACCCCGAGCAAGGCGGAAACGCCACTGATGTGCAGGGGGCTACATAGATGTAAAAAGATTAATTAGAAAAGAGTGAGGAGTACAAACTAGTTAGAAAGGAACAATAGAAAGCAAATGCGATGACAGATACATAGGTGGAGAGAAAGGGAATGTTATACAGGGGCGGGGAGAGAGCTAGAGTCCAGTGGTTAGTAGATGAGTATTGACTTTGCATTTAAATTTCTGGAGGTTGTAGCCGTCAGGAAAGCAAGAATACGGGAGCGAGTTCCACAGGCGGGAAGTGCGAGAGAAGAAGCTGCAGGAGTAGAATTGTCGTCTGCATTTGGCTAACCTGACTGTGAATGGGTGGAACCCTGATGCCAGTCTGTTTGCACGAGTAAACACCTGTTATCGAAATAGCGGGAGAAATGAACTCAGGGAAATTGTCTCTCACTTGTTGGCTTAGTATTTCGCCACGTGCTCTCTAAGAAATCTTGGCACGGAAATTATGTCGACACTTCAGAATTTTTATAGCCATTTCCTGTCTTCCCACCGGTTTAGAACATATCCAAAACTTAGTAAAAGACAGTCCGTCAATATCGGAATCCCAGACCCGTTAGTTATTCTCACTGATCGCTCGCCTTCAAATGACTCTATTTATAGAAGTTTTGCTAACCTAGAAAATCAGCAGATAGATTCTTGGATATTATCTTAGCTCGAACTACTTAACAAGAAACTAGTTCAGACATAAAAGTGGCTACACGTGTTTAAGCTTATGTTGTTTTTTTTATTTAGTGTCGCCTCTCGGTTTTACCCACATCATTTGTCGACAATATTTTGCGAAATCGATACAAACGTTAACTGCGTATTCATCATCGCAGTGTTCATTGTGGAATTTATCGTCTGGCTTTGAGAATAAAAAAAGACTACCCTTGATATTCTCATTCATTTCCTTGTCTTTGAAGAAGTCTAGAACTGTTATTGGTTATCCGAGTTTCCATTAAGGACATTAAAGGGGCAATGAATATTCAGACATAGAATCCAAGACAATTCTTAGAGACAATTTCGACAGACAATAAAGCAGAAGTACCAGAATGTAAGAAACAAAAAAAGATTTTTTTCAATTTTCTAGGCCAACGAGTAGAAAATACAGGAAAACGAAATTTGATAAACTTGTTTCGTACTAAATATTCTGTCTTCATTTATAGATTTATGTTCTAGATATATATCTGGATCTATCTATCTATCTATCTATCTATCTATCTATCTATCTATCTATCTATCTATCTCAGTCTGTTCATATCTATCTATCTATCTATCTATCTATCTATCTATCTATCTATCTATCTATCTATCTATCTAACATTCCTTCTTTATAGTAAGCCTATTAAGTTTTCAGCCCACCATCGTATATGATGCCCTCTTCTGTCAACACACCGTTATTACTCCATACACACTCGCATGTTAGAGTAACCAAACCTCCATGAGATCTATGGCAAGGTTTATTTGTTTGAACATTATTTTATGTATATATATATATATATATATATATATATATATATATATACTATTGACCAAAATTTTACGCCACCCCAGTGTTTTAAAAAAGTAATGCATATGATACTATTTTTAGTATTTATTTCCAAGTGAATAACTGTGAATGAAAATAGAATGGTTCTTTTGTTTATACTGCACAATGTGCATCAAATGAATTTATAAATATTTGATAATTACCTATATTGCAGTTTCATCAATGAAAGAATGAAGTAAATTTAGGGTGATTAGGGTGATTAGGGCGAGTTCATCTTTGCTTCCTTGCCTTGCAAAATTTTGCAAAGTAAGTGTAACAAATGGACTATTCTATATCCACTGGTAATAAAAACTCAAAATAGTATGAAATACATCATTTTTTTTAAAAAACTGGGATGGCTTAATAATTATGGCCGGTAATATATATATCACCGACATATAAACACACTTAATTTGTTTATAATTTAAATGCGTTTGACACATTCATTATTTTCACATACATATACTTTCATTTAAATTAACCATCAGTTGCTTCATTCCACGTGGCACGAATCTGATTAACTAAATCAAACCTCAATCAATATTCTGTCTCTGTGGATTTACAAACTATTTTTTTAATTTTTTAAATCCTTCTCTTCCTTCCAGTTATGGGTTAAATAGCAGGATAGACTGGGTTCTATAGCCTTGGTCGGCAACCAGTCTACCGCAGAAAGCAATGACAACCTACTGCGGGATAATCTTCTGCCCAGTCAGTCATGTCTCAAAAGAGACATGATCGCCCAAGCGTGTATCACGTATGGCACTTAACTGACTGATCTTTATTGAATACTTTGCCGGTGCTGTCCCATCTGGTCGGGTGCCCCTGCTATTCATCTCTGGGTTCGTGACAAAATCCAACTGAAAATCTGCAATAAAACTGATCCCGACCTGGTAGCTCAACTTCAGTCACTTTATCACCGACGTAATGTGCGTTCTGTCTGTCTGTCTCTTCTACAAATACTTTCACGGCTTCTGCTCCGATGAACTTAGCTCACTGGTGCAATGTGACTCACTGGCGCAATGTGACTTCTCTTTGTCTCTTCTACAAATACTTTCACGGTTTCTGCTTCGATGTGCTTAGCTCCCTGGTGCTCCCTCTGCATGAATTTAGTTAAGCTACTAGACCAGCGACTATGTCCCACCCTTTAACAGGAAAGCCAATCAAATGTAACCGCAATTTCTACTCTACAGCTTCTTTACTTGCACTTCCCGCACGTAGAATTCCCTTCCGAATTCTTTCTTCCCGGTCTATTATAATCTCCAACAATTTAAATGCAAAGTCAATTACCATCTCTTCTCTTCTTGACTCTCAACCTTTCTCTGTCAACCTTTGTATCATATTCTTCTTCCTTTCCACTCGACTCTCATGCAGCCTTCTTCACAAAGGTGTTCTTATTCTTCTCTTACCCATCCTTTGACACCCCCATAACTTGTTCCTCTTTCTCATCACTCACCACTTATGTTAACCTTTGCATACCAGTGGCAGTTCTGCCTGGCTTGGGGGTAAAAGGATAAAAAAAAACATGTTAAATTAAATCATATTAAATTAAAACACTTTTGCTCTACCTGTCATTTACTTATTCTATTCATCTTGTCGAATTTTGATAGATATATTCAACTTTTTCTATATTTATTTCATAAAACACATAGTTGTACGGTTCTGATATATAAGTGCGTATGAAGAAAATTTCGTATATATATATATATATATATATATATATATATATATATATATAAACTTATTTATAAATAGAACTTTGTATGTTTGTGTGTATGCATGTGTGTGTGTGTGTGTGTGTGTGTGTGTGTCTATTACTTATAGACTCCGAAATAGCTGAACCAATTTTCTTGAAAATCTACACAGTTGTACTATAAGTGTCTCCGAGTGTTTCTAGCTAGGGTTTGTGTCGAGGTACCCCCGATAAATATCGAAAATCGATCATCGAAAAAATCAGGCTATAGAAGGAGTGGTCCAATTTCAATCAAATTTAATACACTCATAGACAAAGACAAAAGATACGATATTCAGAAGTTTCAAGGTTGCAGTTCTTACAGTAGTGTAGAAAATCGATAATATATATATAAAAGGCAAGATGTTTGTGTGTGTGTGTGTCTGTTTATCTGACTCTATGTCTGTATTTCTTCAGCCCTTTTATTTTAGTTTTTGCTTCGGCTTTGGCTCTCTAAGTAGGTATAATTTTAGTTCTTAGTCTCAGCCATGATACCATTTACTCAGAGGACTTATTTAGCCTTCAAAATTCAGTTTACGACGAAAGAAACTTATTTGATATCGATACAAAGAAATCAAAATTTGACTTACATCCATTCATTTTTTTAGTCTTTGGTTTTGCTTTAACTGGAAACAACTATTGCTTTTTAATCTTTTGCGCCAACGTCCAAAGAGTCTGAGCTCCAGGACCATGGATTAGTTTTAAACCTTTCATTACACCCGAGCAACGCCGGGCTAAATTGCTAGTATATATATATATATATATATATATTTATTTATTATAAATTGTATTTTAGAACATGTACAATTTTTTTTATATATAACCATGACAAATTGTACATTTTGTCTCATTAGATTGTATGGAGAGGAATGGAAGACCTCTTTTCTTATATTTGGGTGTTGTGTGTGGGATGCTGGCGGGGGGTTAGCGATAAGGGAATAAGGCTTGTAAATTGTCCGTTAGAATTTTGAAATAGTGGGGTAGGTAGGGGATATAGTTGACTCATGGAAGTGTGTTTTATAACCCGCCTGCCTAGCCTTTATTCTTTGGTTTTATTAGAGGGGGAAAGGATAGGATTGGACCTATCTTTAATGTGTATTTGTACAACTATATAATATTTTTGTATTTAAGCACAGTTTTATAATTAATTTAATTTTGTATATTTAACCTTAATTTTGAATTCATGAAATTATCTTTATTTAGATTTGATTATAGTTCGTGGTAGTGTGTAATAGGTAAAAGTTAATATAAGAGGGTTGTTAGTACTATAAAGGTTTATCGTCTCCAGGTGGGGGGTTCTAGTTTTGGCTTCGGCAGTATTTTTCAGCATGATTTTCAGCATGACTGTTTCAAATAAATGTTTTGGACGTTGTAAGTTTTTCTTCGTTCCTTATTCACTCGGGTATATACACTACCGACCATAAGTTTGGGACCACCCAAATTTTTTACACAAAGTTTATAAAATTTTATTTTTAGTAGAATCAAATTCGCCGAGTTTGTATTTTTTGTTATTCTTATGCAGATGTCAAGTAAAAAAAAGTATTCTTTTCAACTTTAAAGTAAACATTTACTCACTTTGCTACTTGACTCCTCTTATTGTGATCAGGTTTGTGCTAAAAATTCAGATTTATTCAGATATTATAATTACGGTATAATTAATTTTTGTAAACCATATTACTACGGTATTAATGGCGAGGAAGACAGATTAGCATTGAAAAAAGAGCTCAGGTTGAAATTCTTTCGAAAGAAGGATATTCTGAACGTGTTATCGGTAAAAAAATTCGTGCCTTACTGCCTTCAACGACTTCGTGAAACTGAGTTAAATATTGACAGTAAAAGATCTGGTAGGCCCAGAGTAACATCTACTGTAGAGGATTGGCACTTGATCATATCAAACAAGAGGAATAGAAGAAAACCCGCTCCGGAATTAACAAATGAAATAAATTCTACTCGTCAACATCCAGTATCTGTTACTACTGTTAAGAGACGACTTCATTCTACTGGGCTTAAGCTATGTAGCAGTTAAGAAACCGCTATTAAACAAGGAGAATTGAAATTGATCGTACAGTACGAAATGATTTTCCTAAAAATGAACAAATGTTTAAATGCTTGCAGGATGCTTGGAAATCACTTTCACCAACTTATTTTTATAAGTTATTAGAAAGAATGCCAAGGATTTGCTCTACAGTAATAAAGGCTCGTAGTGGTTTCTTTGATGAAAAGAAAATATGAATTAACTTCAATTAAATTTGAAATTACTCTATGTCAATTTTGGTTTTAATTATTGTACAATTGTAAGCAATGAAATATATCTATATTTATTCTTCTAAGACATTAAATTTGTTTTTTCTTTCTCTTAGAGAACAAATCTAAGTGGTCCCAAACTTATGGTCGGTAGTATATATATATATATATATATATATATATATATATATATATATATTATGCATGATGAATAGATGTTATCTTTGATGAGGAAAATAAGTTACTTCAAACATTTTCTATCCCCATTTATTTTCAATTGGTTTCATACACGACATCGGATTTGTACAAAATGTAGAATTACCTCTTTACTCCGAATGTAATTTCTTTTTTCCCAGGATTTTTCTTCGTGAACATTATACTAAGAAGTTTATTATATAAGGAAGGTCAACAAGTTACGAGTCTAAATTACAAATGAACTACTATTAGTTAGGAGTATGTCTGATTTACCGCAAAATTAAATATACTATGTGCTATACGTTAGAAAACAGTATCAGAAATTTGTTTTTAAGTTAGGTTTGTCATTTCTTCCATTCTTTCTATCTATCTATCTATCTATCTATCTATCTATCTATCTATCTATCTATCTATCTATCACACTGACTACATTATCTATCTATCTATCTATCTATCTATCTATCTATCTATCTATCTATGTCTGTCCGGGCTGGCCATTCACAAGTATTGCTGTTCTTTGTCTTGGGTCTGAAATGCGGTGTGCTTCTTATGCTAAACTTAAAAATCATCAAAGGTTCAAATATATGGAAAACATCTAGAGTTAAATATATTCCAGAATCCGCATACGTCGAAACGACCGAAGAGTGCATCATATACGAAGGGGCGCTGAAAACTTAATAGACTTACTATGAAGAAGGGATAGTACATAGAGAGATAAATAAATAAACAGATTCAGGCGTATGTATATAAGATTATCTTTGCACTTATGCTTATCTCGCATCTACGCATCGCCCTTTCGGTAATGAATTAGAGCACTCTGGCGACTGGCGTATGATACATCATACGCTAAATGTCTGCCTCCTTCTACCGGCTCAGAAGTAGAATCGACTGACGCCAGTTAGGTCGGTTTTCAATCCTAGGTTAAAAGCAATCTGAGTCTAACAGTACTGATGAGCTGTGATACAGCAAAACAGATCTGTCTGCGGATGACTATATATATATATATATATATATATATACACACACGAGAGAGGGCTGAAAACTTCATGTGTTGATATGAGATGAGGATAGATAGATAGATAGATAGATAGATAATGTATTCTTTGTGATAGATAGATAGATAGATAGATAGATAGATAGATAGATAGATAGATAGATAGATAGTGAACAGGCTATGAATCAATTGAGCTTAAAATGCTGTATGCAATAATTCTAACTTTTCTTATTAATAACAGCATTGTTTCTTTAAAGGAAACTCACATATAACTGTTCAAATATTTAAAAAAAACAGTAAAGATATCTCGTGAAATTTGACAAAAATTGGCAACTTGTAGTTATCAAGTACGTGCAGATAAATTGTTTTACCCTCCCCACTCACACACAGAATATTTATACTGACATAGTTGCGACATTAGTGGATGACACTCCAAACTTTTCGACAATGCAAAATTGGGCAGCTGAATTTAAGAGGAAAAGAGAGGGACTTGATTATGACCCAAAGTTTGGACAACCTGGAACTGCCAACAGTGATGAAAACATTGATCGTATTCGCCACATGATGATGAATGACTGGCTATTGGCTATAAATCAAACTACCAATGCTATTAGCCATATTCCGTGAGAAAGTTGAGAATATTGTACACAATGAATTCAGCTGGGATGGGATTTGTTTGGTGGGTGCAACGCCTTTAGACACCTGATCAAAAATGCACCAAGCTGATCAGAGAACGGTAAAATCTGATAGTCTTTGAACTAGATTCAGCTGATTTCTTTGATTATCACATCACAAACAAACAACATTCATCGATTAACATTAGATAATTATTAGTAAAATATATCAAAATACTATTTCAATCTCTGTCACGAAAGAGTCAGATTACACAATGTTATTATTTTGCAAACTATACAGATCTTCTATAAACAGCAGTATCTTCATGTCCATCTGTGTGCCTGAAACTCTACTAACTTGAGCCAAACATGCTCTACATAGACATATGATGAATCTTTGTAATCAGGATGATCCTTGTATTAAAAATCTGCCATTCATCTTGTGTTTCAACAGTCAGCATTGAAATTCGTGTTTTTGATAAGGAGGGAACAGTTAAGCATTCAAATTTAAAAATAACTAAAAAAACAAATAGTGATTTTAAAAGTTTTCAATTTATATTAGGTTTAAAGTAACACAAGATATGTGAATTTGAAACTTTTTGTCTTAAATTCAGTTTAAAATACCGCCACATCTTTGTAAATCGAGGAAATCAATTTTAGTTCATCAAAAGAGTTAAATGAGAGGTTTTGTGATATGATGTTTTGAAGTTCCACAGAGTTTATGATTTGAAGAGCTCAACACTGAATTTTCATGGAGATTGGGATTTTAAGAACTTAGCTTTCAGCCTGAATTGCAATTTCAACCCAAATCGGTATTTGGACTTATATCCCGAATCAGAGTTAAAATGAGGTGTTGAAGTTCCATAGAGTGAATTGAGTAATTCAAAGTTATTTTTTCAAAATTATCATTGTTCCTTTAGCTTTAGGCAAGAGGCTCAATTAACCTTCCGCAGGAGCTTGTTTAAAATTACGCATAGAGTGCAGTTTTTAAGCTAGTATTGAATAAAATATATTTCCTCACATGAGGTACCACTTGAAAATTTATATAGAATTTATTTATTTTTTTAATCGTTTCACTCCAAGCAAGGTGGTAATGCCATTGATGTGCAGGAGGCTACGTAAGATTAAAAGTTTATACTGGAGGAGAGTGAAGAGAAAGACGGACAAGTTCCAGGGGGTGTCAGAGAAATGGAAAGAGAAAGTTGGGAAAACAGGTGTGAAGACATTTGCGAATGTAGAGAGAAAGGAAAATATATAGAGGGTGATGTCGAAAGAACTGGAGTCAAGTTGATAAGAGATGGGTATTGACATGGCATTTAAATTCCTAGAGGTTGTAGCCGTCAAGAAAGCAAGTATATGGAAGGGAGGTCCACAGGCGGAAAGTCCGAGAAAAGAAGCTGTTGGACTAGAATTGTGGGCTATTAGAGGGGTTCGTAAAATACGTATACTATGGAAGAAATGTGTGCAAAGGTTTTGAAGAAAAGGAAACAACGTGTTTATAGTTGGATTTAGGATCATTCAAGAAAACTGAATGAAGGGTCATCAGTAAAAAGACGAGCCAAAAATACCAACTATAGGCGGGGGATACTAAAATCAAGCAGGTACAGAAAATTAAGTATCTGGAAAGTGTTATAACAGAGCGAAAAGTACAACACAGAGATCCGAAGACGAACTAGATTGGACAAAGACGCATTTCAGAAGTTGAGTAGAGTAATGAGAGACAGGAAAATTTAGCTGGAAACAAATAAGAGAATATCGGATTGTTATGTGCTGTCTGTTCTTCAATATGGCAGTGGATGCTAGACAATCATCTCAAAGATTAGGAAGAGACTTGAAGCAACTGCAATGTTGTTCCACAGAAGGATGCTGAAGATACCATGAACCGAATATGTGAGCAGCAATAAAGTTTTGTAGAGAATAGAAAGAAAGGAAATTTATACTTAACACCAGGAAATGACAACAATAATTCCATGGCAAAGTAGTGAGGACGAAGGGCTTGAAGAATCTGATACTCACAGGTCAGATAGAGAGGAAAAAAAGACAGGGGAAAGCAACGCGTAACACACACACACACACACACACACACACACACACACACACACACACACACACACACAAAATAGGAGGTTAATACTGTGTCAGGCAACTCTGTTACTGGGAATAGTTATCCTGTCTGTTTTCCATTTCGGGATTTAATTTTTAGATGGGATCGGAAGATTAAAAATAGGTGGTAAATCTGCCTAAGCAAAATAATTACCTCAATCTTCCAAATTCAGCTTACTACTTAGCATGTACCTTGTGGTGCAGTGGATATCGACTCTAAACATCAAACCGGGGAGTCGAGTTCGAATTCCAGTTGAATTCCTTGCATTCACTTACGCACAAATACCCTTGTGAAAGGTTTTAATCCGTCTCATCCCTCCACTTATGGGTTAAATAATAGGACAGATTTGGTTCTATAGCCTTGGCTGGCAACCAATCTACCGTAGAAAGTAATGACAATCTATTGCGGGATAATCTTCTGCCCAGTCAGTCTTGTCTCTTTCGAGACATGATCTCCCAAAGCGTATATCACGTATGGTACTTAACTGACTGACTTTGAAAATCAGCATTCAGAATTTTACTCGCGTTTGAACACTGAAAAATTGTACCAATTAAAAAGTCACGATACTCCTAGCACCTGTAATAAATATAGGGACCCTTAACATTTTTAAAAATAATTAATTGAGCTGTACAAACCAATATTTTTATTTATTTGTTGTTTTTTCTTAAACCAAAACAAAATTCCTGTGTTGATTATCGATCAGTGTCCCTTTCCTAACAAATTTTAATAATCGCCCCGGCTCCAATTAACTATAATCGAATGTTGTAAGCCCGGAGATTACACGCCTAATCAATAATAGGGAGAACGCAAAAACTGACATGTTTTCAATATTTTTTCAAACTCATTATCACCTTCCCACCTACAAAAGCGCTTACAAATAAAATTTAATTAATCACGTGGTTTCAGACTCAAGAGCTGAAGATGTCCACTATTTATTTTTTCAGTATTTTTCGTTTCCTGGTTTTTAAGCTTATCACGTTGTTCCACACTGATCCACTCGCAGGATTTTGAAATAATCGTGAAATGTTAAAATAGAAATAAACAATCAGATTTTTGAAAAGATTTGAAATCTTTTTTCATGACTCTGAAACTCGTTGTATTAGCAGATAGCCCAATCGTTTCTACCATGGAGACTATAGTGCCAAGCTAAAATCTTGTCGTTTCAGCCTCATTGTCTCCGATGCCGAATTGGTCCAGGCTTAACCACTGTAAGACAAACTTCCAAAAGCATACGCATGTACAGACTGAGATAGATTATCTTAATATGTGAATATGTGCATATTGGTAGTTTATTTTTTCAGTAACTCTTAGGTTACTTAAAAATAAGCGGATGTGCGTTGTAGTGTAGTTGATGTCAGCACGGAATAAGAAATCGGAGATCCGAGTTCGAATTTCAGTTGAATTAGTTTCATTCACCTACACGAAAATACCTTTGGGAAAGATATTAATCCGTCACTTCTCACTCTAGCGATAAATTAAATAGCAGGACAGATTGGGTTCTATAGCCTTGGTTGGAAACCAGTCTACCGCAGAAAGCAATGGCAACCTACTGCGGGATAATCTTCTTCCCAGTCAGTCAGGTCTCTTTCGAGACATGATCGCCCAAGCGTGTATCACGTATGGCACTTAACTGACTCCTAACCCTATTTCGCCAAAATAAAGGCAAACTACTGCGAAAAAATATTTTAATCAGTCATGTCTTATTCGAGACATGATCGCCTGAGCGTTTATCACGTATGGCACTTAACTGACAGAACTGTTAGGAGGGTAACTTTTGGAGGATCTTATCCTCACTGCAGAGGTGTGGCCGACATATTCTAAAGCTCGGTCGACATAGTGTGAAGATTCCCCAGAGATTTGAACACGATTATTGTGATTGATTGCTTTACTTTGTACAACTTATCAATCATTTTTAGTCTATTTAAAGCCAGAAAATATTTTTAGATTTTAAGAAGAATCGGAATGATTTACTAATACAAGTATTACAATTTAACCCATTTCCCCACCATCGAAATGTGGCCTCCCTTTGTCTGTTCTATAAATACTTTCATGGCTTCTGCTCAGACGATCTTAAGTCACTGATGCCTCCTCAACAGGTGTTTACTCGTGCAACCAGACTGTCAACTGGGTCCCACCCATTCACAGCCAGGTTAGCCAAATGCAGACGACAATTCTACTCCTGCAGCTTCTTCTCTCGCACTTCCCGCCTGTGGAACTCGCTCCCATATTCTTGCTTTCCTGACGGCTATAACCTCCAGGAATTTAAATGCAATGTCAATACTCATCTATTAACCAGTGGACTCTAGCTCTCTCCCCACCCCCGTATATTCTTCCCTTTCTCTCCACCTATGTATCTGTCATCGTACCTGCATTCTCAGCTTTCTATTGCTCCTTTCTAACTAGTTTGTACTCCTCGCTCTTTTCTAATTAATATTTTTACAGTTATGTAGCCCCCCGCTCATCAGAGGCATTTCTGCCTTGCTCGGGGTGAAATGATTAAAAAGAAAATATTGCGAAGAAGTCAATTTATACGTTTTTAAGGGTATATGTGAGTAAGTGAAAATAACGAACCCTAATGGAATTGTCTCTCCAATCATCAATTCTAAGCCGTTTTTGTTATTCAATCCACATATCCAGCCTTACAGCACCTGGCATTCCCGAACGATCACCTATCGTTGCTTAACTTCGGTGACTATGAGAACCTGAGTTTCAACGCGAAATGGCCGTGAGTCTGATAATTCAACAATCCCATTACATGCAAGCGAGAAACAGCGAGTAACCTAATTAACGAATGGGTGGGAGGAAAATAACCAAGAGGAAGGACAAAAGGCCTGGGGTTATTTAGAGCAGTAAAAGAGAGCAAGACGGTTGGGGAGGTCGATGATTGCCAATATCCTATCCTATTGTCAGATATGGTAACTTCGGAAGAATTCTGGCCTTAAAGAAAATCTCAGTTTAATTTTAAAAAATCCAATTGCGATTAAGAGTTGAAAACAAAAGACTAAAAGTTAATTGTAAGAAGACAAAAATCGTTGCCAATACGACGAACAGCCCAAAATGGAAATTGGAAACAGAAAAATCAAAACAAATATCTACGAGGCTAAGTCAAAAACTTACCGCACTTTCTGCATAACATACCTTTAAGGTGTTTACATTGCTTTCTGCTCATTCGTGTTTATAGTTGGATTTAGGATCATTCAAGAAAACTGAATGTATGGTCATCAGTAAAAAAGGAGAGCCGAAAATGCCAGCTATAGGCTGGCGATACTAAAATCAAGTAAATACAGAATTTTAAGTATCTGGGAAGGGTTCTAAAAGAAGACAGAAAGTGCGACACTGAAACCCAAAGGCGTATTGGCATGATCAAGGATCCTTCAGAAGCTGAATGGAGTATAGAGAGACAGGAGAATTTAGCTGGAAACAAAGAAGACAGTACCGGATTCTTATGTGATGCCTGTTCTTCAATATCGCAATGGAAGCTAGTAAAGAGAGAACTGAAGCAACCGAAATGTGGTTGTACAAAAGGAAGCTGAAAATAGCATGAACCGAACATATGAGCAACGAAGAGGATTTAGAGAGAATGCAAAGGAAATAAATTTATACTTAATATCAGGAAAAGACAGCTGAAATTCTTGGGTAATGTAATAAGGACGAAGGGCTTGAAGAATCTGATACTGACGGGTCAGAGAGAAAAAGAGATAGGGGAAAACAACGCGTAACATACTTGATGGGCTTGAAGAAACGGATACCAGAGAAGGATTTGGGTGGGGTAACAGGAGAAAGTGTGCTAAGAGTCACTAGGGATAAGGAGACGTGGAAGGCGATGCTCGCTTTCGTTCTGAAGGAACATAACACAGAATAAGAAGAAATATATATATATATATATATATATATATATATATATATATATATAATTTTATAATCTAAAATTGACACAGGTGATCTCCCTTGAGCAGTGGACCATATGAAAAAGGGTTCATAGGGCAAACTACACTATTTCACCCATTTTTACTCCCTCAGCTTCTTTTTTCGCACTTCCTACCTGTGGAACTTCCTTTCATATACTTGTATCCCGACTGCTACGACCTCCAGGAATTTAAATGCAATGTCAATACCCGTCTCTTATCCCCTTGGCTCCAGTTCTTTCTACATCACACTGTATATCTTTTCCTTTCTCTCTCACTTCACGAATGTCTTCACACCTGTGTCCCAATCCTTCTCTTGCTCTTTCTCTGACACCTCCTGTACCTGGTCAGTCTTTCTCTTCTCTCCCCTTTCTGTCTAAACTTTTTACTCTTATGTAGCACCATGCGCATCAGTGAGAGTAACGTTTGCTTGAGGCGAAACGATTAAATAACATTTTCCCTACAGAAGAACATATAATAAATCATCTGCCTTCAGTCAGTCAGTTAAGTGCCATACGTGATACATGCTTGGGCGATCATGTCTCGTAAGAGTCATGACATAATTGGCAGTAAATTATCCCTCAGTAGGTCGCCATTACTTTCTGCGGTAGACTGGTTATAGAACCCAATCTGTCATATTATTTAACACATAATTGGAGGGAAGAGATGGATTAATACCTTTCCCAAGGGTATTTGTGCGTAATTGAATGTACGGAATTCAACTGGAATTCGAACTCGACTTTCCGATTTGTCCTTCTGAGTCTATATCCACTGCATCACAACGCACATCCACACCTTTTACTTAATAAGTCGAGCAAAATTTATACGATACAACACTGCAAAAGTTTTCACGGAAAACAACAAATGTGATTTCATATATTGTTTTCACATTACTCCCAATCTGATACTTAGATACACACAGATATAAAGATATGTATAAAGGATGAATAAACACACACACACACACATACACACACACACACACAAAGTGTGCGATGTATAAATTGACGTCTAAATCTATCTAAACTTATCTATAAATGGAAGTTTGTGTGTGTGTGTGTGTGTGTGTATCTGTGTGTGTATGTCCGTTAACTATAGACTCTGAAACGGCTGAACCAATTTTCTTGAAAATTTACACAGTTGTACTATAAGCATCTGAGAGTGTTCTTAGCTAGGTTCGCTGTCGAGTTACCCCCGATAAAAATCGAAAATCGATAATCGAAAAAAAATCGGGTTATAGAAGGAATGGTCCGATTTTAATCAAATTTGATACACTCAGAGACAAAGACATAAGAAATGATATAGTGCAGAAAATCGATAATATATATATATATATATATATATATATAAAAGGCAAGATGTTTGTGTGTGTCTGTTTATCTGCCTGTATGTCTGTATTTTCTCAGCCCTTTTATTTTAGCTTTTGCTTCGTGTTTGGCTCTAAGTAGGTATAATTGTAGTTCTTAGTTTCAGCCATGATACCATTTACTCAGAGGACTTAATTAACCTTCAAAATTCAGTTTACGACGAAAAAAACTTATTTGATATTGATACAAGGAAATAAAAATTTGACTTACATCCATTCATTTTTCTTTCAGTCTACGGTTTCGCTTTAACTGGAAACAACTATTGCTTTTTAGTCTTTTGTGCCAATGTCCAAAGAGTCTGAGCTCCAGGTCCATGGATTAGTTTTAAAGCTTTCATTACATCCGAGCAACGCCGGGCTATCCTGCTAGTTACGCATAAATGAGAATAGCACTGGCATCCTATTTTAACAGATATATTTACCAAAATTAGACAAAAATTTCCCAAAATACAAAAGCATAAATATATATTCAATAAAATCACCATTGGCTTCAAACACGGTCTCCAGACGACCTTGAAAAAATCAACAGGTATTTACTCGTGCAACCAGATTGGCAACTGGGTGCTACCCGTTCACAGTTAGATTAACCAAACGCAGACGACAATTTTACTCCTGCAGCTTCTTCTCTCGCACGTAACGCCTGTTGAACTCGCTTCCTTATTCTTGGTTTCCTGACGGCTACAACCTCCAATACGCCTTAGAATCTCAGTGTCGCACTTTCCGTCCTTGTTAGAATTCTTCTTCTTTAAATGCAATGTCAATACTCATCTCTTAACCACTTGACTCTATTTCTTTCTTCACCACCCTGCATATCCTTTCCTTTCTCTCCACCTTTGCAACTTTCATCACACCTGTATTCCCATCCTTCTCTTGCTCTTTTCTAACTGGTTCGTCTTTATCTTCACTCTCTTCTACTTAATCTTTTTACTCTTATCTAGCTCCCTGCATATCAGTGGCGTTACCACCTTGCTCGGTGTGATGCGATTAAAATGATCTGCAGCAACTCTTTTGGACGGTCTATTTGTATACAATGGCAAATGCTGTCATAATCCTTGCCTACTAAAATTATCACCTACAGTAATCAAGCATGGCTTCCTATTTTTTTTTTCAGTTTCTCTTCATTCTGTTCTTCTCTCTCTCTCTCTCTCTCTCTCTCTCTCTCTCTCTATCTATCTATCTATCTATCTATGGTGTTACAAAGTGTTTTGTTGTTTTTTTTTCTAGTTTGGGGAGTTAAGTGGCTAGATGTTAGAGATGTAGTCGCAGAAATTGCCATGACTGTATTCTCTTGCTTGTGTGGCATAATTCAGTGTCCTGTTGATAGAAATATGATCTCCAAGCAGCCAGCCTCTTGACCAAGAATAGTATTATCTCCACAAAGCGCATGATGCAGGCCTCCGTTTTGAGGCCCTGTGGAAAGCTGAATGTAGCTATAACGTCGCCATTACTAGGGATCACTCAAAACACTTTCGTAATGACCATTTGGCTCTTTCTGAATCCATCACTTGATCGTGAGTCCTACGTAATCGAGCGGTCTGTGTCAAGTCAGATCTAATGACGGTTTCCCCTGGTGGTCACGTTCGAAAATAGGAGTTAATCCATTTCGTAACGGATTATTTCGTCAAATTTCGTATATATATATATATATATATATATATATAATTTCCCAGGTGAGTTTTGCTATTTTCCGTTTGCCAACCTATTTGGCCCTGATCGATAAAACAAAATTCTGCTTGCCACCTGCATTCTACTCTCAGTGAGATCTCAAAAGCAACATTTTATTTTTCCTCTAAATCTTGTAACAAAATGCGAATACATTTCCAGGCGAAATTCGACACCGACCTAAAGAATATATTACAAAACTAGTCCTGGCATTGATTAAGATGAGCGTGCTCAATCTCCACGAGGCTTTACTCCCAGGCATTACCTTTCCCTCGATCTTTGTCACATCTAGTGGGCGCATTGGTAGATACCTCTAGTCCTGACCTTGAAGTCGTGTTACTGACGTTTTCAGATCTTGTTTATAACCATTTGGATTGACCTTTGACAAAAGACTTTATTTTGTACCCAACTGTCTTTTAAGTTATTTTGATTTATTTTACTCGTGAATTCATTTTTTTTTGTTAGAATTTTTTTATTTTATTTTCAACTTATTTATTTATATTTGTCTCGACGCCATTTTTATTTTATTTTTTCTGGTCTTACCAGACTAATGTTTATTTTTTAATTTAATTTGTGTTTAATTTACACTTTACGTCCTTTTGTTATTTCCTAATAGTTTTATTTTGAAAAGAAATCATTTTAGTTAATTTTTAGACATTTTGAATAAGTAAATTTTCTTGTTAGCCGTCCACAATGTTTCAGTTTTCCTCTCCGGTTTCGGGTGACTTATATTTTTTTATTTTTTCCTCACACTTTTTGTTTAATTTTTATTTCTTAAAGTCTATTTTTTTTTTAGTTTTAAAACTTCGTCTTTAGAAATTATTTTAAATTTTTTCTTAGTTTTCCGAAAATAAAGTTCGGCAAACTTTAATTTTTTGTTTTTGATTCGTCTAATTTTTATTTTTTCTTTCGGTGAAATTTCTTTTTTTTTTTTTTTTTTTTTGTCATTTGGCAGATCTTTTCTTTTTTTTATCACTTTACCTCTTTTGATTTATAGTAGTATAAATTCGAAGGTCTATAATTTGTTTTTCTTTTTTTGCAATACGTACTAATATTTTATATTGATAATTTTTCTCATTTTCATTTTTATAAAATTCGACTCTTAACTTCTGGTAGAAGAAATTATTTTTGTATTTTAATTTTTGTTGGCGATTCATTTCCCCTCTCCTATCCACAAGCCACCCAAATAATTGTTTCTGCGAGAAAATTTCTTCCCACTTAATATTTTATCTTAAGAGATAATACATATTTTTAAATATGGCCGATAAAATTCAGTACGTGAGAAAAGACCTCTTCGAGTTTGCTTCAAAGGCAGATCCAACAGATAAAAGTGAATCTATATGGGACTAATGGGATAAATCAGCCGACATTTCCCAAGTAGTGCAAAGCAAAAATGCTAAAACTATGAATGATAAGAAAAACAAGGGACACTAACAAGAATGCGTCACTGAAATGTAAGCACCGAGGAAGAAGTGTGCTGAGGATACGCCCCTATTTGTATTATAAACATCGTTGAATTTTTAAGAAAGGGCTAAAATAAGCGAGCTTCTCATAAAAGAGGACAGGTTTTTAGAAAACCTACAGAGTCTGTAATGTGATAGGTACTGATCTGGCGACTCGAATGCAGCCACTTCCCCATCGTCGAAATGTGGCCTCCCTTTGTCGGTTCTATAAATACTTTCATGGCTTCTGCTCGGACGAGCTTATGTCACTGATGCCTCCTCAACAGTTGTTTACTCGTGCAACCAGACTGGCAACTGGGTCCCACCCATTCACAGTCAGGTTAGCCAAATGCAGACGACAATTCTACTCCTGTAGCTTCAACTCTCGCACTTCCCGCCTGTGGAACTCGCTCCCGTATTCTTGCTTTCCTGACGGCTACAACCTCCAGAAATTTAAATGTAAAGTCAATACTCATCTACTAACCATTGGACTCTAGCTCTCTCCTCACCCCTGTATAACCTTCCCTTTCTCTCCTCCTATGTATCTGTCATCGCACCTGCTTTCTATTGTTCCTTTCTAACTAGTTTGTACTCTTCACTCTTTTCTAATTAATGTTTTTACATTTATGTAACCCCCTGCACATCAGTGGCGTTTCCGCCTTGCTCGGGGTGAAATGATTAAAAAAAAAAAATTACAGAAGTTTACAAAGGAAATGTTGTTACTTTTTGCTGAAAGTTTTTCGCTCCACGAAAGATACTGATCCGATCACCGATGTCACTGGGGGTGGAATCAAACTCCAAAAAAGGAATAAAAGGGGTAGTTTTTTCAAGTGGCACGTTGTGCTATCAAAAGCCGAAGATTATCTAGTGGTCGCTAGCTTAGAAATTAATAACAGATGATCGAATACAAAGGTCCACGAAACATCATGTAACAGTATATGAGGTACCTTACAAAAGGTGAGGATTTAGGAGCGTTATTCAGTAAGTGGATGTGCATTGCGGAGCAATGGATATCGGCTCGGAACGAGAAATTGGGGGGCCGAGTTTGAATTCCAGCCGAATTTATTGCATTCACTTACGCGCAAATAACCTTGGGAAAGGTATTAATCCGCCTATTTCTTCCAGTTATGGGTTAAATAACAGGACAGATTGGGTTCTATAGCCTTGGTCGGCAACCAGTCTACCGAAAGCAACCAGTCTACCGAAAGCAATGGCAACCTACTGCGGGATAATCTTCTGCCCGGTCAGTCATGTCTGTTTCGAGACATGATCGCCCAAGCGTGTATCACGTATGGCACTTAACTGACTGATTCAGTAAGTCCGACCAAATACTGGGTACCTCCTCCGACAACCTGAGCGGGTAGAAGTTTTGGCATAATGATTGATCGTTTAGTCTAAGTCTCCATCCCCGACTTTTTGGACTTTTTGCCGGAGAATGTAGGTCATCTTCACTGACAGAAAACTAACGAGTTGGAAGTGCAGAGAGACTCGTCACCTCTGATCTTCGTGCCCAGAGAAGTAGGCCCCTGGAATTTTGTTCGCTGTTGAGTAAAATCCCCTCTACCCGATACTGATATTTTCGTAATGGGCCTGCCAACGACACGGACCGGTGGTGAAAATTTCCTCGTTGGGTCTCGACTCACAATCTCTCCCAAACCGACGTGTGGATAAAGAAGAGGAAGAATGGAAATTGTGTGTTATTTGTAGTGGCATTGGAAAGAGCCAAGCAGTGAGGTCACAGTTCATGACACGGACTGCCCCCTCCCTCTTGCAGATAGATGGGCGACGTCCCGGCGGTGCACTTATGATGCACCTATGATGAAATTGCAGAAGAAATTAGGAAAAAATCCAGCAGTTACGAAAGCTAAAATCGATTTGGATGCCAAGCGGGAGAATAAATTTAAGCCAGTTGGAATATCGAGTCTCTCGGTCTCTGTCCTGTCTTCGCCATCATTTAAATAGGTCATAGTCTAACTTACCAATGATATAATTTCGGCACGGTTAGGGTTAGGGTTACCTAATGTTTCTTCGCCATATTCTTTGCTGTGTTTTAATATTTCCTTTCAGATTTAGTGAGTTATTATTATTATTATTATTATTATTATTATTATTATGTCATTTTTTCATCATATTTCGATTTCTGCTTTGGTCTCACTACCAACCAAGTCTTCGGGGAGTCGTGGCGTGTTATTAAGACTCCATTTCATGTTTTTCTATCTTCCCTATCATCCCCAGCATTACATAGATAAAGTTTTCCTTAGTGTGTGGGCTGTACTTAATAAGACAATTTTTTGTATATCTCTTAAGCTGGGGTTTCCAGGGATTCTTTCAATGTGTTGTTTTGTTCCATTTTTTATCATTCCAAGTGCACCTACTATCACTGGCACAACTCTTGTTTTCAATTTCCACATTTTTTCTATTTCAATTTCCAGGTCTTTATATTTTGACAGTTTTTCAAATTCCTTGATTGCTATGTTACAATCCGCTGGACAAGCCATATCAATTAATAGACAAGTTTTCTCCTTCTGGTTTTTAACAATAATGTCTGGCCTGTTTGCTTCAATTTTTCTGTCTGTGTAGATGGTGTAATCCCATAGAATGGTTACCTTATTATTATTATTATTATTATTATTATTATTATTATTATTATTTGTCACAGGTTATAATATGTGCAATTTAAAATTTGAGTTTTGAAATGGAATATCTCAGAGTTGTAATTATAACCCCCCTTTATGTAAAACACGTGTTACCCTTTATTCTCTGACCGGTGTCTTTCTAAAGTATAAACGAATCAGGAATTATCTAAATGAAAACAGAAGTTCAGTCTTTGAGAAGCTCGAAAAATTCAAAGAAATTTCAATCTTCTGTTTACGGCTAATGTAATCTATAGCTTTCGAACCACTAGTCTCCCTGTTAGACTAATTTAGAAATAAGAAGGGAAAATGTTCGATTTGGATGCCAAGCGGGAGAATAAATTTAAGCCAGTTGGAATATCGAGTATCTCGGTCTCTGCCCTGTCTTCGCCATCATTTAAATAGGTCATAGTCTAACTTCCAGTGATATAATCTCGGCACGGTTAGGGTTAGGGTTAGGGTAACCTAACCAATTTCAGTAGCGTTGAATCTTTTCTCCATCAAAAGTCCTCTGACATCCTAGCTCTGTGTGTGACTAATCTGGCTACCTTCCCCTCTTCAGAAAGAGCTCCGATATCCCCATGCATGGGCTTAGTGTTTACGTCAATGAACGCCTTCCTCTAGCCAGGATGATTTCTCTTGAATCCCCACATTGTCCTTATATGTGTTTCTGTCTCTCCCTTCTAAGCTCAGTTAGCTACCTCTTCTTTCTCTACCGCTCCCCATCATCTCCCGATTGCTCCGTTCTTGACAGCATCTCTAACAATATCGACAAGGCCATTTCCTCCCACCCGTTTGCCAATATATTTGTGTTTGGCTACTTTAACTCCCATCATGCTGAGTGGCTGCATAACCCCGTCACAGATCTTGCTGGTGTACACACCATGAATTTTTCTATCACTCAGTCCCTTACGCAGGTGGTGGAGTTCCCCAGGCGTTTCTGTAATAACTCTAACGGACACGATTCACTACTAGATCTGTGCTTTACCTCCACCCCTGATTCTTTGCAATGTCAAGCAACTCTGTCCTCTTGGAAACTCTGACCATTCACTAGTTTCCTCCAATATCTCCTTACACCTCCACCCCACCCAAGAACCTCAGACCAGCAAAATATCTTACTGCTACCAAAGAGCCGACTAGGAGTCGTTTCGCGACTTACTGAGTGACGTCCTTTGGAATAAAGTATTTAGCCTTCCTATTGAAGACTGCGCAGCTGAAGTCTTCTCTTGAGTTAAGGCTGGCATCGATGCTTTCATCCCTGCTAGAAATTTGAGACTTAAATCCCACTCATCCCCCTGGTTCTTCCCTGCCTGCTCAGCTGCCATCGCCCACCGAAATCATTTCTTTCGGCTTTACCGGAGTCATGCGTCAGATCATAACAGGCGCCTTTTTGCCTCGGCTCACAATGAATGCAAGAAGGTACTTAATGGAGCTAAGCTGATGCTTGCAGCCAGAATAAAGAAGCGCATAGCATCCCATAATTTCAGCTCTAAAGACTACTGGAGGCTCTGTAAAAGCGTGCTGAACAACAGTAAGCCCTCAATCCCTACTCTAATCTTCGCTCTCAGATTCTCCACTAACTCGACACTGGACTCATCTGGAGTATCTGTACCCGACTTCCCTCACCAAACCCAGGCACAACTGACTGACATACTAATTACTTCTTCGGTGGTCTCCAAAATAATTTCTAAGCTTCACCCACATAAGGCGAGCGGTGGCGACGGAATGCCCATCATTGTCCTAAAGAAATGTGCTCCTGAACTCTCCTCTGTTCTCTCTAAACTCTATAACTTCTGCCTTTCTGCTTCTTGCTTTCCTGCCTGCTGGAAATCCTCCTCCGTGATTCCTATATATAAAAATATTGGAGAACCCTCTGACTCCGCTAATTATCGCCCTATCATCCTCCTACCGATCTTTGGCAAAGTGTTCGAAGCCATCATCAACACCGAGGTGGTACAACATCTCACAGCCCATAGACTCTTTTCTGACAAACAGTATGGCTTCCGTTTCACCAGGTCTACTGCTAATAAGCTCACGACCATCACTGAGTATATACACCAGGCTATCCAAAGCGTTTGACAGGGCTATGGTAAAACTGGACACTTGTTTGACCTAATCCAGTCCTTTCTTTCAAACCGTAAAATGAGGGTGGTTTTGAACGGACAAGCCTCCCAATACTATCACATGAATGCGGGTGTCCCTAAAGGCTCTATTCTAGGTCCTACGCTTTCCTTATCTATATTAACGATCTCCCTGATGTAATAAGATCCCAAATGGGCATATATGCTGACGACACTACAGTTTACTCTCGTCTCGATCAAAAATCTCCCGAGGCTGAAAAAGCAAACCTCACTGCCGAGCTTGAAAAGGACCTCCAATCCGTATTGGACTGGGGTAAAAAAAGGATCGTAAATTTTAATGCTTCCAAAACGAAGCTGCTATCTAATAAGCACCACAGACAATCGTTCCTCCCGCCCATTAACATGGTCCAGGCTTCTCCCCCTGGAAGCGAAACACTGCGCCTCCTCGGGTTAATTCTCACACCAGACTTCAAGTGGAATAAATATATAGAATACATAGCTAAAGCCGCTGCTAAGAAAGTCTGTTCTCTGTGTAGGGCCAGGAAGTTTTTCCCGTCCCAAATAATCCTGCACATATACAAGTCTACCATCCGCCCGTGCATTGAGTATTGCTGCCATGTCAGCTCCAGTGCTCCTGCTATCCATTTAGGTGTCCTCGACCGAATCCAACGGAGAATCTGTAATGTGATCGATCCCGACTTGGCAGCTAGGATACAGTCGCTTTCTCACCGACGCAGTGTGGCTTCCTTGTGTCTCTTCTACAAATACTTTCACGGCTTCTGCTCCGATGAACTTAGCTCACTGGTACCCCTTATATACGAATTTCCTCGAGCCACAAGATTAGCAACTAGGTCCCACCCTTTTACTGTGAAACCAATAAATTGTAAATGTAATTTCTTCTCCTCCAGCTTCTTTTCTCGCAATTCCCACCTGTGGAATTCTCTTCTGCATACTTGCTTTCCTGACAGTTACAATCTCCAAGAATTTAAATGTAAAGTCAATAGTCATCTCCTGTCTCACTATCTTACATCCTCTCTCTCATGCTTGTCTACATCCAATGCACTCTCATCACTCGTCTCTTCCTTCTCCCGCTCTCTTCCTGACACATTCTGCAACCTCTCACTCTTCATAACATTCCTCTTATGTAACCCCTGCACAACTGAGGCAACAAAATGACTTGCTTGGGGCGATATGATTAGAAAAAATTCTATATTATTATTATGTGAATATAAAGTGGGGGATCAATTCTACACTATAATCAATATATAAACTGATCCCTTACTTTATGGCCACGTAAATCCTTCTCTTCCCCACTTCCTGATATCCCTATAACCTGCCAATCTTTCTCATAAATTTCCTCCTATGTAACCCCTGCACAACAGTGGCAGTAAAATGCCTTGCTTGGGTCGACACGATTATAAAAAAAAAATAGTAATCATTGACCCCAATAGCATCAGATATGACCACACTTAAAAAGATATTTAATTCATCTCCTTTTTAAGTATATTCCTCTCCAGCCACACCAGCCCCCATTCTGATTCCTACACGTTCTCAGTCACCACTAAAAGATTCTTCCAAAAGGCAAAGAAGACCTGAAAATACTGTAAAAACAGAAAAAAGGTAAAATGTTTCATCTGCCGTACAACATCGGAGAAGACGACTGCCGCGTATCGGAGGGACAAGAAAAAAAAAACAGCTCTAAGACATTCAACTGTTCGATCTGGCTCGGATAAGCGGCAGATATGGGGGATGTTAGCAGAGGCATTGCAACGTGACCTGCACTGGCTTATTTGGACAATGAAAGTGTCAAACAGTTTCAACAATATTGTGCTGAGAGGTCCCACTTTTTGTTTACCCTTCCCTAAAATTAACATTTCCTTTTGACGTTGATGGCCCTTTTTATGCTGATGTCATAAAAAGTGATATGAATCTAAACTCAATGGGAGATGCCGTTGGTGTTCTCACCCCGGCCATGTTTAATAGAGTATAGCAACTCTAATTGCTCTGATAATGTCTCTCTAGTTAGCTAGTGTGAAGCGCAGGAATGCGGTCAAAATCTTGCAGGACATGGCTCAATCACAATATCTCAGAATGTTTGTTGTGTACAGTAAACTCGGTTTTAAACTTGCATTCGTGAGATAATTTCTCTTGGGGTTTCTCTTTATATTCAGAAAGTTTTGATGGACGCTCGAATGGAGTTTCCTGGTTGGTAAGCAAGTCTTTGGAAGTGGTGTGTGATTCGCATATCTGACAGACAGGTTTTGCATACTGGATGTTACCATAAAGGGTAATTCAATTTGTCTCATTTAGTTTATGCACCCAATAATCGTTTTGAGCGTTTGATTTGTTTCGGCGGATCGAGGCACTTATATGATCTCGTCAGGTAGTTTTAGCGGGAGATTGAAATACTGTCCTTGACCCTTACATAGATCGTATATAAGATATATCGCATACTAATATGCTAATGTGAAACCATTTCGAGACTTTATCGACAGGTTTAATATTGTCGTTAACCGTCCTAATAAACATACTGGAGCTAAAGTGGACTTGGAGAAATAGGAGCAGTTTGCCAAGGGAGGTATGTTCTAGCTACCTTGACCAAGTTTAAGTTAAAAGAGTCGATGTAGGGCGCTTAGATTGTTCAAGTTTTCATACAATAGTTTACACGAATAATATGCTCGTCGTTAGATAAGCCTAAGATTAAGGTGGCTATTGGATGTTGAACGCATCATTATTTGGTGAGCGAGATTTCCAGGAAACGCTGCTTCTAATGCTACAGCGAGAATTTACGGTGGCTGTGGTTGGGAATAGTTGGTGGGATAAATGAAAATCAAAAATGAGGTCGTTTGCTGCTAATTATAATAGTCGACTCAATCTAGTTAGTAGACGAAAGAGTCGACTGGGGACTACATTATGTGATATTGGAACCATAGCATTATCTAGGGCAGAAATAACCTCCTTGCTTATCTATAAGTATCAAATTCTGGTAGTTAGAACTAGATTAAAAAGAATATCTTCAGAGGCGACTAATATGGCTGTTGAAGAGAGTTCTGAGAAAGTTAGGAACGTGCCCCATTCATATATCGCGTGTGTCACATTGCCAAATAATCAAACTGTGACTACAAATGTGGTCATGTGCGTGGCCTTTCGTGACTGTTTTCAGGTTATGTTCACTAGAGAGCCTGGCTTGAGCACTACCCAGTTTGATGCCAATTTGGCCGGCTACCTTCGAATTAAGGTGGCTGGAACGGTTGAGTGCGAGGGTTCTATTACAGAGTCGGAAATCTGGGAAGCGCCTAAGCTGGTTAGCCGGGATAGATGTCCGGGTTTGCTGCAACTGGTTTTCAACAACTAGATGAAGTAGGGGTCTATATATCGACGCTTGATCAGGGGTGAGATCAAGTTACCACGCAATAACAACACCGATGGGGGTGCGATAGGTAACTTACGGCGTTTAACGATGCTAAACAGGATCATAACCGGCCATTTTTAGTCTGTCCTCTCTAATCTGATTGGCTCCGAACAGACTTGTGTTGGATATGACAGGACTATTCAGCACAACTTTTATATAGTATTCTTGATCATCGAGCTAATGGACAGTAAAGCCACGATGGTCAGTTTTGATCAGTCCAAAGAATTCGATAGGGTTAACTATCAATTTATTTAGACTGTCCTTCCATTCGCTGATTTCGGGCCGTATTTCTGCACTTGGATCTGACTTCTGTATGCATCCCCTGGTGCGCTGGTGGAGATGAATGATGTACGATCGGATCCTTTTGTGTTGTCTGGCTTCATTCGTCCTGGTTGTTCGTTTTCGCCTTTGCTGTACGTTCTTGCGCAAGTTGAACACGAATCCGGTTCTTTCTTCGCAAGTTGAACACGAATCCGGTTCTACGCGGAGTCTCCCTACTTAGAGATAACACTTCGACCAGGTACTACGCTTATGCTGACGATATTTTGGTTCTTGTGTCGAGCAGAGCCGAGATTGACGAAGTCAGGAAAGAAATCAGAAGGTCCCAGACGGTTTCAATATTTTTTTACCAAGCCCATCCAGTGGAGTTACGCTGGAGAGGGAAAGATAATCTCCAAACCCGAAACTGTTACAATAGTCACAAATAGCTTTATCTATACTGGATTCGGATGGAAATAACATAACAAAATCAGAATTGCCCAGTGATTCATCTGAAGAAGCTTAACCAAGAACCTGGAGCTTCCCTAGCCCCAAAACTCCATAAAGGCGCTCTAAGCATATCATCGAAAAACACAAACAACTTGATAACGAACGCTAAAAAACAAAATAATAATTTGGGTTGTTTTTCAAACTGCGTTTCTTTTCTTTCGGCTTAAATAAATTTACACTGTCAAAAATCAAAAAAACAAAAAACAAAAAAAAATGGAGGTCAATATTGGATTCATATGCATATCTCTAACATATGAAAAGGGCACATCGGTAGGGTGTAAAGGTTAGCGAGCTTTTCTCACTAGAACCCATTACAACTGAGTAGTGAGTTCGATCCTCACTGTGTGCCCCATACTTTTCGCCTTGTGCTTAGAAAATAATCTCTACCATATAAATAGCAGTCGATGGCTAAACTAGTCTAGACGCTGAAGACTAAACATCTTCTTTATGTGCCGTGTCCCTTCAGATCGTAGGCGATCATGGACTTCTATTTTCCTTGTTGCTCTTAATATTTGTCCTGTTGATATTTCTGCCAAACCCTCTTTGCCATCAATTTGTTGAAGCCCATCAAATATGTCTTGCTCTACTTTTTCCTATCTACAATAATAATAGTTAATAATTCTAGCTGATTATAGCTTACTATACTTGTAACTTTTTAATATACATATTCCTATACTTGTAACTTTTTAATATACATATTCCATCTAATATGTCTTGCTCTGTTTTTCCTATCTACAATAATAATAGTTAATAATTCTAGCTGATTATAGCTTACTATACTTGTAACTTTTTAATATACATATTCCTATACTTGTAACTTTTTAATATACATATTCCATCAAATATGTCTTGCTCTACTTTTTCCTATCTACAATAATAATAGTTAATAATTCTAGCTGATTATAGCTTACTATACTTGTAACTTTTTAATATACATATTCCTATACTTGTAAATTTTTAATATACATATTCCATCAAATATGTCTTGCTCTACTTTTTCCTATCTACAATAATAATAGTTAATAATTCTAGCTGATTATAGCTTACTATACTTGTAACTTTTTAATATACATATTCCTATACTTGTAACTTTTTAATATACATATTCCATCTAATATGTCTTGCTCTGTTTTTCCTATCTACAATAATAATAGTTAATAATTCTAGCTGATTATAGCTTACTATACTTGTAACTTTTTAATATACATATTCCTATACTTGTAACTTTTTAATATACATATTCCATCAAATATGTCTTGCTCTACTTTTCCTATCTACAATAAAAAAGTTAACAATTCTTGCTAGTTATAGCTTACTATACTTGTAACTTTTTAATATGCATATTCCATCTAATATGTCTTGCTCTGTTTTTCCTATCTACAATAATAATAGTTAATAATTTTAGCTAATTATAACTTACTATACTTGTAAAATTTTTAATATACATATTTCTAGTCGTCTCACATATATTATTTAGTAAGATTATTTAGTTCCTTTAGAAATGCTGCTTTCTGATCAATGAGTCAAGGTATATTGTGTTCATTTAATCTTCCTTCTTGCCCGGTTTTCTTTCGGCAACCATTTTTAAAACAAAGTTAAATTTATTCTTGCTGTTATTAATATTTTTACTCTGACAGGGAAAGAGAAATTAAGGTAGTATAATCATACGACACCAGTATTCTATGTAGGAATGAGCTTATACAAGCTTTCTGTAATTTAATATATACAGAAACTGTTCTGTGAATGTAGAATACGAAAAAGACGGCTTGATTAGCAGCAATAGAAATAGTTATATAGAAGAACTGACCTGAAGTAGACTGCTCTCCCTCTTTTGTTAGTGATCTTTTAAATAGAGACGTTATCAGTACAGCTGAATAAGAATTCTTTATCCCAAAAAATTTTAATCGATTTAAGAATTAACTTTAGGATTTTGCTTTTATTATTATTTACATATTTATAATTTAAAGAAAACGTTCCATACATTTCGATTGCCTGTATATTTTGTCTCCAAACACTCAATATTAGATTCCTAATAAGTTATTTTATCATGATATTGTCTTTGGCCGAATTTGAGTCACAAGTTTCGAAAAGTTTTGATTGGTCGGGTAACAACTAAAAACCCGAGAAGTTACACATGGCATTAGACCAATTTCATTATTCAAGTCGTTTCGCTTGTCTGATTTATTTATATCTGGACGCTTAGTAAGAAACAGCGCTAGACAATTGCTTCATTGAAGAGCGATGTTTACATTTGGAAATTACTAGGTTCTTTTTACCTTTATTGTAATACCCTAGCCGTCTCACCTCTTTTAATCTTACGACCTTTGTTTACACGATAGTCATGTTGGGTTATGGCTTAAAGCAGTGCCTCTAGCATGAGTTCAAATAATGCCGACATTTTCATTTTACATAAATCTTTCTCATTTAAAAATGTTCAAGTCAATGTATTGATTGAAATTGTAACGTTATAAAAAATAGTGAAAGTGTAGCATTTTTTAACTACCTCATATTGGGATAACGGAGAACATTTTGACCAGACTGGCGGACTATATAATTGGGTCTTTTTTAATAGAAAGTTAGATATCGGGAAAAATTTGTACTGTTAAGAGAGATCGTGTCATCGGACAAAGTTCAAGTTCGTGCTTCACAAACATTCATTGGTGGCCTTTTGCAGGTGAGATCGACTAAGTTCTGCTACGTGACCACACGTCGGCGTGTGTGGACGCGCGGCAGCCGCCTCCGTGTCATCAACAGAAAATATAGATAGATAGATAGATAGATTACTGGCATATAACGACGGCTTTAACGGAGAAGAGTCTTTCAGAGATCCCCTGACTGGTGATCTTCTATACTAAGAGTCTATATAATTTAAATAAAGCATGAAACACTCTTAAATACTGTGCGCCCAAAATTCTGTAGGCCATTATATACATGTGAATTGTCATCTTTAATTTTAACAAGGTCCTGTGCATAACAGTAAAATGCAGCAATGCCTCTAATTGAGAGATTTTCGGGAGCATGGAACCACTGTTTAATTGCTGTTGTTCCCAGGTCCAGCTTTACACGAGGTGGTAGCACCTGTTAGGGTCCCAGCTATGGGGAAATAGTCTATCCCCAAACTGGGGTCAAAACACTATGAAAGTATAAAAATAGACTTTTATAATAAAAATTCCAGCAATACATTTTTAAATGAAAAAATATTGCCAGTAATACATCTGACACTCAACAAAAACCTCTTAAGAAAAATATGCCAAAGAAAGCTGATCTACAAAGTTTTTTTCTTACAAAGAATATATACAAATATATATATATATATATATATATATATATATATATATATATATATATACAAATCTATTGTAAAAATTTTCTCGGTATTAAATTACCCATTGAGGTTGATATACCGTGTGACACGATAACTAGGCATATATGTATTTTATAATAATAAAATAGAAAATAGATTAGAATAGAAAATAGTTTAAAAACATATTTAACAAAAGTGAAAAAGAAGAGGAAAAAAATAAATAAATAAACGCTTTTTCTTTTATGAGGAAAATTGTCCTCCGGTAAATATTTGACTCAGTGATAAAGTTCAGCAGGTAGGTTTTCGATGACCCGGTCAAAGGCTGTCCTTTACTGTATCTTGACCACACATTAAGCCTTTTCCGGCGGAAGCCTTATTACGATAAAAAAAAAGATAACTGAAATTTCAGACTTACAGTCGCCGGTGTTTGTCGCCGGTGGTCTAAAGCATTTCCAGATTTCCGGGTTTCCGGTCAATTTTAAATAAATTCAGGTATTTTTTCCGAGTCAGTCAGAGTTAAGACGAGTTAAGTTAAGAGAGGAGTCCCGCCGGGTGCGAGCTTGAAGTAAGGATCTCCGTTCGTCTTGTTTCGTTCAGTTCGGATTTGTTGATCTCCATTAATTAGAGTTAGAGCTGTGTGTCACATTCGCCTGCCCCAACCGAAAAGGCTAACTCTAAACGAATAAAGCATCCTTTTCAACTCATCCAAGTTGTGGAAGTTCGTTCCTTATAGTCAATCTTGTACCCCCAGCTGTCCGGCCGACATTTTCAACAAACTCCCGGCAACATCACAGCGTGGAGAACGGCCGCCGGAGAAATTGTTAGGACGGGCAATTGGGGTGGTACAACCGTAAAACAAACCAAATCAATCTAATTTTAACAGGTAGAGCGATCGACTGGTTTGGTTTTGTTGATTTTGTTTAGCGGCATATCAATATCTGTATGGGTTATTTAATACCGAAATCTAAATATTTTGAACATAATTTTAAACTAAATATATTCTGAACGAAATTGGACGTCTTCAACTACAGATAAAATATCTTGTTAAATTTACTATAAATATGCATTATTGGTAATTTTTTATATAAAAATTATTTTCTGATATTTTTAAAATAAAATTTTTATTGTTGGTAATTTTACTATAAATATGTATTGTTGGTAATTTTATATTTAACAAATAATTGCTGGTATTTTTACTATAAAATGTATTGTCGGTAATTTAAAAAAATATATTGTTGGCATTTTTACTATAAAAATGTATTGTTGGTAATTTTACTATAAATATGTACTGTTGGTAATTCTTTCTATAATAATGAATTGTTTGTATTTTTTACAATATTTTTTTGTTTAGCGGTTCAGTTTTTGCAAATACCCTGAACCCTAACAGGTGCAATAACACCGTGACAGAGTGAACATGGAAACAACAATAACTAACAGATAGTTTCACGCTTCTGAAGACCTCTAATATCCCGATTAGAGGCCTTGCTACCAGATGTCATTTATGGTCATACCCACGAATAGAATGATAGATATGGACTGATGACCTTCATTAATTGCCTAACAGGTAGAACTTGATAATTGATAACACTCTTCCAGAGATTCCATACTAGTAGATATTGTACAGCATTGTCCTATCCAATGTAAATAAAGTATAGAAAATTCTAAAATCATAGGCGCCAAAGATTCTGTAAACCATTATTTACATGCGGAATACTGACCTCCTCTTTGTTGCTTTTATCATTACGTTCCGGCCTTTGCGCTTTCCGGCCTTCATCAGGTGTATGCCGATTTAAGAAGACAGACAGAAACTCGAACAAACTCAAAGAGTATTGAGAATATAAAATCCTACAATGCTCAGTTAATATAAAACACAATCTGCTTTTTCACCGTTTCAGTCAGTTAAATACCATACGTGATACACGCTTTGGGCAATTATGTCTCGAAGGAGACATGACTGACTGGGCAGAACATTACCACGCAGTAGGTTGCCATTTCTGCGGTAGACTGGTTTCTAGCCAAGGCTCTATAACCCAATCTGTTCAATTATTTAACCCATAGCTGGAGGGAAGAAATGGAGTAATACCTTTTCCAAGGGTATTTGTGCATAAGTGAATGCACAGAATTCAACTGGAGTTCGAACTCGGCACTCTGAGTTATCGCTCCGAGTCGATATTCACTGCACAACAACGCACAACCCAGAGACAATACTTTCCTCAAAATGCGCAGTCCCCAAACGTGCCGATTTCCTGATGACTCTAAGTTGATACAGTATCACCAGTTGATCAAGAAAGGTGAACAGTTTTAATGGATCGATCCCAATTCACTAATCACCATTAGAATAATATTGACACTTCTTACCTTCATTCCAAACAATCTTGCCATCTTAATTTTCGAATCAGAGTAGCTTTTAATGTTCTAAATCACTTTGTTCGTTATATTTGTATCTTTGGGCTTGTCAACATCAGTGATATGACTGTTCTTAGTGCCTTATTCTATCACAAAAATATCCCTACGGCGTTGATAATTATTGCTGTCTCTATCTGGAAAGCATAGTCACAGATTATTGTAGGCTTTCCAACTACTTCACTGTGAGGAAATCAAGATCGGATCTGCCACCTGAACCTATAAATAAAATCCGAGTTTAGAAATCGGTAATGTTAAAATTTGCCAATTACACACAGAAAACATTCACCATTTTTTTGGCCGAAGAATTAGTTACTGTCGGTTAATTCTTGAAATCCTTTTATTGAATCATTTTTCTAGAAATTAGATTATTCTCATCCACCGATTGGTATCAATTTTTATGATATTGTTGAGTGTTTCTTACCAAAACTTTTCTTTAAGGCACTGGAAATATTATATAGATAAATGAATTGTCTTCCTTTGACGAGTCAACACGGACAAATTTAGCTCCGTAAAGCACAACCAGCAGCCAAATGGTATCCGAAAATGGAGCGGCCAAGAAGACAACGTAGGATCAAGGATGTCCCAACACTTGCAGCAAAGCATCCGAAAACTGAATTCTTCTTCAACCTGAAGACGAATATATTCTGACGTCGCAAAAAAATGAGAACTGTTAACCGAACGAACTTTACTGCCTCCAGTTAAGTCCTCGCAAAACCCACTGTTTTTTGCAACGCATTTTAAAACCCTGTTTTGTATCTTCCCTTTCTTTCTTCCTCTTTCTGTTATAAATTCTTTTATATTTCCAATCACATTTGCGTTGTCCTGTTTTCTCTCGCCGTGTCGCTTCATTTTCTTTTACCCTTATTTTCTACAGAGAACAAATTATTAGTCGTAATAATTCAAATGGTATAAAAACCCGCATACATGTAGTCAGCGTCTTGACAATATCATTACTTTTGCTTTAAATTACACATGAACACCTTATTGATGTTGCTTTGAAATTTGTAACGACCAGTATATTTGTTGCGATCTTGATATATTAAGAAATAAACAAAATCAGTTAATCATAAAACATCACCATTAGATGTGAGTTTTGTCCCAGAAGTATTTTGTTTATTATTTGTAGTGTGGAAAGTTCCTTTATACTTGTTTTCTCTTCCAGTCCAAGCGCCAACATTTTTGTTTTTGTCGTTACAGTTAAGGACAATGTTCAAATGTGTTTTTGTTGTTGTTGTATCAATGGGCAGTGTTCAAGTGGTGTGTTTTTTGGTTACCTGATAAATTTGCACCACGAATGTGTCATTCTTATACATTTTATCCAACAAATATACGATGTGTTAAACCATTTTACTGAATTCTTGTGTTACCAAACACGTACAATGACTTTGAAAAAAATATGAAGGCTTCATGCTGATTCTCTAATGTACTTGTAGCTAACGCTACAATTGACACTTTTCTGTATTGCGCATGAAACAGTTATCTCCCTTTGGATGGCCATATATTAAGACGTCTGCTAATCTCGTCGTGAGACAAACCAATCAGCAAACATACGCATTAAGAACGAACTTTGTGAAGACTAATATTTTAGCATCAGAAATAGATAAAAGCTGATGGAGTGGAAACAAACTAATCACTGGATTGTGGTGGATAGGAAATTAAGAATTAAAAGCAACTCTCTTTTTCACTTTTGCAAAGATTCACAGTGAAATCCTGGTTTAGCCATATAGAAAAAGGATTGACCACTTGCTTAAAGAAAATGTCGAAACCGGATTTCGCGAGTAGATGTTAAATTGATTTCTGACCAATGAAAACGATTTGCAAGAATAAAAACACTTAGCGATCCAGTGCGAAAATCTAAATGACTATAAAAGGCTTCGGTCAGTGTCAGCCAGACAGTCAGATGGGAGCAGTGAGAAAAAAACACTAAAATGTAACAAGGGAGAAATTTCAAGTCGACCCAAACGTAAGGTCGCGTCGCACACACGTCCTCCTACTAATTCTTTTTGCGTGCTAATTCCTATTACTTCTTATCCACTCAGAGACATTCCTACCAAACAAACGCTCATGAATACATACATACGTACACAAAAACTCTTTCCAACAAATTACTACTATGAACACTTCTACAACTCTTGATAAGCTTAATACTTGTTTCTCATTGAACATTGACTTCTACAATTCATGTTATCCTATCAATACATTTCTATTTTAACATGCAAAATATATATTTTTATTCTTCCACTATTCCACAAAATCCAACATTTTAATCCACAACCAACCTGCCAACCAACTTTCTGATGAAAACTTCTGATAATTACGAATAAATAGTAAGTTGTAGGGGGGTGATTATGTATGACACAAGGCCGATTTAATAAACATTAACCCTCTCCTTACGGCTTCAGGATAAAAAGAACAAAATCTTGAAAATAATAATAATAATAAGGCTACGAATGATATTAAAAACTGAATTAAACTCACAGAATAGAGTTATGGCCATTAATAGCCTTGCAATCCCAGTTGTCCAATATAGCTTCAACATCTTAAACTGGACTCTAAACGACATCAGGCGAATGGATGCTAAAACAAGAAAGCTTCTTTCTAAGCATAAGATGCATCATCCAAAGGCTGATGTAGACCGTCTATACATACCCCGTAAAGAAGGTGGAAGGGGTCTTATTCAGCTGGAATTGTCATACAAGACAACAACTATTGGCTTACAAACATACATAGAAACAACAAAGGATTGGATGGTACAATTGGTAAGGCAACATGAAGAAAGAAAGAAAAAATATTCAATAATAAAAGAAGGCAGTAAATACAAACAAGATTTACAGTTAGTAGATTCTGTAGAAAAGCAAAACAGTAGCCAAGAACCAACTATTGCGGCAAAGAATATGAAAATGAAAGCCAAAGATAAAGCTCTTGAAAAGATGAAACAGCGCTGGCAAGACAAACCTCTGCATGGCCAATATCCAGTACGTGCCAATAAATCCAATGTTGACAAAGTTAATACTCATCGATGGTTACGTGCATCTGGATTAAAGTCTGAAACTGAAGGATTTATACTTGCAGCACAAGACCAAAGTCTTTTCACGAGAAACTTTCAGGTAAATATTATGCATAATAATATGGATCCAAAATGCAGGTTTTGTGATAAACACCAAGAAACAATAGACCACCTAATCTCAGGCTGTTCTGTGCTTGCCCCAAACGAATATAAAAATCGCCACGATAGAGTTGGGCAATATTTACATTGGGCAATGTGCAAACATTATGGAAAAGCTGTAAACAAACACTGGTAGGAACATCATCCAGCACTGGTTACAGAAATAGAAGATGTAACCATTCTATGGGATTACACCATCTACACAGACAGAAAAATTGAAGCAAACAGGCCAGACATTATTGTTAAAAACCAGAAGGAGAAAACTTGTCTATTAATTGATATGGCTTGTCCAGCGGATTGTAACATAGCAATCAAGGAATTTGAAAAACTGTCAAAATATAAAGACCTGGAAATTGAAATAGAAAAAATGTGGAAATTGAAAACAAGAGTTGTGCCAGTGATAGTAGGTGCACTTGGAATGATAAAAAATGGAACAAAACAACACATTGAAAGAATCCCTGGAAACCCCAGCTTAAGAGATATACAAAAAATTGTCTTATTAAGTACAGCCCACACACTAAGGAAAACGTTATCTATGTAATGCTGGGGATGATAGGGAAGATAGAAAAACATGAAATGTAGTCATAACAACACGCCACTACCTGCCTTAGGTCTCCCCGCAGACTTGGTTGGTAGTGAGACCAAAGCAGAAATCGAAATATGATGAAAAATGACAACATAATAATAATAATTGCTTACCCATCACTGTTTACATAGTGCAGGGTTACAAAATGAAACCGAAGGTGTTATTCCTGCTGCACGGGATCAATGCTTGCTAATTAGATATTAATAAGAACAAATAATCAAAAATTGTGTTGACTCCAAAGGCAGATTTTGGGATAAATATCCAGAAGCAGTTAACCATCTTGTACCGGGTTGCACAGTATTGGCACCCAAGGAATGTGTGCCAATACTGTGCAAGATAGATGCCAATACTGCCAATACTCTATCATGATAGATGCCAATAATGCCAATACTCTATCATGCCAATACTGGCATGATAGAGACCCACTCTATCATGCCAATACTTGGTATGATAGAGTGGGTCTCTATCATGTCTCTATAATCTTCACTAGAAAATTTTCAACTTTTACGCGAGGGAAACTGCAAGAAATGAACATAACCTAGATCCTGTTACAGAGAACTTTATTAATATTTTTTTAATCATTTCACCCCAAGCAAGGCGTTACAGCTACTGATGCGCAGGGAGCTGCATAAGAGAGTTAAAGTTTTAGACAGGGGAGAGTGAAGACAAAGACGAACCAGCTACAGTGGGTGAAAGAGAAAGGGCAAGAGAAGGATGTGAACACTAAAGTCAGTTACGAATGTAGAGAGAAAGAAAAAGAACAAGATACACGGAGTGATGTGGAAAGGGCTGGTGTTAAGTGGATAAGAGATGGGAATTGAATTTGCATCTAAATTCTTGGGGGTCGTAGCCGTCAGGAAAGCAAGTATATGGAAGGGAGTTCCACAGGTGAGAAGCGCGAGAAAAGAAACTGAATGAGTAGAACTGTCGCCTGCATTTGGTTGATCTAACTGTAAAAGGGTGAGACCTTGTTTCCAGTCTGGTTGCCCGAGTAAATTTTTATGGAGAGGGAACCTGTGACCTAATTTCGTCAGAGCAAAAGCCATGAAAATATTTATAGAAAAGACAGAGGGAAGCCACATTCCGCCAATGAGAAAGTGGCTGTAGTCAGGATTTTACAATAAACAGAGTGAGTACAATCAAAAGTAATTGTTCAGACATCGTAATTAAAAGCCACCAAAACAGAATGTGTTTTTTTAATGAAATGGCAGTCATTGGTATTACACAGCATTTTGTTGGTCTTTAGCTCAACTGTGTTTCCCATAATAATCAAGAGATTACAGGCTGCGGAGTTAGGTGGTCAGATGTAAGCGGTGATATGGTCGCAGATATTGTCCGACAGCCATGAGTAAGTTCTTCTGCTTGTATTGCATGGTGAGAGTCCTGTTGCTAGACATAAGGTCTTTCAGCAGATACCTTCTTGACACAGGGAAGCACTGCCTAATTCAGGGATTTTCAAACTGTGATAGATAGAGGGTCCGTGGATTAACTCATCACGTGAAATTCAAAGCATAAATTTTCAATGTCTGGATATTTATTTTTACTTATTAATCTTATCAAATGAAAATTTCAAATTTATCAATTTAAAGTAAGCTTAAAACCAGTTTTTACTACGTTAATGCAAAACTATAAGCTATTTTCAGTAAAAAGTTTTTGTATAAATTTTATAAGCGTTTATAGTGAGTCCCTAGACTAAAACTTGAAATATAAAGGGGTCCGTAAGTCAAAAAAGGCGTCCGTAAGTCAAAAAGTTTGAAAACCTCTGGTCTAATTGCATCACACACACACACACACACACACACACACACACACACACACACACACACACACACACACACACAAAGTAAACAGAAAACCCACGTTGACATAATCTGTTACAATTTGTTATCAGTGAATAAAAAACGGAATGTATTTTTCATATACCAAGATCAATTTTAGGGAAAAACTATGACAAAAATTGCGTTAAGATGCGTGACAAAATTGTTGGTTTCCCCGATTTGGGGACAGTGACCGCCAATCGTGTCAGGGGAACGGCATCAAATGTGATGGAAAAGTTTTTATTTTTTTCTGCACCGATCATTACAGCCTTCGCTGTGCACACATTACGCAACTCGTCTGATGCTCAAGGTAGATTTCGCTTTGTAAATGGAAATCAACAATAAATCGGCAGTTCGTACTACGCATCAATCGTTCGCTACCCTTTGGGTGATTTCTGCGTCCGCGCCCACAGGAAATGCTCAACGGACGCCATTGTTAAGCCAGTCTCCGCTGTGGCAATTGAGTAATTCCTGATTCTCATTGATTCCGTCCGGAGTATCTGCTTCGCTCTCATTTCCACCCTTCGCCTTCTGGTCCTCCTGTCTTCCTTTTAACAGCAATAACTACCAATATTTAGAAGCTTACAAAAGAGGCTCAGTTGTTTGGCCCTATATTTTTTCTTAGGCGTACCTAAATCATCTTCATTTGAGACACATGGATCTGATTCTAACGGGTTGTTAGCAAAGGCGGCAGCACAACATAAACATTACATATTAGAAATGCTAAAATTAAGATTACAACAATTTAAAACCCCGGGAAATTGTGTCACTGAAACTGGAAGACATATTCTTTGGTACAACAAAAAATGTCTTCCAAAGGCTACGTAAATTATTAAAAAACAGGAAAATTTTGTTAGAAACAAAGAAAACATTTCTGTTCTGCTATGTAATATTATTCCTAATATATGGCAATTTATAATGGACAATTCTCTCGCAGATGAAGAAGACACTTTAAGCAACAGAAATGTGGTTATACAGAAGTTTACTGATATTACCATGGAGAGAACATTCAAGAAATGGCGAACATTTAGAGAAAATGAAAACAAAATGGTTTGAATGTTTTAAAAAATCTAAAATAAATAAATAAATAAATAAATAAATAAAAACTTAAAATTATATACTCTTCAGCATATTACTTTTTAATAAAATTGCCATTTCAGCCGTTGTACGCTCCGGCCTTCTTCAGGTATTAACCCTTTATTACAATCACTGGGGTATATCGTCCTCATTCTTTGCGTAGTAATGTTTCAAATGGAAGTCATGAGTTATCTCCCTATAACCCTGCAAGTTACTTGTTCACTACTGCTGTAGCCTGGTATTGACCTCAGAACTCTTTGGGTCCAATCACAGGAACTAACCAACGTCTATATCTATTAGGCCATGTGTCCTTATGGTCACATGGCCCAATTGATATAGAACTTGCTGAATTTTTGTGGCTTATGAAGCTTATGTTCAGTAACCATTTTTTACTAGAGTTCATATTGCAACTTTTTGATGTTAATGGTTTTCTCTAGTATTGTTTTTTTATCAGAGCTCATATTGCAATTTTTGACACTAATGATTATCTCTGGCACTCCGTATTACTGTATCCCGGATTGGGTTCATCACTATGCTTGGTCGGCTCAGATTTTTGAAGCCTAGCATATGTGCTAGTTTATGTTGTTTGCAGTGGCCTTTTCTGCCTATTATTTCAACTTCATCCCATAGGGTGGGTGACACCGTTTCTCCCTCCATATGTGGTCAGCTACGCCTAACTTTTTTATCCCCCCCCCCCCACTCATGTTACGGACTTGCGATGTTCTTGTAGCCTTACCTTAAGGGAGCGTCTTATCTCTCCTTTATATTTCTTTCCATAACTACATAGAATGTCTTACACACAGTCCTCAGTCATCTCCTCCTCTGTTAGAAGTTTACTTGAGGGAGGTACCTGCGAAGTGTAGAACGACTTCTGAAGATCGTCCTAATGTTATATAGACCACAGATACTTTGTATTTTCTCCGATAACCCCTTCACATAGGGTAGACAAACCGAGGTTGTTTTCTGAGAGTTGTTATCCTCATGCACTCTCTCTTCTGTGTATGTTGGAGTTGTTGTCATGTACCCTGGATAATTGTTTCCTTGTAGGGTACTGCTTATACTGACGATTTCCTGTTCGTATGAGTCAGCCGGGCACATTCGCACGTTCTAGGCTAAGTGTCGACGAGATCGGGGTACCACACGTTGGCGTGGTTGGACGCGCAGCCGACGACAACCCGCCGGCGTGATTGGACGCGTGTCGCACGGGCAGCCGTGGTCTGCCAGTCGGCTCTGACCGAGATTAATAACTTTTGTAAAAATCAGGAAAAATAAAATTCGAAAACTGAATTAAAGTGTTTTATTCTTGGTTTCGTAACGTTCGCCATGACTTTTGCTTGATGTTGAAGGCAGCGGACAAAACCTTTCTTTAAATTGTATGGGTGGTGGGTGTTGAAGTTGGGTATTTTCCAGTGAATGTTGGCTTGCGGTATATGGATGTCTTGAACCTCACCTATGTTCGAATTATTAGCACATCTAGGAATGCCAGTTTGTTGTTACTCTCTTTTTCCACAGTGAACTGTATGGATGGTCATACTGATTTCACATAGTCGAGTAGCGACTGGATCTCCTCTTGGTGTGGCCAGAGTATAAAGGTGTCATCAACGTATATCAGCCATAGAGTTGTCTTTAGAACTGGATTCTAATGCCATCTCTTCAAAGTATTCCAAGTATATGTTAGCCAGTGATGGTGATAATGGCGAGCCCATTGTTAAGCCTTCATCCTGCCGATATATGTTTGATCCCAGTCCGAAGTGTGTTGTTTGTGTGCAGAACGTCAGCATCTTTATCAGGTTATCTAGTGGAACATTGGTACGTTTTCCAAGGGATGAGTCCGAGGCCAGTCTGTCCCTGACTAGCGATAGTGCCTCCACCGTGGGTATCTTGGTGAACAGACTTACCATATTCAGGCTCACCATCTGGTTGCATTGGATGGGAGCATCTTTGATAAGTTCTACGAAGTGGGCGGAGTTTCGAACATGGTGACTTTTCTATCAGTGGGTCAATTATATCTACAAGGAAGCGACTCAGAGAGTAGCACACCATACCTAGGCTGGTAACAATCGGTCTGAGCGGAATACCGTCTTTATGAATTTTCGGTAGACCGTACAAGTTAAGTAGCTTGCTGTAACGTTGAGACAACTGCCTGTATGTCCTAAGCTGAAAGTGAACCTTGTTCTTGATTAGGATCTTCGACAGCTGCCGCTTTGTTTTCAACGTGGGGTCTTTCTTTACCTTCTATAGCTACCACTTATGATGAACTCTTCCAGTGTCTTGGTGTATTCAGTTTTGTCTATCACTACAGTTGCATTTATCAGCTGGTAGTATGATGATGTTCTCATTCTGTAGAGTCCTGATTGCTAGCCTCTCCTCTTTCGTGATGTTTGGTTTGGGTGGCCTGGCTTTCTCCAATGTCTGTCTCACTTTCCATCTTAACTCACTCGCCTGAGCCCGAGAGACGTTCAAGACTATTGCCTCGTGGCTGGCAATGATGTCTAAGTATGGTATCCGCCTGATGGTTGTTGCGAAGTTGAGACCTTTATTCAGCACTGACTTTTCAGAGGCACTCAACTGATGTTGACTGATGTTGATAACTTCCTGAGTGATGGATCTCATGTGTCCTCTTCAGATATTTTAATCTTCATGACTTCCAGTCGAGGTATTACTACGTAAGGAATGAGAATGATATACCCCAGTGATTGCAATAAAATTTCGGTTCGAAATTCCTATCTCCTGAAGAAGGCCGGAGCATACAAGGGCCGAAACGTCGTACAAAGATGAGGACAATAGTCCGAATAATGTAAATACTGTAATACTACCTCATCACAGAAATATAGACAAATTTTCACATATATAAAAATTACACAAAAACCATCTTGAGGAGTAAATTTATTCAATAAAATCGCAACTGGTTTCAACAATAGCCTCGGAATCTCCTGCGCCTCTTTTGGACGGTCTCATTGTTTAAGTTGGTGAATGATGCTATATTCATTGTTTTCAGTTCATATTTGGTGTTACACTGGGTTTTGTTAATATTTCGCTAAACAGCGCCCAACGCATAATAATCAAGTGGCTTACAGTCTGGGGTGTTAGGTACCCAGATGTGGTCTGTGTTGTGGTGCTGTTGCTAAACATAAGGTCTTCAGCAACCACACTCTACCTTCTCAAGGCACTCGATTTAGATAGCCGTGCTAAACCTGAGGTCATGTAAGAATATTAATAAAAGCATAATGTCACCATCACTTCGTAATCATTATTAGATTCATCGAAATCTTTCCGAAACCTCTGCATAATCCCCAGATTGACGCCGAAGCACGTTGAACTGTTTGTATTTGAGATTTATGCGAAAATGTCAAGCAGTACAGCATGCCATACTATCAAACACTCTTCCCATCTGCCCAACCCTCATCCTCGGTATCCTTACTTATCTGTCACCTTCCGCCTGACATTCCCTATATCTAACCACTCCTTCTCTTTACCTTCCCCTATGTAGCCCATGCGCAATAGTGGCAGTGGAATGCCTTGCTTGGGATGAGATGATTAAAAAAAAAAGAAGCCGTTTCCAAATTCCTGTCGGAGAGGATGTGGTGGTTAGGCTCTTTTTCTCACAGATGTTTGTCAACTGACCCTCATTATGCTGGGCAGGCCACTATTTCAAAAGCAGACATGCGCATGCGTAAAATTAAAAATATAAAATGGCGACAATTTACACATATCTCGCTGTATTGTTATACACCCTTATTCTTTGTTGGTTCAGTCGTTGTAGCGCAGAAAAAAAATTTGTTTGTGAGGAAAACTTGGCATTAAAAAAGAAGAGAACAAAACGGGAAAATTTGTTTTCTTTAACTCAGAAAATAATTATTTATCGAATATCCAATCTTTATTTCCTTCAGATACATTTATTCGTTCCGTTGTCGCCGACACACACACACACACACACACACACACACACACACACACACACACACACACACACACAAATATAATATATATATATATATATATATTATGTGTATTTAGGCAGCATTTTTTCATTGATGCATGTTTCGCTATTTTTTAGTATTTTATAATGTGTACCATTAAGTGTAGTTTAATATATATATATATATATATATATATATATATATATATATATATATATATATATATTAAAGAGTTGAAAGTGTGTAGTTTTTTTTCAGAGGTCAACCTTTTCAAGACGGCCTGAACTGCTCCAGACAGATCCGACGCCAATATTTGGAACCTTCCTTTTTGATTTCTTTCTTTCCTTGTTTCTTTCTTTCTTCTCTTTCCCCTTATTTTTATTGTTATTTTTTGTTTGTAATTTTATGTTTATTATTATTATTCTTATTGTTATCCCTCTCTTCATTTTAAGAAAATGTTATACCAGATGGAAGGAATATTGTAAGGTCTGATGAAATGAGCTAATTAAACTCATTGAAATGTGCTATAGTTTATAACCAATGAAAATGACGTGTTGAGTTTTGCTTTATAAAATTCATATTGCTCTGGTTAACACCCATCGAGATCTCGATATGGATTTACCACTGAATATTTTATATTAAGGTAATCTTGTTAGATTATCCTCACCGCTTACGGGCTGGACACCTATATATATATATATATATATATATGTATGTATATATATATATGTATGTGTGTGTGTGCATAGATATAGATATATATATTTATATCGAAAATATATATATATATATAAGAAAAATTAAGACAGACACGTTATTTCATGGTGAATCGGAAATATAGGCCTATTTCAGGCGAACCATCGTCAGCCTCCGTCTTTATTTAACAAAGGATTTTACATGAATGAGATTCACAAAAACCTAAAAAAGCGAATAAAAATAACGGTCGCTCCCTTAATTTAAGAAAGTTTGGCGAACACATACATATATTCATACACAATCATATATACACGCAACTTATAATTAGATGACACGCGTATGTACAGGATACTCCTTTGGATTCTTCTATACCCACACTGCATGCTGATATATACACATATTAAATATATACAGAGAGAGAGAGAGAGAGAGAGAGAGAGAGAGAGAGAGAGAGAGAATCTGAGAAAAATCGTATTGAGGTTCTCTGAAGATACACCAACATGGAATTACTACTAGATTACGACTAGATTTATACAACGCATCATACATTAAAACATAAATATTTTAACAACAAATCCCATTATAAAGGCGAAACAACCGAAAACACTCGGAGCAGTGCCGAGTTTTGACCGTAAGAACCCTACGAAAACTGAATAAAACACTTTGAATGTATTTGTGTGTGTGTGTGTGTGTTCGTGTGTGTGTGTGTTTGTGTGTGTTATAATGCAAATTACATTAACAAACCTACAAAGCAATAATGCTCAGCAAAGCAAAATTTCGACAAAGTATTGGAAATATTAATTCAAAACAAGAATTAATGAAATCAGTTATGGATTCAGAATCGTCCGTCTGTATCCAGAGTTTCACGCGCTAAAGAGATCATTAGCCTATTTTTCACTACTACTTGCGTGGGTTCTGTATATAACGAGTTGCCGTGTTGCGGATAATGGAGGACGGATAAACTTACTCTTCTCTGTTTGATTTTTTTTTGTTGACCTAACAGGCAAGTGTGGATCTACAGAAAATGCTGAGAAACCTATAGACAGAAAATGTGAGCAACAAGCAAAAGATAATTAAAATTCCTTTGATGCATAATATGGAAGAATTACGTGGACAATTTTACAAACAGGGAACATATTCACGGTAAATTGGATGGAGGAAAGTAGCCAATAACGTACCTAACGAGCTTGTTTAATTAATTGCTAGAACAGGGATTAGGAGAGACAGCAAAAATATAAAACTTACTAAGAGCGACAAAGAACAGGAAGTTGTGGAGAGCTTTGATCTCTAAAAAAAATCTTAGGCTGTTTATCTTCTTGATTTTTAGTTTGCTTATTTTAATAATTTTAATTTTGTTTAATTTTGGTTATGTGATGTTAACTACTATTTTCAGTAATCCTGTCAGTATTCTACCAACGAGATTGGGTGGGGAATGAGTAGAAATCTTCTAGAACATTGACGGCTACCCACCCGTTCAGGATATAAACATCGAGTCCAGCACCACTACAGCGGCAATGGCATTGATGTTAAGTTTGAGTTTGAGTTTAAATTTTGTTTAACGACATATCAACCTCTGTGGGTTATTTAATGCCCAGAAGGTGGGGTTTTAAGGTATTTTAAATATTCGGTTATAATCAGAAAGTTGATTTTAGATTTTAATGAATTTTTTGTTTTTATACTTTTTTATTTTAGAAAATTGAAAATGTCTTCTAGTTTTGTATAGAAAAATGTTTTGCTGAGAATATTTTTTTCCTTCAAAAATATGTTATGGTTATAATCTTTTCTTCAAAAATGTATTGTTGGTCATATTTTTCCTTAAAAAATGCATATTTATCTATAAAAGTCTATTGTTATGTATATATTTCTATAAAAGTTTATTTTTATACCTTCATAATGTTTTGATCTAAGTTTGGGGGTTAACTTTGTCCATACCTAGAGCTAAGAGGGTCAGAGTGGATTTGGGAACAACAGCAGTTAAGCGGTGGTTCCATACTCCCCACAAACGCCAACTCATTGGCCTTGCTGCCGGAAGCATTTTACCTCATGCCCAGAAGTTGATGTTGAATTGTATATTTTACAGTTTAATTTTCCCTTCTCTATTCTTCTTCTTTTGCCACTCTTTCCTTTTTCTTTCTTTTTTCATTCTTCTTTCTTCTTCCTCTTTCCTAATTACTTTTCTTTACTTTCATTTTCCTTCTTTCTTATCTCTTACTTTTTCCTTTTTCTCTCCTTTCATTTCGCTGACTATTTTCACACTTCTATTCTTCTTTTTCTTTTTCTATTGCTCCTCCTTCTTTTTCTTTTTTTTTCACTCTTCTGTCCTTCTTATTTTTCTTCTTTAGCTCCCATTTTTTTTCTTCCTTTATCCACTCTTCTGTCCTTCTTTTTCTTATTCTTTTACTCCTCTTTCTTTTTTTCTTTCTTCTTTCCACTATTCTATTTATTTTTTCTTCTTTTGCTCATCTTAATTTTTCTTCCTGTTTTCACTCTTATTTCCTTCTCTTTATTTTTCTTTTTTAACATTTTTTCTATTTTCATTTTTATCTTTTTCTATTGCTCAACTTTCAATTTTTCTTTCTATTTTTCCTTTCTTTTCCTACATTTTCTTCTCTTTTATTTTTCCTCTTTCTTCTTTCTTACGTTTTAGCGTCTCTTTTCTTTTTCTTTTGGTCATGAAACGTTTTTCTTTCCTTCCTTTTCTTTTCTTCTTTTTCTTTCTCATTCTTCTTTACTAACTTTTCTTTTTTGTTCTTTTTATCTACTTTCATTTTTTTTTTTACTTTTTCTTATTTTCCCCTCTTTCATTTTTTTCTTTTTCATATTTCCTTCTTTTTACTTTTTCTTTTCTTCTTCTTTTGCTCATGATCCATTTTTCTTTCTTTCTTTTCTTTTCTTCTTCTTTGGCTCTTCATTTGTTTTTCTTCTTCTCTTTACAATTTTGTAACATTTTTTTTTACTTATATCGTTCTTTTCTTTTTTATAAATTCTCTTTGGTTTTTTCTTTATTCAATTTCGATTCTTCTTTTGATTTCAATTCTTCCTACTTTCCTTACTTTCTTTTTGCTTTTCGTTTTAAAATTTTTTTTCCTTTTTCTAATTTTCTTTCCTTTTTGTCTTCTTTTTTCCTCTTCTTACTTTCTTTATTTCTCTTTCTCTTTTATCTACTCATTCTTTTACTCTTTTCTATTAGAATCACGTGTTAAGCTTGAACGCTTAACAACAGTGGCCCTTTAATAGCGAATGGCATCCCTGTTCACAAAATATACCCAACACCGAATGAATAAAAAGTTAATGGAATATGTGAATTAGATTTCTTGTTCTGCAAGTGTAAATTCCTCTTGACTCTCTTCTTCATCCGACATCGTTATGATGTATCCTATTCATTCTGTCAAGCAATACCATTTCCTCTCGTTTTAACAATGCCCCGCGTGCATCGTCTTTTACTGATATAATTACCGCACCCATTATTACTGTCACCGTTGGTATCGGCGAGGACTTCTCTTTTCGTTAAAGATAGTTATCTGTTTTTCAATAGCAACAGCATTTTGGTGTTTGAACCGAGGTGAAAGAATCGGCTTCACCTTCTTCTTCTTCTATGTGCCCTGTCCCTTCAGGACGTAGGCGATCATGGATCTCCACGTCTCCCTATCCCTTGTGGCTCTTAGTATGTTTGCTCCTGTTGCTCCTGGCAACCCCCATTCCGTCATCCACCTGATCAGTCCCTGCAAATATGTTATCCGCTGCCTTCCTCTGTCTCTCCTTCCTTATATCTGACCAGTCAGTATCAGGTTCTCCAGGCTCTCCTTCCTCATTGCATGTCCCAGGAACTTCAGTTGTCTCTTTCTGATGCTCAGCATCAATTTCCTTTTTGTTGCCATTCTTTCTAACACTTCGTCGTTGCTTGTATGCTCAGTCCACGATATCCGTAGCATCCTTCTGTAGAACCACATTTCGGCCGCTTCCAGTTTTGTCCTCATTTTCGATTATATTGTCCAGCATTCACAGCCGTATTGAAGAACTGACATCACGTAGCATTCTAGCACTCTTTTCTTCGTTTCTATTGAGATTTTCCTGTGTGTTAGTATTTTGCTCATCTTCTGGAACGCGTCCTTTGCCATGCCAATTCGCCTTCGGATCTCCGTGTCGCACTTTCCATCTCTTAGCCATGCTAAGCCACTTGGAAGTCTGTCGCAACCTTCGTTTATTCTCTTCGTTTTGTCTACCTTCGTTTATTCTCTTAATATAGACGTATAGTTGTGATTTAAGATTAGTAAAAAAAGTATCAGATTCGAATACTAGTTCTCATTTGGACGATTTGTGCAAATCACTCTTCTAAAGTCCTGGGTATGACGATAAACTGCATCCGGTAGCAAGGCATCTCATTGAAAGGTTGTGAGAAGCGTGGAACCACCTCTTAATTGCTGTTGTACCCAGGATCATCCTGACAAGGTGTTGTAGCACCTGTTAGCCTCCGAGATATTGGTAAACAGTTCATCCCCAAACTGGGGTCAAAACACCATGAAAGTTTAAAAGTAGACTTTTATAGAAAATATACATTTTTGAAGAAAAAAAAATAGTACCAGCAATACATTTTTAATATAAAGCTAGAAGACATCTTCAGTTTTATAAAATAAAAAATAGAAATAAAAATAAAATTTTCATAAAAATCTGACTAAATCAACTTTCTCATTATAATTGATCATTAAAAATAAAAACATTAAAACCCTACCTTTTTGGCATTAAATAACCCACAGAAGTTGGTATGCCATTAAACAAAACTCAAACTCAAACTCAAATTCACTCTTCTGAGTGAAATTGCTTCCATTTGAGTTGTACAAAGCAAAGTGATGTTTATGACATTTTAAAAGTCAGAAATTAGAAGATTTTCAAAATAAATAATTACATAGAAGAACGGCGCTATATATTCTTTACTTTCATATTTCGTCTGCTTGCAAAACCTTTTAATCATTGAGTTCCACTGCTTGTCTCATTACTACCTCTTCATTGCATTTCTGCCAGCCATTTATATAGTCTCTTGAAGTAGATGGATTGATGTTTCCCATCTCCCGTTTGTATGTAATATACCCTGTGTGTTCCAAATTTCTCAAATTTTCTTTTTTAATTATTTATCCCGGAAATTCCTGCTGTCTTTTATTCATTCTTTGTTTTGGTTTTCCCAAAAATGTCTTTTGTGTTAACATTTTCGATCAATACCATTCTCAGCATCCTTCTGTAGAACTTCATCTCTACATCTGCAAGTATAGCTGAATAGTCAGTCAGTTAAGTGCTATACATGATACACACTTTGGGTGATAATGTCTCGAAGGAGACATGACTGACTCGGCAGGAGATTATCCCTCAGTAGGTTGCCATTGCTTTTTGCGGTAGACTGGTTGACAACAAAGGCTATAGAACCCAATCTGTACTACTTGTTAACCCATAACTAGAGGGAAGAGACGGATTAATACCTTTCCCAAGGGTATTTGTGCTCAGGTAAATGCAAGGAATTCAACTGGAATTCAAACTGGGCACCCCGATTTGTCGTTCTGAGTCGATATCCACTCGGAAAGGTCAATATTAATTGCCATATAGAAAAATTCATATTACAAAAAGTTCAGCATGTTTTTCTTTGTTTCTAAAACAATTTTTCCGTCTTTCATGTTTATTTAATAAATTCAACCTAGCAAGGCGATAATGCCTCTAATGCACGCGGAGCTACTGGGAGTGAAAAGTCATGAACATACTTTAAAAGAAACCGGAAACACCATCCTAAATAGGTATAAGCTGTTACACCTGTTTAAAAGATTGGGGAGGGGTAGGAACCGGAGGAAGGTGAGCCAATTGATACCTTAAAAAGAAAAAAAGTGAATACGATTCGAGAGTTTAGGTAGATACGTTAGAAGTACAGAGTGCGACTGATTAATTGTCGTCTAAATGATGCAAAAATGGAAAATAACACTGACATTTCATTTCAAAATTTTCAAAAATACACAAAATTATATTGAAATACCTAAATCCACTGCTAAGAAGGTTGAGTTGAAAAAACATCCTGTGTCGGGCCAGGATGTTTTTTCCGCTTGAATCCATCTTGCACATATACAAATCAACCATACATCCGTGCATGGAATACTGCTGTCATATATGGTCAGGCGCCCCTGCTGTTTACCTGAGTATTCTTGACAGGCTCCAAAAGAGAATCAGGAATGTGATAGGTACCGACTTGGGGGCTCGACTGCAGCCACTTTCCTACCGACGAGATGTGGCTTCCCTCTGTCTATTCTACAAATATTTTCATGGATTCTGCTCTGACGAACTTAAGTCACTGGTGCCCCTGCCACAGAAGTTTACTCGTGCAACCAGACTGGCAACTGGGTGCCACCCATTCACAGTTAGATAAACCAAATGCAGACGACAATTCTACTCCAACAGCTTCTTTTCTTGCACTTTCCGCCTGTGGAAATCTCTTCCATATTCTTACTTTCTTGACGGCTACAACCTCCAGGAATTTAAATGCAATGTCAATACCCATCACTTAAGCACTTGACTCTAGTTCTTAACTACATCACCCTTTATATTTTTTTCTTTCTCACTGTCTTTGCAACTGTCATCACACATGTATTTCCATCCTTCTGTTTCTCTTTTTTGTGGCACCCCCTGTAACTGGTGCGTCTTTCTATTTACTCTCCTCTTATCTAATATTTTACTCTGCGCATCAGTGGCGTTACTGCCTTGCTTGGGGTGAAACGATTAAAAAATAAGCAGTAAATTTACTCAATAAAATCGTCAATGGCTAAAACTACTCTCTCCGGACTACTTTGGTAACTTCTGTAACATTTTTGGACGATCTCCCTGTTTAAGTTGTTGAATGCTTAAATAATCCTTGCAGTCCGTTCATTTTTGGTGTGAAAAGGAGTTTGGTTGGTCACTTGCTCAACTTCGTCCCACACATAATAAGCAAGAGGATCTGCAGTTTGGGGAGACATGTGGCCAGATATAAGGCCTGATGTGGTTGCATAAATTATTTGACAGACATGATTTGTTTTACCTCATTTTGTGGCATGGTACAGAATCCTGTTGCCAAATATAGGTTCTTCTAACAGACTCCCTCTTGAGCTAAGGAAGCACTAACTCTTCATGGCACTTGGTATAGGTCTCCGTGTTGAGTCTGAAGCCCTCACCAACGAATTCGAAAGTTCTGTTCTTATCAGAACGATCAGAGAGAGAGTTTTCCGAGTTTTCGTACCTTCGTAATCAGCATTAGACTCATCAAAATACTTTCTGAATTCCCCGCATTGTACTCAGAATGATAGATAATCACTCTGACATATTTGTACCAAAGCTTTTGAGTTCAATTGCCAGCAGTACAGCATGTCGTTTCTAAATTTCTGGCGGATTGAATTGCGTCATGACTCTCTTTTTCTTTATGCCTGTACCCAACTGACCCTACTATTTTATGCAGTCAACCAAATAAAAAAAAATTAAAAACAACACGCATGAGTGAAGTTAAAAATATAAAATGGCTACAATTTGCCCATCGCACGGAGTATAATGTTGGAGTAGACTTTAGAAATAACCGGAAACCCATTCTTAAGTGGGAAACAAAATATAAACCTTTATTTGTTGAGAAAAAAAAAACAAACAAAAAAAAACTATTATCCAAAAGCAGGGTTAAGTCTGAACCCGACGATAGGCAAATATATCTGCTCTTACTACAGAAAAAGAAATAGTGAGTAAAATTTTAGAGTTCAGGCGGAGACCTTACAAGTATGGAATCAGTCAGTTAAATGCCATACGTGATACACATTTCGGCGATCATGTCACGAAAGAGACAAGACTGACTGGACAGAAGATTATCTCGCAGTAGGTTGCCATTGCTTTCTTCGGTAGATCGGTTGCCAGCCAAGGCTATAGACCCCATCTGATCTCTTATTCAACCAATAACTGGAGCGAAGAGACGGATTAATACCTTTCCCAAATATATTTGCACGCAAGTGAATGCAAGGAATTCAACTGGAATTCGAACACGGTTCCCCCATTTCTCAATCCGAGCCAATATTCACTGCACCACAACGCACATCCCGGAAGTATGCAAAGATACAGGAAATCGATAAATTTCTATACTTGGTAAAAAGACCAGGAAGGATTCTGAGCCAGATGAAAGGCGAACCTAGTTGCTCTAAAGAATTAAAATTTTCCTAGCATTCCAAATACCGAATATCTTTACTTATAATATGATCTCTATAAAGACAAAACGCAAAATCTATGTAAATTTTCGTGATTTTATCTGATATCCGTAGATAACCAAAAACGTAGTCTTTACCCTGCCTGGTGACAAACTATGCTGTTGGCGCCAGGGTGTGCGGTCCCGACATAGCAACCGAAACCGTGTCATCATCTCTGGTCGGCGGCTGATGAAGACAGGGTATTGCACATGCTAACACGTTGTGTGTTTAAAACAAAATTACTGTACATTAGTCTAGTATAAACGCCGCCAGTAGCCGTTGTGCCTATCCTAAAGATTATTACGAGCAAAGAATGAAGCTGATGTTCTTTTAAATGTTGTTTTGCTTACCTTCGTTGTTATCAGATCTAAAGGAATAAAATAAAATATGAACATGAATCTTTATGAAAATAATAATAACGATTTTATTCGTACGACTTGTACGAATGAAAATAAATGCTGCGCATTTCATAATGATATATACAGATTTTATGACATCTTAAATGTTTTGTTGATTAACAACGAAAAAAAATCACATAATGAATGTTATTGAAAAATACGGTTTGCATGTTATACTAAATGTTGTTAATTAACAGCACAGTGATAATTAATTTTAATTAGAAATATAGATTGAATTTTATCCTAAATGTTATTCAACATTTAGGATAATTTCAACACTCCTATGAGAAATAATGGTTGGTGTGAACGCACCCATCGCTCTAAAAATCAAGAACAAAAGATTTGTTTACGTTACTTGTGCATTTTGCTCAGCAGAAAATTTGCAAATTATTGTGTAATCATGTCTTGAATATTGCATTTTAATGTGAAATCAAGAAGTATTAGTAGTTTTATTATATTTATAACTGTAGTACAGTATTAAAATGTGAATTGTTTCAACTAAAAATATTTACATCAGTAGTTACCATGCCGAAGCAATTGTTAGTCTGTAGGCGTAGGGAGATGGTTAATGTTTATTGGTTCGGCTTTGTGTTAAGCAAACTCCCTACAACTTACAAGTTTTATCCAGAATTATCATCACCAGAAAGTTATCAGCAGGTTGAAATGTGTGGATGTGTGGAATAGTGGAAGAATAAAAATATACATTTTCCTGTTAAAATAGAAATTTATTAAAAGAAAGGAATAACAAGAATAGGTAGTAGTTAATGTTCAATGAGAAACAAGTAATGGGTATCAAGAGTTGAAGAAATGTTCGTAGTAGTAATTTGTTGGAGATAGTTCATGCGTACGTATGTGTGTATGAGTGTTTGTTTGGTAGGAACGTCTTTGGATGGAGAAGAAGAAGTAAACATATCAGCACATGAGAAAGAAAAAGAAAGAGAACACTATGCGACGCGACCTTATGTCCGGGTCGTGGTTGAAGTTTCTTCTATTATATTTTAGTTGTGTCTCTCGCTGCTCCCATCTGACTGACTGGCTCTGATCTGAGGAAAGCCTTTATAGTCATTCAGATATTTCGCACTAGATCCTTAAGTTTTTTTTCTTGCAAATTACTTCTATTTAACATCTACTTGCGAAATCCGGTTTCGAATTTTTTTAAGCACATGGTCAATTCTTTTTTTGTTAGGGAAAAACAAGGATTTCAAATGTTATTGTGAATTTTTGTAAAAGTGAAGAAGAAAGTTGCTTTTAATTCTTAATTTCCTATCTGGCACAAGTCTACATGGCGCAAGCATACTAGCTGATTTACCAGTGACAATACACCACAGGATTAAAGGCTATCTTTTTATAACTTGTATGGATGACCGCCTATTTTATTGGATAATTTTTATGTCCTAAATGCGGCTGTATACAGTATATCTTTGTGCCATAACTTATCAAGTGTTTTGGCTAGTGTATGAATAATAATTAATCGTCCTATTGTATACAGTAGTGATTGTGGAACTCTGGAAGTTGTTTAGGTACTTAGGGACCGATATTTTTCTGAGGAGAACTGGGCAAATTCAAGTAGCGTTTTCATTTTCCTACTACACCACTATCGTACATGCAACTTAGGAATGCGTTTGAGTAAAATTATGTTACTTCACTAAATTAAACGGAACTTTTTATACATAATAGTGGAGTTCTCATCTATTCTTGCTCTCTTATCAACTCTCAAGCTGTTGGAACACAAGAGAGGTTAATTTCAAAAGAAAATCAAAGGGTTATTACTAACATCAGTACGAGCGGAACAGTGTGATTTGTCTGCTCTGATTTTTTTTTAAATGCAAAATAAAAGGCAGATGGAAAAGTGTTGAATATCAAATTTTATCAACGTCAAAGACTGATCGGTTTCATAAATTTTTACAGGTTATAAAAATATGGGTCCAACCTAGGAGTCCAGCTAAACTTTTAGGGGTGGAACTTGGCCCCACTTCTGTCCTCCTCTCGTAGAATCACCGCTGTTTTTATAGCTTTATCTGATGTCGTTCTGATAAAAAAAAATACATTGTTTTTCCAGTGCCTGTAATGAAATAACAATGTTTTGCCCAATTGCCGGTGTACTTCTGTAAGAGGCAATGTTTGTCAGCATCAGGACGACAAGCTTAGTTATGTGGCTCATGAAGCTGACTATCACGCATTCTCTTGCACGTAGCTTCTTAAGCAGCTCTAAAAAGATCATCTTTTATAACTTTACGGTTTATCAACATGGATGTATATTTCATTCGTTACTTTCATAACCTTGTCGTTCTCAAAATCATCTAAAGCTAAAAGCATCTTCATTAATATCCCATCAGGTTAGTTAGATAAGCGCCATACGTGATACAAGCTTGAGCAAGAACCCAATCTGTTCTCTTATTTAACCCATAACTGGAGAGAAGATACGGATAAATACATTTCCCAAAATGATTTGTGCGTGAGTGAATGCAAGGAATTCATCTGGAATTCGAACTCGACCCACCGATTTCTTGTTCCGACTCGGAGTTTCATGTACTATACAAACATAAGGATTTAAATTTTTAGTTCTCCCAGTCAGTTCATTATATGCACCTTATGTGCATGAAACTCCGATTAGTGCTAAAGACGTTGAATAATATGTATATTTACTTATGTTTACTTAATAGTTATATTATATTGAGCATCGCTTTGTTAACACCAGAAAAATATTTATATATATGCGTGTACTTGAGTATATATGTATATTCAAGAAGAAAGTGGCATGTAGGTAAAATCCCAAAAGAGATCCTATTAATATTCATTGTCGAAGACTAAATATTAAAAGTGAAAATATCATGATAAAGAGTCAGTTGTTACAGAACAGCAACAATCGAATATACGGAAAACCATATCTAACCACACTTTGAAGCAACAAGTTACATAAGAAGTGACAGAAGAAGAACAAAATGTAATTGTAAAGGGTCAAATGTCACAGACCAGGAAAAAACGGAGATATCTAGGGCAATAATCGACTACGTTTTAAGAAACAAACCATGCAGAAGAAATGACTGGATTACATAACACAGACAAATTGTCATTATTTCGAGGCAAATGTCACGAAATAGAAAAAAAAAAGAAGATATCTAGTATAATATGTTCCCGGTAAGGCTTGTTATCACTTGACGAATCTGGCTGAGACATGCGAGGGTTTGGTATATAATGAAAACCAGATTTAAGACAACAACACGATGTAGATTTATATATATTTATATATATTAAATAGATACAAGATTACAAGCAATTCAAATTTAAGTGACGAAAAAGAACTATCATTTTGATGGTATTTCAGTAGCACGATAATATTCGTGCTCTATATCCCCAGTGGACGATGGTTTATTCAACTTGAAGGTGGTTGAATTTGGAGCGACCCTCTCCTGAAATAGCTCTCTTGTGGCAAGCTATTTCAGCTTGTCCGCTTCTCACTGGATTTTGTTTTCTATTCCAGTTTTATTTAAAAAGAAACAAAAAACTGGGGTGTTGAAGTCAGGGACTGGATTGCTATTTCCTCCTCTTACTGTTTGTCTGTTTTATCACCTGTCCTGGTAATCAGTACTCAGGAAATCTTCATGGCCATATTTTGACATAGGGTCAAATATTGTCAAAACCCATTTGACAATATTTTACTACACGTAGGTAACTAGCTTTGATAAAATCGCTTACTTCTATCGACAAAAATAATTGTGGACTCATTTTATTTTAGAATCTGTATTTTCCACTTTTTATCATTTCGGCTACTTTTCCCGACGAAAATAATTATATTCTTCAATTTTAGAGAAATCTCTTCTCATCTTGAAAATCACTTAAAATTAATTCCGCCATCTGAAAATAGTGTTACAGAGAACCATGAACGGTCAGGCCTCAAAGAGATATTTTATATCAGAACAGCATGCATGGTAGACCTATTATAAATGGTGAAATGAAATTTATATTTACAGTCAGACAAATATGGGCAACTAGAAAGAGACAGCTGAAATATCTAGGAAACACAATGAGGAAAGACGGCCTAGAGAATTTAACATTTACACGACATATTGAAGAAAAGAGAAAGTCAGCGAGTATGCTATTAGTAACTTTATTTCTAAATAGATGGCAGATCAATGATGGGGCTCGTCAAGAGTAACAATTACCGTGTCCTTCAGAGCATAGGCGATATTTGCCCTTCACATCTTCCTGTTCTTTGTGGCTTTTAATAAATTTTATCTCTTTGTTATTTTTCCCAAGCCCGGTTGTACCATTCATTTGCTGAAAATCATCATACTCGTTATTTTATTTCCTCTCTCTTTCCCTCAGTCTGTCCAGTGAGTATCAGATTTACCAAGCCCTCCTATCTCATTACGTGCTAATCCCTGATGTTAAGCATGAGCATTTTTTTTGTTTTATTTTCTCCAAAACATCGCCGGAATAAAAAAAGTAAAAGGACGTAGTGGAGAGCTATGATGTCCTGCCATCATAAAAGATATTTAAGGCAACGTGGAATATTAATGAAATCTTGCCTCACGCTGATCAGCAGTGAGATGTGTTTATTACCAGTTTTATTCTCGTCTGTTTCTTTCCGACCTCCCCATGCACCACACAACTAACATCTTCACTTTTATGCAACAAGACTTCTCTCTTCCTGAACGTTGGTATCCATGTTTTTAGCATAATCAACTCTTGTTCTTTCTTTCGAGATTGTATCGACGTTACTTTTTAGATTAATTCTTGATTTTTTTTTTTTAATCGTCTGCTTCTCCACTCCCGTGTCTTTTTTTCCCCTCTCGTCTGCTTTCATTTGTTTTTTTGCGTCCACATTTCGGTCTTCGACAAGCAGATGTATTTTTTTTATTTATCGTTTGTCTTTCTTTTGTAAAATTTCTTCTTTGTTAACATATCCTTCTGCTTGTTCTTGCAATATTCTATTTTTTTCTTATTGGCAAGTTTTATTTACAATATTAACATTCTTCGGACTTTTAAGTCCCATCTTGGTTGCCATATTCACGTTCTTACCTCCCTTTAACTCAACTCTCCAATTTTGATCACCAGGTATTGAACTCACAACTCGTTGGCTCAAGTCAGTGGACTTTTACCAACGCTTTTATTTACTCGATTATGTGTCCTTGAAGACACCAGTGTATGGATTTTGGGAACATATAAACCTAATAACTCAGTAATCCTTTATACCACATTTTTAAAGGAAGATAACTGATACTGAGACATCTGGAAACGGCATGACACATGGAACTAAAACAATCTACCCCGGTGGACAAAATAAACGGTTCAGTTGGAAATTCCCATCACCTGAAGAAACCCGGATCGTCTAACAACTGAAACGTCATGAAACTAACAGCGAAGATAAAAACTATGTAAATAATTACAATACCTTGTCTCAGAAATATAGACAGAATGTTTTAGTTTTTTCTTTTACTCTTTTGCTGAGTTCACCGTATTTAACCTCATAGTGGTAGTACGGACCTAATAGACGCTGCCGACTTTCAGCAGTTTATCAGTCAGTTAAGTGTCATACGTGATACACGCTTGGGCGATCATGTTTCGAAAAAGACTTGACTGTCTGGCCAGAAGATTTTCCTTAGAGAAGAACATATATTAAATGATCTGCCTTCAGTCAGTCATTTAAGTGCCATACATGATACATGCTTGGGCGATCATGTCTCGTAAGAGTCATGACATAATTGGCAGAAGATTATCACTCAGTAGGTTGCCATTACTTTCTGCGGTAAACTGGTTGCCAGTCAAGGTTATATAACCTAATTTTTTCTGTTGTTTGCCCCATAGCTTGAGGGAAGAAATGGAGTCAATCAACAGAAAAAATTAGGTTATATAACCTTGACTGGCAACCATTCTACCGCAGAAAGTAATGGCAGCCTACTGAGGAATAATCTTCTGCCTAGTCAGTCATGTCTCTTTCGAGACATGATGGCCTAAGTGTGTATCACGTATGGCACTTGACTGACTGACTGAATATGGTAGTGTTAGCCGCCTCCTTGTAAGGGAACATCCGGTCATCCATTGACCGGACAAGCAGTGCTACTTCGTTAGAATTTATAAAATCTTGCTATTAAAACATTTTTTTTGCAAAATAGGTTCTTCATTTCCAGTATTTCTTAGTGTTCGTTTTCTTAATTATTTCACCCCAAGCATGGCGACAATAGTAACTAAGGTGCAAAGGGGATATATGAGAAAACAGTCGACAGAGAACTCAGATAGATAGAGAGACAGATAGATAGATAGATAGAGAGAGAGAGAGAGAGAGAGAGAGAGAGAGAGAGAGAGAGGTGGGAAGAGAGTTGAAGAAAAATATGATGAATATAAAATAACAGGATTAATGGAGTCAGAAGATGACGACTGGCATTTCATTAAATTTTTTTAATTCTGTAGTTGTCAGGAAATCGTAAGAGGTGTAGGTGAAGAAAGTCTTAGCTTAGAACCTACGTTTACAACTACAAATTCCAATAGTAAAACTATGTAACGAAATTTGTGAAGTCGATCAGTCAGTCAGTTAAGTGCCATACGTGATACACGCTCGGACGAAAGAGACATTATTGACCGGGCAGAAGATTATCCCACAGTAGTTTGCCATTACTGTCTGTTGTAGACTGGTTGTCAGCCAACGCTATAGAACCCAATCCGTCCTATTTTTTAATCGAGGGAAGAGCTGGATTAATACCTTTTCCAAGGGTATTTGCGCGTAAGTGAATGAAAGGAATTCAACTGGAATTCGAACTCGGTTCTCCGAGTTCTCATTCCAAGTCGATATCCACTGCACCAAAACGCACAACCCAGTCGAGGTACGATAGAGAAAAAATTCTTTAGAACAACTGCCATGAAAATATTCATTCAAAATACACCGGGAAGCTACGTTACGACATTGGAAACGTAAGTGAAAATCAGATGCCAGATGAAGACTTTTAACGTTGCAGATTCTTTTTCGGATGCCTCATAAGCTTTTGTCTGAATTACTGTTTAACAAGGATATGCGTTGTGGTGCAGTGGATATCGATTCGGAAGACAAATCGAGAAGCCGAGATCGAATTCCAGTTGAATTGACCGTATTCGCTTGCGCACAAATACCTTTGGGAAAGGTATTAATCCGTCTCTTCCCTCCAGTTATGGGTTAAATAATTGGACAAATTGAGTTCTATAGCCTTGGCTGGTAACTAATCTACTGTAGAAAGCAATGGCAACCTATTAGGGATAATCTTCTGCCAAGTCAGTTATGTCTCTTTCGAGACATGATCGCCCAAAGCGTGTATCATGTATGACACTTAAATGACTGTTTAACAGCAACATCTCGATTATGATATTAATTTCCCTTCGAGTTCCGTGTGCTATCCATTTTAGTTTTTTACTGTTGTTGAAAAGTCCCAAGTGAGATTTTTTTCTGTTATTTTGTATTTTTCCGTTGTGATTCTGAAACGAGGTTCTAACAATGATAGTTCTCGTTCAGACCTACAAGTTTCTTACTCGCGTTAAGACATTGTCAGTGATTGACCTAAGAAAGCGATTGTATAGTACTGACTGATAAGATATCTCTCAACTAATTTGGAACCATGTTTACCATCCATGTGAAAGACTCGATGAGGTGAGGTTATTTAAGAATATCACTTTAGTTCTTCAGTGCTTTACAAAAATACAAAATGCAAAAGCATTTTATCAATAGCAAAATAAGTCATTGCATATAAAATGCAAGCTAACAGTATACCTGAAAACAAAGAAAGACATCACGACACAGAAGATAATCTACTTGATTATAATAATAAAATGAAAGACAATAAAAAAGTCACCAGTAATAATAATAATAATAATAATAATAATAATAAGAAGAAGAAGAAGAAGAAGAAGAAGAAGAAGAAGAATCCCTGAAAACCCCAGCTTAAGAGATATACAAAAAATTGTCTTATTAAGTACAGCGCACACACCAAGGAGAACTTTGTCTATGTAACGCTAGAGATGATGGGGGAGATAGAAAAAACATGAAATGGAGCCATAACAACACGCCACGACCTGCCTTAGGTCTTCCCGCAGACTTGGTTGGTAATGCGACTATAGCAGAAATCGAAATATGATGAAAAATGACATAATAATAGTAATAATAATAGTAATAATAATAATAATAATAATAATAATAATAATAATAACTAGAAAGAGCAGTCAAAGATTGAGAACCTCCGCCAAGGCAATACCGTCATTTTCTCAGTGATTAGCAAGAGATGATTATTAAAATAAGAAAGAATAACTGCAATGAACTTGACCACTTTCACGATTGAAAATATGAACTCGACTGTTCTCAAAATGAAGAGCACTCTTAAAAGGAAACAGAGCAGGTAATTGAGTATTTAAAATGATCTAGAGGAGGTAATTCAGTATCTGTCATTTGAAAGGCAAAAATTAAATTTTTAGTAATAAAATCTGAAATATAACCCAGAAACGTTATCCCTTACTCGATCAAATAAAAAATCTAATTAGTTCGGGCAGTCATGAAGCCAATCATTCCTGCAAGTTTGACCAAAATCCATCCAGGTTTTGAGATATGTTGACCGCGGTCAGTCAGACAAACAAACAAACAGACAGACAAACACGTCCAAATAAAAGCAAAGGTAATAATGGCCTCCTATCTACACTGGTGCCTATGCAGGACAGAAATGGTAACGCCACAAACCAGAGAAAGAGACCATGATCTTGTTAGATTTCAATTCCGCCTGCTCCTACTGCTTTGTTTCTTTTCATTTTGGCTAGAGCTAATTCAACTTCTAATTTAAAATATTTCTAGATCTTCGACATTTCTCTGTCTCCGGTACTGTTGAAACAGGATTGCATCTGGTACGTCACCCAATATATTATAGGTTCTCAATTAATCTGATATTCTTTTCAAATATGTCATCATCTGTGTATACTCCGGGTATAAGTCGAGATTTTATGTACCAATTTCAGGGCAACATAAATTTTAGACTAAAACGCGATTACAAACTGTATAATATATATATCGTTACTATACATACTCATATGAACACGGGACTAAATCGTTGTGTACTTCAATTCAGATCTCGCGAGTTAGGGTTGGTTTGCGGCTTTGAGGGTTTTCTTTGGATTTGGATTCTACATTCCTGCATGTGACCCCAATTTTTCCATTGATTGCTTATATATCTGCCTGTAGTACGGTTTGGCAGTACAATGAAGATAGATCTTCTAAGGTATTATTATATATCAGCAAATCATATCCCAAATGCCGATCGTGCAAAAATTACAAACCTGGAATTACCTTTGTTTTTACATAATAAAAAAGAAACACACACACACACACACACACACACACAGCAACAAAATGCGCCTTCTCGTGAAAGTCGCTATTCATGGCGACCATTGGAATTAAGGCCAAAGGCTTAACATCAAGCTCAATGAAATTGAAAAGCTTTAAAAGTACATCAACATCTGCACTGAATGTGCTGCGCTCGGGCCACTATACCTCCACTTATCATTAGGTCGCTGTGTCTATACCACAAAACCTCAAGACCCACATTAAGATAATCTAGATAAAGCCTAACATCAAATCTGCGAAGGGTTTTAGAAAGATGTTTTACGACTTCGTAGAGAACACACATAATGCACGATCATTAGGTAAAAACGACAAACCAAAGATGAAGAGAAAATAATAATAATTATCTCTGTTATAATAATTCATATATATATATATATATATATATATATATATATATATATATATATATATTAAATTAGGATTAATTCAATTCTGTTGGATGATCATTTCGATATGAAAATCCCCACGGGGGATAACACATCACCTCAGCAACAGAAAACTCCTTTCAGAAACTGCAGAAAAATTAGTCTGATTTTCCTTTTTAAATAGATTTGCAAAGAAATTAAAAAAAGAAAAAGAAAAAGGAAAAGATAAAACAAAATAAAATCAAATAAACAAGAAAAGAAAGAATTGACATCATCTGGGTTCGCAAAAAAGGAAAGAGAATTGTAACTTAAAAAGAACGGACGGCGTATTGAATTGATGTAAGGTTAAGCAAAACGGAAAAAAGGTGGGAGATAAGAGAGATAAAGGAAGGGAGGGAAAAAAGAAAAGAAAAGAAAGAACATTTTTTTTATATATTACAGACGCTGGACCTATTCAAAAACCTAACTTCCCAAAAACGTTGAAGTATTAGAAAAAGGCCTTTACTTAAAAAGGTATAATTATTTTTAAAGGGACTAAAAAGATAGAGGATTTAAAATAATTTTTTTTAAAAATTAGGTCATTTGATTTAAACTAAATAAAGACACCGCTAGGTATAAAAAAAAATAATTTATAATTATACATACATATAGAAGTACACACATACATACATACACATACACACACATACAATTCTTCAATTATGAATACATATATACATACATACACATGCACACACACATACATTCAGTTCCATACACACTTATATACGTATATACACATACATGCGCATACACACATATATATGTACACGCATATACAAAAAATCTACACACACAATATATATGTACACACACATATGTATACATATATATACACACACACACATATATGTACATTATACATATGCACGCACACACATACATATAAAAAATATAAAAATTTAATGAATATTATAAAAAGAGCATTTAAAAAGCTAAAAAAATATTTTTACACACATAAATACATATATACACACATACATATATACATATATACATATATACACACATATATACAAATATGCACATACACACACAAACATACACATATACATAAAAATTATAAAAAGAAAAATTAAAAATTAAAAATTAGAAATTAAAAATTAAAAATTATAAAAATTAAAAACATTTAAAAATTAAAATTTAAAAATTTGAAATTTAAAATTTAAAATCCGCCCTATGACGGCACTTATTAATGAATTCCTTTCTAAGATTCAAAAGTAAGTATATCTCCCCGTCACGCTCATGGAAAGAGAGAGACAATAGCAAGGCAGCTTCGGCTCAGCTTATTATAGAGAAAATAGCGAGAGAGCATCGACTCAGTTCATTCTCTTTACTACAAGTTATGAAATCTCTTGTCGCGTGTTTGCTCTTTACCAGTGCCTTATTATTTTTACAATAATTATGTTGTAGAGTAGTGAAGAATATTGTTAAATCTGTCTAGAATTCAAAGACTCTGATTAATCAAGCATTTTAACTACCCACACCACTTTCTTCAGAATTCCAACGGTCAATACACGTGACTTGTTCCCCTATCACTAACCCCCACTAACTCCCCAAACACAACTGACCAAATATAAGAAAAGAGGCTTTCCATCCCTTTACATACCGCCTAATGAGACATTGAAGTTTCAATGTCGAAACAAATGTACCTTTGTAGTCGATATATATATATATATATATATATATATATAACAAATTATGTACATATTCTAAAATATAATTTATAATAACTATATATATATATATATATATATATATATATATATATATATATATATATATATATTTAAACGAGTTATTTCTCTAAAGATCGCCTGAAGACACTGCTCATGTTAGAAACCTGGGTAGGAATATATATATATATATATATATATATATATCTTCTCTATCTTTCTCTCACTCTCAGGGGTTTGGATTATTTTTCTTATGTCTTAATGTAGGAGAATATTAATTACCTGAATATATATGTTGTGTCATTTTAGAATGCATATCGATATCGCTTTTATTTTTGACGGCATGGACCCACTCGTAATAATAATAATAATAATAACAGATGAAACAGCGCTGGCAAGACAAACCTCTGCATGGCCAATATCCAGTACGTGCCAATAAATCTAATGTTGACAAAGTTAATACTCATCGATGGTTACGTGCATCTGGATTAAAGTCTGAAACTGAAGGATTTATTCTTGCAGCACAAGACCAAAGTCTTTTCACGAGAAACTTTCAGGCAAATATTATGCATAATAATATGGATCCAAAATACAGGTTTTGTGATAAACACCAAGAAACAATAGACCACCTAATCTCAGGCTGTTCTGTGCTTGCCCCAAATGAATATAAAAATCGCCACGATAGAGTTGGGCAATATTTACATTGGGCAATATGCAAACATTATGGAAAAGCTGTAGGCAAACACTGGTATGAACATCACCCAGCACCGGTTACAGAAATAGAAGATGTAACCATTCTATGGGATTACACCATCTACACAGACAGAAAAATTGAAGCAAACAGGCCAGACATTATTGTTAAAAACCAGAAGGAAAAAACTTGTCTATTAATTGATATGGCTTGTCCAGCGGATTGTAACATAGCAATCAAGGAATTTGAAAAACTGTCAAAATATAAAGACCTGGAAATTGAAATAGAAAAAATGTGGAAATTGAAAACAAGAGTTGTGCCAGTGATAGTAGGTGCACTTGGAATGATAAAAAATGGAACAAAACAACACATTGAAAGAATCCCTGGAAACCCCAGCTTAAGAGATATACAAAAAATTGTCTTATTAAGTACAGCCCACACACTAAGGAAAACTTTATCTATGTAATGCTGGAGATGATAGGGAAGATAGAAAAACATGAAATGGAGCCATAACAACACGCCACTACCTGCCTTAGGTCTCCCCGCAGACTTGGCTGGTAGTGAGACCAAAGCAGAAATCGAAATATGATGAAAAATGACATAATAATAATAATAATAATACATTTTCTTATTATGAACCAGACATGGCTTTTATTGCTTATGACCCTGATTGAATAATGGTGTTATCCTGTACAAAATTTCATTTTCTTGGGAGCATTAATAATTTGTTTTTCAAAAATGCATTAGTGGTATTTTGTTTTACAAAAATGTATTGCTCATATTTTTTACAAAAATGTATTGCTGTTAATTCTTTTTGAAAAATGTGTTGCTGGCACTTTTATGTCTTAGCCTAAATATATTTTGAACGCAATTGTATGAGTTCAATTACAGATAAAATCTATTGTTGGCCAACTCTCTATAAATAGGTGATTTTTATTTTTTTACTATCTGGAAATATATTTTTATACTATCGTAGTGTTTGTGGGTTCACTATTTGCTTACAGCTGGGTCCCTAGCAAGTCCTACTCCACAGGTCAGGTTCGGCATAGGAACTATAGAAATAAAGAGGTCGTTCTCACCGACGGGAAGTGGCTTCCTCTCTCTCTTCTTTATAGAACATATATATATATATATATTTCATAGCTTCTATTCCAACAAGCTTAACTCACTGACGCCCCCCTCAACAAGAATTTACTCGAGGAACCAGACTGGCAAAAAGTTCCTGTTCTTTTACAGTTAAATCAATCAAATGCAGCCTCCACTTCTACTGTATTAGCTTTTTTTCTCTCGCTTCCCGCCTGTGGAACTCCCTTTCGTATACTTGCTTTCCTGACGGCTACAATCTTCAAGAATTTAAATGCAATGTCATTTCCCATTCCTTATCCACTTGACTCCTGTTATTCTTTCGTCCTTTTCCCATCACCCACTGGATCTTGTTCTTTTCCTTTCTCACTCTACTCACGCAATTGTCTTCACATCCGTATTCCCATCATTCTCTTGCCTTTTCTCCGACACTCCCTGTAAACGGTTCGTTTATCTCTTCGCTCTCCTCCTGTTTAAACTTTCACTCTTCTCTTATGTAGCCTTTCGCTCACCAGTGGCGCTAGCGCCTTCATGGAAAGAAACGATAAAAAAATAGTTCCACGCTTCTGAAAACCACCAGATCATAGACATTGTTACTAGGTGTAGTTTTATAGTCGGCATAGAAATTCAACATCACGGTCTTTGATTAAAGCTAACATGATTTCATGTATTAATTAATGTTCTCTTAAAATGACTGATGACTGTTACGTGATTACACATTCTCAGGAGGATATTAAACTGCGGATAAACAACTTTTCTCACAGCTTTTTAAAAAGTATGTCCTGACAATACGTTAATAATAAAAAACAAGCAAAACTGTTGCAATGTTTCAACCAGCTTCCGATAAATTGTACGCGCATTTTAAAATCTGTGTTAACGAGAAGCGGATAAAAGCAGGTGAAAATTTCCCTACTTTGCTTTTGATTTAATCTTTCATAACACATTAAAGGATGAGATTAATTCTCGCCCGCGGAAAGCTACTAAAGCTTTTACGTCACTTGATGCTTGTGTTTTGTTTCAAGGAAGCGTAACAGTCTACAATATCTGTGTTGTTTACTGCTCCTATATTTCTATGGGGAACTAGCAGTATAGCCCCGAATTGCTCGGGTGCAACGAAAGCTTTAAAACTAATTCATGGTCCTGAAGCTCAGACTCTTTGGACGTTGGCACTAAAGACTAAAAAGAAATAGTTGTTTCCAGCTTAGGCAAAACCGTAGACTAAAAGAAAAATGAATGAATGTAAGTCAAATTTTGATTTCCTGGTATCGATATCAAATAAGTTTTTTTGTCGTAAACTGAATTTTGAATGCTAAATAAGTCTTCTGAGTAAATGGTATCATGGCTGAGACTAGGAACTACAAATATACCTACTTAGAGCCAAACCCGAAGCAAAAACTAAAAGAACTGAAAAAATATAGACATACAGGCAGATAAACAGACACACACAAACACCTTGCCTGATATATATATATATATATATATATATATATATATATATATATATATTATCGATTTTCTGGACTACTGTAAGAACTGCAACCTTGAAACTTCTGAATATCGTTTCTTATGTCTTTTCTATGAGTGTATCAAATTTGATTAAAATCGGACCACTCCTTTTAAAACCTGATTTTTTCGATTATCGATTGTCAATATTCATCGTGGGTACCTCGACACAAAACCTAGCTAAGAACACTCGCAGACGCTTATACTACAACTGTGTAAATTTTCAAGAAAATCGGTTCAGCCGTTTCGGAGTCTATAGGTAACGGACACACACAGACACACACACGCAGACAAAGTTCCATTTATAAATAAGTTTAGATGTGCGTTGCAGTGCAGTGAATATCGGTTCAGAACGACAAACCGGGGAGCTGAGTTTGAATTCCAGTTGAATTCCTTGCATTCACTTACGCACAAATTTTCTTGGGAAAGGTATTAATCCGTCTCTTCTCTCCAATTATGGGTTAAATTGTTGTGGAGTAGTTTTTGCACTGAAGCTTATAATCATGCTATGTCGGTTGCTAATCGACTTAACGCACCCAAAATGTTAGGAACTTGGTAATCTTCCACTGAAAGCTGACTCCTTAGGATTCGGCCAAATGCCGACAATATCATCTGCCTAGTAGTTCTACTGAACACCAATAAAACTCTAAAGAACTCCTATGACTTCCCAAGAACTCCTAAGAACTTCTCCCGTTAACTTCCTGTTAACTCTTATTAATATAGGAGGGAGACTCCCTTATCTGAGAAATAGGTGTGTTTCCCCATAACATAAATAATAGGACGGATTGGGTTTTATAGCCTTAGCTGGCAACCAATCTACCACAGAAAGCAATGGCAACCTACTGCTGGAAAATCATCTGCCCAGTTAGTCATGTCTCTTCCGAGACATGATCGCCCAAAGCGTGTATCACGTATAGCACTGAACTAACTGATTTTTCTATGGAATGTGTGTTGTGTTGCAATGGATATCAGCTCAAAATGAGAAATCAGAGAGATGAATTCAAATTTCAGCTGAATTTGTTGCCTTGATTTATGCGCGAAATCCCATGGGAAATGTCTTAATACATATCTTCTCCCTCCAGCTATGGGTTGAATAAATGAACAGATTGACTTCTATAGCCTTGATTTACAACCAGTCTACCGCAGAAAGGAATGCAAACAACTTTGGGAAAATCTTGTGGCTATTCACTCATGCATAAAAAAACATGACCACCCAAGAGTGTTTCACGTATGGCAATTAACTGACTGATATTTCTATGAAATAATATAATATGAAAAAGGTTTACAGTTAACTGCTTCAAACAAAGAATTGGCGAGCAGTGTTCGATTTCCTGTTGAGTTCGTTTTATTCAAGCTCGTGAATAGGGTAATGTTATTATTATCCGTGTCCTTACAAGAAAACATTTATTATTCGTTATCCAATAGTCAGCACTACCAGTTGTTTGGAGTCTACAAAATATTTATCTCAAAACAATTTTTTTCAGGAAAATACATTTCTTATATCCAGTAGCTTTTATCACCCTTTCCAGTATTGATCAAACCCTTTTTCCTTACTTTCCATTTGTGATAGTATAGATTGTCAACATTTTGATCATGGTATTATTTTCTCTTCGACTTTCTTACCATGTCCATTTTAATTGTTGCTGCTGCTGAATGTCCTGAAGTGATGAGGGTGGTGTATGTTATTTGGCACACTTATATGTTTGTAATCCTGCAGCGCCAGTCTAAAAGGTTTCGCTCTCGCCCTCGCCAAGACCAACAGGTTTTATCCGCTATAAAAACATTTATAAAAGATTATCTGAGAAAATGGTTATATACCGGCAGACAGATTTTTATTCAAATTAATTGAAAGTGCCCCTCAAACTTTACCTGATACTTGTTAGAACTTAGGTTTATACACAAGAATCCTGTCTGTCCTTCAATAGGGCAGCAAATGGTGGACAATTTCATCAAATATGAAGGAAAGACTTGAAGCAGACAAAATATGGCTCTACAGAGGGATGCTGAGTATACCTTGGGCAGAGCACACGAGCAATTACTTGGCTTTGGAGAGGATGGACAGAAATAGAAAACTGATACTCAGCATCAATAAAAGACAGCTGAAGTTTTGGGGACACGTAATGAGGAAGGAGGACTTGGAGAAACTGATACTCACGGGACGGATAGAGGGGAAGAGAGACAATGGAAAACAGCGCACTATACATCTGATGGAATTGAACATACGAATGGTGGAGGGTGATAGAGTGGAATAAGAGAAGAAGGGATACTAAAAGCAACAAGGGATAGGGAGAAGTGGAGGACCATGATTACCTATGTCCTGAAGGGGTACGGCACATACATGATGATGATGATGATGATGATATATATATATATATATATATATATATATATATATACTACCGGTCATAATTATTAGGCCACCCCAGCTTTTTTAAAGAAATGATATATTTCATACTATTTTTAGTATTTATTTTCAAGTGAATAATTCTAAATGAAAATAGAATTATTTTTTGTTAATACTGTACAATAACATGTGCATCAAATGAACTTGTAAATATTATATAATTAGCTATATTGCAGTTTCAGCAATGAAAGGATGAAGAAAATTTAGAGGGATTAAGACAGTTGCCCTACAGCTATTGTCTGCGATGGACGCTACTCCAAGGATGCGTACAATAATTTTAACGCTGTACGAACACACTAGCAAGCCTTACAGAGAGATCGCAGATTATGTTGTTGTCAGCCTTTCAACTGTCAGTCGTGTCATCAAGGTGAAGAAACAAACTGGATCCATCAGTCCCAAACGTAAAGGAAAATGTGGTCGGAAGAGAAAACAACCCCAACGACTACGTGATCAGGGAAAGTGTGAAATATTCTAGGAAGAAATTATTCATTTTGTTTCACTTAATTTGCACAAGTGTGTACATTCACTCCCCACACATTTGATGATTAATCCCGACTCCTTACTTTCCTTTAGTATCCACAGTGTTTGGCAACGCAAGTACCTTTTAGCACAGATTCGCAAATGACAGCGATTAAGTATTCAAACTCACGGTATATATCAAGATATCAAAGCAAGCAGACATAAAAGGAGACAGTTAAATTATATATTTTTATGAATTTCAATAAAAAATATAATCCTAGCAATATATAATGGTAATAATCTTGTAGACAATTTGGAATAATATATAGTGACTCGTACTTAGAAATCAGGGACCGTGTTCAAATTCCAATCTATTGCCTTAAATTCACTTACCATTGGAAAATGTATAAATCCATCTTTGTTCCCCCAGCTATGAGTAAAATAGTAGGACAGATTGAGTCCTCTAACCTTAAGTGACATCCAGTTTAGGAGACTGGCAATTCTGAATTCAAAACCTGAGTGATTAAACCATAATACTCTCGTTTAGTGAGGAGTCCCAGCAGCACAAAAATCAAGAACTGTGAAAGGGGAAATAAACCCCACAAAACCAACGGCTCTGCACCCCAAAATTCTTAAGTAGGCTACCCATTTGAATACATTATCAATCAGTGAGTGCTTTAACAGGAGTGTGTAGGCTTTTATATTTGGATATAGAAGATGTTTTTTGGTCAATTTATTCGATATTGTAGATTAAACTGTGTTAAGTATTTTGTAAAAACGAAGAAAATAATGGGAATTTGTAAAGAATGGATTAAGATTATAGTATGGTTTAACCACGGGCTAAAAAGTAAAATAAATCAGTCAGTCAGTTAAGTACCATAAGGGATACACGCTTGGGCGATCATGTCTCGAAAGAGACATGTCTGACTGGACAGAACATAATCCCGCAGCAGGTTGCCATTACTTTCTGCGGTAGACTGATGGCAGCAAAGGCTATAGAACCCAATCTGTCCTGTTATTTAACCCATAACTGGAAGGAAAAGAGACGTATTAACACATTTCCTAAAGGTATTTATGCGTAAATGAATACAAGGAATTCAACTGCAAATAGAACTCGGCTACTCGATTTGTCGTTCCGAGCTGATAACCACTGCACACCAAAGCACATGTAGGCGCATCTAATAACCTTCAAACTGTAGCGACGCATTGAAAGATACGCATGGGAGCGATTTAAAGAAAACTTACAGTTTTTCTATAAGCGAAGCTGAAACAAAAATGGTTAGTATATTCCATTTAAAAGGTACGCTCTCACACCCTGATTGAGCACTCTGGAAGAATGGTAGACTTTGAAAAACAGTAGCTACTCTGGCATCTACGCATCGTTCATTCAGCAATGAATTAGAACACTCTCAGCTATTTGACGTGTATAATGATGAGATACATACTAAAAAGTCTGCCTCCTTCTACCGAGCGCTCGTAGCTCAGAGGTAGAATAACCGACTGACGCCAATTCGGTCGGGTTTCAATCCTGGGTAAAAAGCAATCGGCTGTCTAACCGTGCTGATGAGCTGTGATGCAGCAAAACAGATCTGTCTGCGGATGACTATATATATATATATATATATATATATATATATATAGATAGATAGATACAAAAAACTGATGAGATTCGACCGTAAAAATGTCCTATTGTCAGTTTATTCTCTCTTCCGGAAGAACGTCCTCTCTATTATTTGAACGACTGTAGTCTTCCAGAAATTTGCGCGAAATTTTTATGTTTTTTCTTTTGTCTTTCTTATTCGGCTTTTAAAGAAATGAAGTTTTCAGCCAATGAAACGATTTTGATTCTCATGCGTAATCACGTATATCGACATTCGATAACAAGAATATAAAAAATATATATTAAGAATATATATATATATATATATATATATTTAGAGAGAGAGAGAGAGAGAAATTTTTACATCACACACGCACATACATTTATACATATCCATATATATACATATATAATGGGATCATGCATCAAATCAATAATTTACTACATAAACAAACACGTATATATCACTGTATGATGACGATATATATATATATATATATATATATATATATATATATATATATATAGAGAGAGAGAGAGAGAGAGAGAGAGATTAAAAACACTGAAGGCGTCAAACTGAGCGACACCACACAGCTAAGTTTTGCAATCTATCTATCTATCTACCTATCTATCTATCTATCTATCTATCTATCTATCTAGAGGGGAAATTAAAAAAAAAATACGTTACCAATTCTGCAATTTTTGCATTACTCTCTAGTAATGAATAGAGTTCTCCTGGAGGCTGGCGTGTCTATACACCACATATATGTATAACACACTAAAGTTTCCATCTTTCTGCCATGCACCGATAGCTTACACCAAATCGATCGAGTTTCCATCCCGACTGGAAGCAAATGGATGTCTACAGAACTAAGAATTCTTTCCACGTCCAAAACATTAATTTAAAACAGTGCTCGATATATAATTTTCTATATAGAGCTGTGAATATTTATTATAAATTATATTTTAGAACATGTACATAACTTCTTTATATATAATCGCTACGAAGGCGCGTCCGTTTCTGCATCGGAGTACCGATGCTTCGTCAGGCGATGTAGTACTGGTAATCCTTTTCATTTTTATTTATTTAGTTTTGTTAGGAGTATTGGCTGGGTTTTTTTGATATTGTGGTATTTCGTTGACAGTTGGAATTTTTTGTGGAGAGTGTTAGTGTGTGTTGGTGGGTGTTAGCAAGATAATGTAGTCAGTTGGAATTTATTAGATGGTGCGGATATTTTTTGTTGTTTATTTTTATTTTTGCAGAGTCTTTACAATCGGTGTAAGTTTGCATGTTTAATCTTAATATTGGGTTTAGGGAATGTGATTTTTGTCTTACATTTTTAATTTTTGATTTTTTATATCATTGTTTGGGAATCGTTTTCTCGATTCAATTTTTAATTTTAAATCTTTGATTTTTAATTAGATCATTTTTTGGAAATCATTTTCACTATTACATTTGTAAGTTTTAATTTTCTATTCTCATATAAACTTCTATTCTCATATCTAATCTATATATGATTCGATTTATTATGGTTGTGGTTATGGTTATTAATCTTACCCTAATTATATTTATGATTATAAATCTTACTCGAATTATTTTTATGGTTATTAACCTCGCTCTAATTATGGTTATGGTTATTGGCCTTACTCTAATTATGGTTATTGACCTTCCTAATTATGGTCTTTAACCTTACTCTATAATTAATATTGATCAACATCTATTGTGGTCATTAACCTTACTTTATTACTTAAAACTAATAATGGTTCTACACCTTATTTTAATTCTTAACTTCTATTTTCATATCTATTCAATATATAATTCATCTTATTTTGGTTATGGTTATGGTTATTAACCTTAATTGATCCTATTCTAATATTGATTATTAACCTTACTCTAATTATGGGTATTAACTTTACTAATTTGAGCTATTAACCTTACTTTCTAATTAATCTTAATTAATACCGATTATGGTTACCAACCTTACTCTTTTAGTCAATACTAATTATGGTTATACACCTTATTTGTAGTTAATATTAAACCTTGTAAAAATTTTTTTATATATACACATATGTATATATACACCTATATATATGGGTCCTATTCTTGGGTCTTGTAGTGTTTTTTTTTAGCATGATTGTAATGTTAGCTCTCTGTTGTGCTTGCAGTTTACTGTGATTTCATGCCTCTGGTTTAAAGCTTATATATATATATATATATATATATATATATATATATATATTAAGCATGATAGTAGAATAAATTTCTATGATTCTCTTTCTCTCTCTCTTATTCTCTGTTTCTATGTCTCCGTTTCTGTCACTATCTGCTTCTCTCTCTCCCTCTTACACACGCTCTCTCCCTCTCTCTCTCTCTCTCTCTCTATATATATATATATATATATATATATAAGTTTGGTCAATAGTTCAAATAGAACTTTCAACATCCCAGTTTTTATCTATCTATCTATCTATCTATCTATCTATCTATCTATCTATCTATCTATCTATCTATATTACGGAAATTAACGAAGATTAACGAAATTTGGTTATAAACAACCGACAATTTGAAATGATTTGTTTGAACATTATTTTTGATCGAGACTCATATTTAAGTAGGTATTCTGTTTTTAATTAAACAGTATTATATATTTATATCTACCGGCCAGATTATTTACGATAGATTTTTATTATGAAAATGTGTGTTATTCGGCAGGATTCGAACCCTATGTAATTTTAATCACATTGAGCTCTCCACCTGTATCATTTTTCTTATATTAAAATTCTAATATTAATTAGGATCAAGTTTTTGCCATTTACCTTCCTACTTTTCCGTTTGGATTAAAGTTATTTAAATATATATATATATATATATATATATATATATATATATATATATATATGTGTGTGTGTGTGTGTGTGTGTGTGTGTGTGTGTGTTTGTGTGTGTGTGTGGAGGGTTCGATGGATAAAGAATCGTCTAAATATCGTAAAATAACACTGACTTCTCATATTAACAGATATACAGAAAGATATCTTGAAATAATAAAGAGTAAATTTATTCGAGATAATCGGTATTAGCTTTAACCACTGTGTCCAAACTATTTCTTCTTGGTGAATGATGCCATACCCCTTGACATCAGTTCATCTTTGTTGCTAGAAGAGGTTTTGTTGGTCTCTCGCTTAACTCCGCCTCACGCATAATAATCAATACGGTTTCAATCTGGGGTGGGTAGTTGGCCAGATGTAATTGGTGATGTGATCGCAAAAACTGTCTGACAGTCTTAGCACTGTTCTTCTGCTTGTGTGACATTATGCAGATATAGGTTCTTCCAACAGCCACGCACTTGACTCAACACTACCTCCTCATGACACTTGATGTAGGCCTCCGTGATGAGTCTGAGACCTTCTTTGAAGATGAATGGAGGCATAACGTCGCCATTGGTAGGTAACACACGATGCCTCATGATGTTGACTGGATATATCATCCAACTCGTCACGAATCCTTTGTCCTCAGATTGGTACCAAAAACGCTGCGAAATGTTCGTATTGGAGCATCCGGCGTCAATACCAAGCAGTACAGAACACCGTTTCCAAATTTCTGGCGGATTTAAGTGAGTCATGGTTTTTTATTTTCTCACAGACTGTGCCCTTCTAACCCTACTATTCTGTGCAGTGGCCAATTGACTCTGCCCTTTGAGAACGGCATGTTGTATTGCTTGGTATTCACCCCGGAAACTCTAATACGAACATTTCGCAGCGTTTTTGGTACCAATCTGAGAACATCCAAGAGGATCTGGAAAGAGCTGGATGAGTCTAATGGTGATCTCGACGGCTTACTTCAAAAGACGTTTGGAAAACATTTTTCCGTTAGCCACCCCAAAAATGATTGCTTAAAGATGAAGCCATAGTAAAAAATATGATTCCAAAACAGGGAATTCTGTGTCGCGAAAATGTTAAATTATTTATATTACAATAATATTATCTCTACTTTTGTATTGAGCAAATTTAAAAATTAAAAAATAAACGTTAAGAAAGAGTACATTTCTTATTGTCCTTTCTTTACATTATATATATATATACAAATGTAAAAGTATCACTATACTCGTTTCTAAAAACCCTCCGAGTATATATTTGCAGAAGGAAAAAATAGATGTAAAAAAAGAAAGAGCTAAACACGTGAACATCAGTCAAAGTACGTAGCCCAAAGAAAAAAAAACCCGAGACCAATAATTCATAACAAAAAGTGCTTCATATGTAAGCAGAGCAGACAAAATAGATAACCTAAAGAGCCAACAAACCTACCTATGTTTCACCTAACCGGATCTGGCTTCCCTGAAGATCCGGGTAGGTGAAACCTAGGTAGGTTTGTTGGCTCTTTAAGTTATCTATCTATCTATCTATCTATCTATCTATCTATCTATCTATCTATCTATCTATGTGTGTGTGTGTGTGCGCGTGTGCGTGTGTGTGTGTGTGTGTGTATGTGTGATGAGTCGACCTTAGGGCCAATGATGTTTGTAGTAACTTCACACTTTTTTCAAATATAAATTCCACCCAACAGAAAGCTAAAGATCTAATCCATGTGAATCGCTGCTGAATGAATGGATACAAATTGCAAGGATATGTAGGATAGATAACGTTTGACTGTAGACTTGAAGTTGCTAAGATCAGATTTTAATATTACAATATGTTTCGAACAATTTGTGTTAGAGAATTTTTCTTTCTTCATATTTTTTAAAATTAAATAACCTCTTTATTCTTACCCAACAAGCTTGCGGTCCTCATCGCGTTGAAACACCGGTTCCCGTACGATCACCGAAGTTAAGTCCAGCTGGTCAGTAACTAAATAGGTGAATGATTGGAAATACTAGGCGATGTAAGAATGGATGGTGTGATGAAAAATGGCTGAAATTGTTAATCGGTCAGTCAGTCGGTTAAGCGTCATACGTGATACATGCTCAGGCGATCATGTCCCGAAAAGTGATTTTACCGACTGGGCAGAAGATTATCCTGCAGTAGGTTGCCATTGCTTTCTGCGGTAGAACTCAAGGTTGCAGAACCCAATCTGGTTTGCAATATAACCCATAGCTGGAGGGAGAAGTGACGAATTAATATCTTTTCGAAAAGTATTTGCGAGTAAGTGAATGCAACGATTTCAACTAAAATTCGAACTCGCTTTCGGAATTTCTCGTTCCGAGCCAATAGTTACTGCACCACACTGCCCACCCCATTGTTAATTAAAGAGCATAATTCTAATTTCAGTTGAGTTCGAAAATTCACTTATGAATGTTCCGAATCCATTTATTTCTTACCCAGGTATATGTTAATTACTAAGACTTGTATGACTAAAACCTAGGTATCTCTCTCCAGAAAAATTATTGCCAACTATTATATTTTCTGGCTTTAAATAACCTGCAAATGGTTGATAAGCCCTAGAAAATTAATCAATCTACCAAAAAATATTCGATACCCAGATGTTATATGTGTGTACAATTTCTAAATTTCTAACATAATGGTTTGCTACCGGTGTGTTTTAGGCTTTCACGTTAAAGAGAGTATTTACTATAAAAAGTTTAAGAGTATTCTCCCTCCCCTACCGGTAATTTAGAAGTCAATTTTTCCTAGACAAGGGAACACAGCGCAATATCTACAGTATTCGTTTTACAATATTCTCGTCTATTGATTAGTGGATGAGACATTCTCTGCGTGATTTAAAAAAAATAAACGCGCGAATATAATTTTTCTATCAAATTCATGTGAATAATTAATAAAATAAAATGAAAATGAAAAGAAAGTTTTGAAAACTACAAACGCCATATTTTTGTTAACTTACAGCAAAATGATTTTTTTCCTTCTTTCTTTTACTTGATGATGCAAATTGTTGATGGATAGATGGAGATGGTTGTGTTAAAATCGGTCGATAGGATAAAAACATGTTGACGTCTTGGCTGATTAAATGAGACGAGATGGCGAAAAGTATATAGATGGATGTATATAATGATATATATATATATATATGTGTGTGTGTGTGTGTATGTGTGTGTGTATGTGTGTGTGAGTGTGTGTGTATAAAGAGAGAGGAAGAAGGGAGAGAGAGAGAGAAAGACAGATAGATAAAATGTAAGACAGGTCGATAGATAGACTAACTGCGTAAACGATGATAAAAGACAGGAACAAACGAAGAAAAAAGACAGAAAGAACGAAAGAAAGAAAGTCACAATACCCCAACAAGAAACTAAGCAAAGGAATGTGACGAAAGAACGAACGAAAGAAAAAAGAAAGTGCAAATGAAAGAATGAAAGGAAGTCTGAATTGACTAACATAAAACTGAAGAAAAAATACAAAAAGAATGAGACGAAAGAATGAAATAAATAAATAAATAAATAAATAAAGAAAGAAAGAAAGAAAGAAAGAAAGAAAAAGGCAGCATTCACCAACGGGAAACTGAAGAAATGATACGACAAGGGATGAAACGAAAGAAAGAAAGAAAGAAAGAAAGAAAGAAAGAAAGAAAGAAAGAATTCACCAACGGGAAACTGAAGAAAAAATACGAAAAGGAATGAGACGAAAGAATGAGATAAATAAACAAATAAATAAATAAACCAAAAAAGAAAGAAAGAAAGAAAAAAGGAATGAAAGAAAGAAAGAAAAAAATTAAGAATTTATCAACAGGAAACTGAAGAAAAGATAAGGAAAAGAAATGAGTTGAAAGAAAGAAAGTTTAAAAATAGAACAAAAAAGATGCAAAAAAGATAAATTGTAATAAAGGAAAAGAAAAGCAAAAGCAAATGTGAAAAAGAAAAAAAATTGGAAAGACAAAATATAAGAAATCGAGAAAAAATACAGAAAGAAATAAAAAATGGGAAAGAAAAAATAAATCTGTGTGCTGAAGGAAAATATTTTAATATCCGATATATGTCAATCTGTCTTGATAAAATAGCGTAAAGAATTATCAATTTCAATGTTAATATGAACAGTAAAAGAACAAATCCAAATATAAGCAAAAATAAGATTTACATTCTATGTATTTAAAGTACTTCAGTCAGTCAGTTAAGTGCCATACGTGATAAACGCTTTGGGCGATCATGTCTCTTTCGAGACATGACTAACTGGACAGAAGATTATCCCGCAGTAGGTTGCAATTAATTTCTGCGGTAGACTGGTTGCCAGCCGAGGCTATAGAACCTAATCTGTTATGTTATTTAACCTATAACTGGAAGAAGTAAACGGGTTAATATCTTTCCCAAGGGTATTTGAGCTTAAGTGAAATGCAACGAATTCAACTGGAATTCGAACTCGACTCCCCGATATGTCGTTTCGAGCAGATATCCACTGCACCACAACGCACATTAAAGTACGTACCCAACCGAGAACTAAAAATATATACGATAAATAAATAATAAAAATCAAAATCTTATTATTATTATTATTAGTAGTAGTAGTATTAATAATGTAGTAGTAATAGTAAAAGTAGCAGTAGTAGCAGTAATGGTAGCAATAGTAATAATGTAGACAAAAACCTTACCTATCAGTAGTGATTTCGTGCAGGGTTCAAAGCTGAAACCGTAGGTTTTATCTTTTGCTACACAGGACCAATATTGATAAGCAGAAATTACCAAGCACACATACTGAACAATTGTGTTAGCCTAGAATGCAGATTATGAAATAAATATTCAGAAGCAATCAATCATCTTGTATCGGGTTACACCGGGTGAACTTAGCACCGAATGAATATCCACCCTTGTGCAAATTAATTGAAACAACAGCTTTAGTTTCCTTTTTCTCACCATCAGTGTGTGGCTTCCTTGTGTCTCCTCTACAAATACTTTCACGGTTTCTGCTCTGAACTTAACTCACTGGTGCAGCCTTTGTATGAATTTACTCCAGCTACTAGACTAGCAACTAGATTCCAACATTTCACAAAGAAACCAATAAAATGTAACCGCAACTTCTACCCTATCAGCTTCTTTTCTCGCACTTCCCGCCTGTGGAATTCCATTTCGTTTACTTGTTTCCCCAACAGCTACAATCTCCAAAAATTTAAATGTAAAATAAATAGGCATCTCTTATCTTACCGACTTGAATCCTCTCTCTCATGCTCATTTCTCCGTCAATTCCATTCTAATCCTTTTTTGCCCACTTCCTGACACCCCCTATGACCTGTCTCTTTTTCTCATAACTTTCCACTTATGTAACCCCTGCGCACCAGTGGCAGTAAACTGCCTTGCTTGAAGCGATGTGATTATAAAAAAATAGAGAGACAGTATGTAATATCATTTTCCCCTGAGTATAGGTCATTTGCAGTGGTGTGCAGCAATATGAATCTATTTTCAGGGAACATGATGAAATTAGTTTGGCCTTAAAAAATATTTCTTCACCCGTGATTGCATGAGATTTTTATCATGCCCAGACACTATTGTCTCGACTGTCGATTAGTTGTCCTATGACCATTGTCTGCGATAGATGTTACACTAAGAAAACGCGGGAAAGTGGTAATGCTAGGCGAACACACTGACAAGCCTTACAGTGGGAACGCGGATATTTTTGATGTCAGCCTTTCAACTGTCAGTCGTGTCATCAAAACGGATAAACAAACTGGATACATCAGTCCGAAACGTAAAGGAAAGTGCGGTAGGACGATTTTACAAAGGTGTAAAACGCAGCATGATACCTTTTTTTTTTAATTTGAACACCATATTTAACATTTATGTGGGCACCTCAATGTGGTGTAAGCGTATCTCGCTAGAACAATTTCGACTGCAAGGTCGTTTACTGCCACTAGTGCGCATGGGGGTTACATAGGAGGAAAGTTATGAGAATGAGTGACAGAATACAGGGGGTGTCAGGAAGCGGGTAAGAGAAGGATGAGAATACTGAAGAGATGAGATGAGAGCATGAGAAAGAGCATGCAAGTTAGTGAGATAGGAGATGGCTATTGACTTTACATTTAAATTTCTTGGAGAGTGTAGCTGTCGGGAAAGCAAGTAAACGGAAGGGAATTCCACAGGCGGGAAGTGCGAGAAAAGAAGCTGATGGTGTATAATTTGCGTTTACATTTCATTGTTTTCACAGTAAAAGGGTGGGACCTAGTTACTAATATTGTGGCTCGAGTAAATTCATACAAAGGGGGCACCAGGGAGCTAAGTTCATCGGAGCAGAAATCATATCGCCCCAAGCAAGGCATTTTACTGCCACTGTTTTGCGGGGGGTTATATAGAAGGGAAGTTATGAGGAAGAGTGACAGGTTATAGGGGGTGTCAGGAAGTGGGTAAGAGAAGGAAGAGAATACCGATGAGAGTGGAGTAGACGGAGAAAGGAGAATGAGAGAGAGGATGCAGGTTAGTGAGATAGGAGATGACTAATGACTTTACATTTAAATTCTTAGAGACTGTAGCTGTCGGGGAAGCAAGTAAACAAAAGAAAATTCCACAGGCGGGAAGTGCGAGAAAAGAAGCTTCTGGAGCAGAATTTGCGTTTATATTTCACAGTAAAAGAGTGGGACCTAGTTGCTAATCTTGTGGCTCGAGTAAATTCGTATATAGGGGCCACCAGGAAGCTAAGTTCATCGGAGCTTCTGCGTAATTTAAAAAAATGCGAAATAAGTATTGTTTTTTGTTGTATTTGTAAAACGGGATTCATGCTTGGTCAATTTGGGCAATAAACGGGAATGTATGAATATGATTAAGATTTTCCGATAGAATTGTTGGAATAAAACTTGTGATGATTTTATAAGCTTAGCTTAGATGTGGCATAATGTGGAAAGCATATGACAGCCAATGAAGATGGAACGCATTATTCACCGGTAATTGATGTAGCGAGATAATCTTCCTAAGCTAACAATGTCCAGGTGCCCGGAATAAAACGGGCGATTGGAAGTTTTAAAATATTTTTTAGAATACTTTTCAGTAACAAAAGGCTTTGTTCTAGTATGTTTGTAGTTACAGTTAAATGATATGTTGTTATTTTCTAGATATTATATAATATATTATAAACAAAATGCTCAAGAGTATTTTTACGCAAAATAGAATAATAGCCAAAAAAGCCAAAATGGAATAATAGCCAAAATAAAATAATAGCCAAAAAAGCCAAAATAGAATAATAGCCAAAATAGAATAATAGCCAAAAAAGCCAAAATAGAATAATAGCCAAAAAAGCCAAAACAGAATAATAGCCAAAAAAGCCAAAATAGAATAATAGCAAAAATAGAATGATAGCCAAAAAAGCCAAAATAGAATAATAGCCAAAATAGAATAATAGCCAAAAAAGCCAAAATAGAATAACAGCCAAAATAGAATAATAGCCAAAAAAGCCAAAATAGAATAATAGCCAAAAAGCCAAAATAGAATAATAGCCAAAATAGAATAATAGCCAAAATAGAATAATAGCCAAAAAAGCCAAAATAGAATAATAGCCAAAATAGAATAATAGCCAAAATAGAATAATAGCCAAGAAAGCCAAAATAGAATAACAGCCAAAATAGAATAATAGCCAAAATAGCCAAACTAGAATAATAGCCAAAATAGAATAATAGCCAAGAAAGCCAAAATAGAATAACAGCCAAAATAGAATAATAGCTAAAAAAGCCAAAATAGAATAATAGCCAAAATAGAATAATAGCCAAAATAGAATAATAAAGCCAAAACAAAATAGAATAATAGCATAAGCTGTAATTATGTAAACTCAAAAGTATAGCCCGTGAACGAATGATATCAGAAAATCGTTACTAATTCCCCATTAGAAAAAAAAAATCATCTGCTTAGTCGTCCATGCATCGAAAGAGAGAAGATCTCCCAAGCGTGTTATCGCTTATGACACCTGACTGGCTGTTATCTCACCCGGAGAATAATGAGAATTGCGTAGAGTCTGATACCTGTAAAAAAGACAAATTAAAGAAGAATCCGCAAACCCTCATCAATGGCAAAGAGTCTTCGTCGATGACATATGCTCAGCTAGAAGCGATGGGTTAGGAAACTCCTACAAAAACGTTAGTGGACCCTTATAAAGGGGTTAGGGGACTTCTAAGTTTAAATGCAACATCAATTGTCTTCTATCTACTTGATTCTCATCCATCTCATTCTTTTCTTCAACATCCACTGTACTTTGTTTTTTCATTTTTTTTCTTTATGTAACCCTCTGTGCACCAGTGATTGTCCTGCCTTACTTGGAGTGAAATGTTTATAATAAAGAAAAAAAAGCAGCTAAGCAAATTATTAAGAAACGGGAACATTTCGAAATGAAGTATAAAAATTACTCAAGTGTTATGTATAATATCATTCTTCCTATTTGTCGTAGAATTCTTGGTCACATCGGAAGAGATGAAAAAAAGTTTAAAACAACAGAAATGTGCTTAGAATATAATAGACTGAAAAATTGAGCAACGACAATGTTTCAGAGAAAAAGGAAAATAAAAAGAGGCTCATGCTTAATACCAGAAAGGGACAGTTGAAATATCTATGGCCTATAATGAGGAATGTTCAACTAGAAAATATAACACTCACAGGTTCATATGCAAGGCAAGAGAAATAGCAGAAAAATGCATCAACTAACGAACTTGTGTAAATGGATAACTAAGCAAGGTTATGGGAGATAACTGTTGTATACCTACCTATATATACCGTAATGTTATGTTCCTATCCTCTTAAATACGTGCACACTATTAGAAATGAGTAGCGCGATCACATGTGATCTAAACTCTTTCTTGGTCAAAAGCAATCGGATGTCTAACCGTAATGATGAGCTGTGACACAGCGAAACAGATCTGTCCGCGGATGACTATATATATATATATATATATATATATATATATATATATATATATATATATATATAACTTGAATGTATAAATCGGAATCCGACAAGACGAATAAAATAAGTAAATAACAATTAGGAAAAAGTGTCTTTAATCTAACATGTTTCACTTTTAACAAGCTTCTTCAGATTTTTATTAAAGACGCTTTTTAAAATGGATTTTAATAGATTAAAGCCACTTTTTTCTTACTTGTTCTTTACTTATTTTATATATATATATATATGCGGATGTGCGTTGTTGCGCAGTGGATATCAACTCGGAACGACAAATCGGGGTGTTCCTTGCATTCTCTTACGCACAAATACCCTTGGGAAAGGTTTTAATCCGTCTATTAATCCGTCTATTAATGGGTTGAACAATATGACAGATTAGGTTTTAGAGCCTTGGCTGGCAATGAGTCTACCGCAGAAAGCAATGGTAACCTACTCCGGAATAATCTTCTGCCCTGTCAGTCATGTATCTTACGAGTCATAGTCGCCCAAAGCGTGTACCCCAAGCAAGGCAATAGCATAAGCGGTTACTCGGAGTGAAGACAATAAAAGAACAGATTCGAGAGGACAGAAAATGTTTGAGGTTAGGGGGCAAGGAAGCAAAAGCTCGGTTTTCTAGTTCCACAAACGAGAAGTCCGAGAAAAAAAAACCTATTAGAATGAAATAATATTAATCTCGCTAGTTCATTGGTACAAACGTGAGATCTAGTTGCCAATCTAGTAACAGTCTTTAATTCGTACAGTAGAAAAGAAAACAGAATAATTGTCGTAGAAATATTTGTTGAAAAGACAGCAGAAAATACTGTTACCTCAGTGAGAAAGGGACTGAAGTTTAGATGCCTGGTCGCAATCGATTGCATTGCGGACTCTTCTTTAAATTTTATCAAGAATCTTGGGATTTATACTAGAGACCCCAAACTAGATATATCAGCAATATTTAATGCACGGACGAATGGTAGATCTATAAAGATGTATGATTGATATTGACGAGAAAGATTGTCTTGCACGACACAGTGAACCAAATTTAATAGCAGTAATTTCTAAGTAAATAAATAAATTCTTCTTCTTCTATGTGCCCTGTCCCTTCAGGACGTAGGCGATCATGGTTCTCCACGTTTCCCTATCCCTTATGGCTCTTAGTATGTTTGCTCCTGTTACACCTCGTAACCCCCGTTCCGTCATCCACCTAATCAGGCCCTGCAAAAATGCTATCCGCTGCTTTTCTGCCTCTTTTTCCTTCTATCTGGCCAGTCAGTATCAGCTTCTCCAAGCTCTCCTTCCTTATTGCATGTCAAAGGAACTTCAGTTGTCTCTTCCTGATGCTCAGTATTAATTTCCTTTTTGTTGCCATTCTTTCCAACACCTCATCGTTGTTTGCATGATCAGTCCACGATATCCGCAGCATCTTTCTGTAGAACAACATTTCCGCTGCTTCAATTTTGATCTCATTTTCGATGATATTGTCCAGCATTCATTGCCGTATTGAAGAAGTGACATCACATAACAATCCAGCACTCTTTTCTTTGTTTCTGGTGAAATTTTCCTGTGTATTAGTACTTTACTAAGATTCTGGAACGCATCATTTGCCATGCCAATTCGCCTTCGGATCTCTGTGCCGCACTTTCCATCTGCTGTTAGAACACTACCTAGGTATTTAAATTTTTGTACTTGTTTGATTCTGGTATCTCCCACCTGTATTTGGCATTTTGGGTTGCACCTTTTGCTGATGACCATGAGAGTTTGAATAAATATGAATAAACAGATTAAGTCAATGGAGACGTTCAGCTTAAAGGGTTTCAGCCGACTTTTTTTAATTATACATGCAGTTCAAAATGGTAGCTAATTAATAATCAGTGCTAACCACATTCGATAGGATTTGATTTTAATGCTGTTAGCATCAACACTTCGTCCAGAATGTTATGCTTTTGAGAGCGTAGCTAATATTAGCGGCATGTGTAAATTGAATCACGTAACGCAATCAAAACGTAATGCAGTTGGCATCTTCGGATGAGAGACTGATTCGATTTATTAGACACAGTTTTCCTATATTGTCTTTCTGAATTTTCGCTCCAGAAATTAAATATGCATTCGAAATTTATAACTGTATCGGTGACCATAAAATAAATAACTAAGTCATGCTTAAAAAAAACAAAACAAAAATTAAAAAAATGAACACAAGTTATTATTAAAGGAAGAAAACATCAATAATTTAATTCCTTTCTTCATACAATCTTAATAAAGAAAAATAATAGAGGAAATGGAGAATCTGTCCAGACAGTTGTTTTAAAAGTATTTTTTTATTATTAATCGTGTAAGGGATAGTGTTTTTGCCTTTGTTGTATGTAACAATCGATAGTTTCTTTGAAATTCTTAATACATTCTAAACAACTGAGATATAGAATATCCGTTAATTTATGCCTGTATTCATGGGAATGAAGAGCTATCATATTGACTATTGTTGACATACAACTGATGAAAATCAAAGGACACACTAATCGAAACGTTGTGATAACAACAGCAAAATGAGGACAACATTTTGCATGTAAAACAGTGTAAAAAGTATCACTATTTTTCCTCGTCTTCTAATTATTTCTTCTTCTTCTTCTCGTCATTCATCCTCTTCTTCTTCTTCTTCTTCTAGTCATTCTTCCTCTTCTTCTTCTTCTTCTTCTAGTCATTCTTCCTCTTCTTTTTCTTCTTCTTCTCGTCATTCTTCCTCTTCTTCTTCTTCTTCTTCTTCTAGTAATTCTTCCTCTTCTTCTTCTCGTCATTCTTCCTCTTCTTCTTCTTCTTCTTCTCGTCATTCTTCCTCTTCTTCTTCTTCTTCTTCTAGTCATTCTTCCTCTTCTTCTTCTTCTTCTCGTCATTCTTCCTCTTCTTTTTCTTCTTCTTCTAGTCACTCGTCCTCTTCTTCTTCTTCTTCTTCTCGTCATTCTTCCTCTTCTTCTTCTTCTTCTTCTAGTAATTCTTCCTCTTCTTCTTCTTCTAGTCATTCTTCCTCTTCTTCTTCTTCTCGTCATTCTTCCTCTTCTTCTTCTTTTTCTAGTAATTCTTCCTCTTCTTCTTCTTCTTCTTCTCGTCATTCTTCCTCTTCTTCTTCTTCTTCTTCTTCTAGTCATTCTTCCTCTTCTTCTTCTTCTAGTCATTCTTCCTCTTCTTCTTCTTCTTCTTCTAGTCATTCTTCCTCTTCTTTTTCTTCTTCTTCTCGTCATTCTTCCTCTTCTTCTTCTTCTTCTTCTTCTAGTCATTCTTCCTCTTCTTCTTCTTCTCGTCATTCTTCCTCTTCTTCTTCTTCTTCTTCTAGTCATTCTTCCTCTTCTTCTTCTTCTTCTTCTAGTCATTCTTCCTCTTCTTTTTCTTCTTCTTCTCGTCATTCTTCCTCTTCTTCTTCTTCTTCTTCTTCTAGTAATTCTTCCTCTTCTTCTTCTTCTCGTCATTCTTCCTCTTCTTCTTCTTCTTCTTCTAGTCATTCTTCCTCTTCTTCTTCTAGTCATTCTTCTTCTTCTTCTTCTTCTAGTCATTCTTCCTCTTCTTCTTCTTCTTCTTCTAGTCATTCTTCCTCTTCTTTTTCTTCTTCTTCTCGTCATTCTTCCTCTTCTTCTTCTTCTTCTTCTAGTAATTCTTCCTCTTCTTCTTCTTCTAGTCATTCTTCCTCTTCTTCTTCTTCTCGTCATTCTTCCTCTTCTTCTTCTTTTTCTAGTAATTCTTCCTCTTCTTCTTCTTCTTCTTCTCGTCATTCTTCCTCTTCTTCTTCTTCTTCTTCTAGTCATTCTTCCTCTTCTTCTTCTTCTAGTCATTCTTCCTCTTCTTCTTCTTCTAGTCATTCTTCCTCTTCTTCTTCTTCTAGTCATTCTTCCTCTTCTTCTTCTTCTCGTCATTCTTCCTCTTCTTCTTCTTCTAGTCATTCTTCCTCTTCTTCTTCTTCTTCTTCTTCTCGTCATTCTTCCTCTTCTTCTTCTACTCTTCTTTTTCTTCTTCATTTCTCTGTCTTCAATTTTTCCCTCGACTTCTTATTCTGCTCCTACTTCTTCTCTGCTCGTCTTCAGTCCCTCTTCATTATTTCCATTCTTCTTATTCTTCTGCTCTTCGTCTCCTCCTTCTTCTTCTTGTTCTTCTTCTCTATTTGTCTTCTTCTGTTCTTCATTCGTTTTCTTTTTCTTTTTCTTCTTCGTCATTCTTCTTCTTCGTCTTTTCCACTCCTCCTACCACTTTGTTCGTCTTCTGTTCATTTTCATTCTTCTTCTTCTTCTTCTTCTGCTTTTTGTCATTCCTTTTCTTTTTCTTCTTTTTCTTCCTCTTTTCTTTTTCTTCTCCCGTTTCTCCTACTTCTCTGTCCGTCTTCTTCTGTTCCTCTTCCTTCTTTTTCTTCCTATTATTCTTCTGCTCTTCTTTTTCTTTTTCTTCTCTCATTTTTCTTATTCTATTTCTTTTCCTCTATTTCTTCTTCTGCTCCTCCTTCTTCTCTGTTCGTCTTCTGTTCCTATTCATTCTTTCTGTTTTTCTTCTTCTGCTCCTCCTAATTATTATTATTATTATTATTATTATTATTATTATCTCTTCGTCGTCTTCTACTTCTTTTCTTCTTTTTCTTCCGCCACTTCTACTTCTTTGTTCGTTTTCTTCTTCTGCTTCTCGTCATTTTTTCTCTTCTCCTTCTGTTCTGCCCGTCTTCCTCTTCTTTTTTCTTCTTTTCTCTTTGTTATCCTCTTCTACATCTTTTCCATTTTTTCTTCTTATTCTTCTCATCCTCCTCATCTATTTTTCTCCTTCTTCTTCTGTTCTTTGACATTCTTTCTCTTATTATTTTTCTGCTCCTCGCCATTTTTACTTCTTCTTCTTCTCTCTTCTTTTTCTTCTTCTGCGTCTTGTCATTCTTCTTCTTCTTCTTCTGCTCTTTATCATATGCTTTAATTTAACAATCAGAAGCAGATCATATTAAATGATGAAATAAGCAATTCTTTCTTTACTTTTCACTATTCTACATCAGCAAAACCTTTCTCCGATTTCTATGTTTCTGTGAGCAGTCCAGATTTTAATATTTCTGGTTTTTCTATATTTCTGTGTATTTCATCGTCTTTCGTTGTGGAAAAGTTCTCCTATGTATTAATTTCATCTCTTTATCATTTTTCTTTCTCTAATATCAATGCTCGGTTCTTGAATTTTATACATCCTGTTAACGAGCATGTCTTTTGTTCTGTTAGTTCTCTTATTGAATTAGAAGTCCTATCAAGATTCAGCCTTGTCTATCACAACCTTAATAACGTAAGAAATGCCGATGACAGAGTGTTGTTAGCAGACACAGAAAGGAAACTAAAAAAGCTCCTACACAAGATAGCAGATGAAAGCTAGAAGAAAAGACTAAGTATAAACTAAAAAAACAAAAACAAAAAACAAAGAAAAAAAAACAAAGAAACAGAATGCATGGTTATCGGCAAAAAGGATTTTCCCAAAATGCATATTACAAATCAGGAATATTCAAAACCAAATAAACAACCACAAAAAATTTAATATATAGGAAATGTTCTAACAGAGAGTCGAAGACGCATTGGGATGGCTAAATATGCATTCCAAAAGCTAACCAGGATATTAAGAGACAGGAAAAACATCGAAACGGAATAAAGAGCACTGAATTGGTATGATATATCTTTCCTTCTATATGGTAGCGAATGCTGAATAATTTCCTCAAAGATAAAGAGCTGCATCTGGTAACAAGGCCTCTGATTGAAAGGTTGTGAGGAGCGTGGAACCACCTCTTAATTGCTGTTGTTCTCAGGTTCAATCTGACCCGGAATAGTAGCCCAGTTAATAGTTAACCCTCAAACTGGGATTAAAACACTATAAAAGTATAAAAATACACTTTTCTAGAAATATGTACATAAAAATAGACTTTTATAGAAAAATATACATTTATGAAAGAAAAATATTACCATAACGCATTTTTTAAGGAAAAAAAATTCTCTGCAAAACATTTTTGAATACAAAACTAGAAGACATTTTCAGTTTTCAAAATTAAAAAATAAAACAAGAAACATTCATTAAAATCGGACAAAATCAATCTTCTCACTATAACTAAACATAAAAAATACCTTAAAACTTCACTTTTTTGGGATTAAATAACCCACACAGGTATGATATGCCATTAAACAAAACTGAAACTCTATCTCAACAGAAATATGGTCTTGCGAAAAGATGCTGTGGATTTAGATAAAATGGAAACAAAAGTGAAAGTTATACTTAGCATTAGAAAGAGGCAGTTGAAATATCTGGGGTAAGTAATGAGGAAGGAAGGCTTGGAGAATCTGATACTCACAGGAAAGATTGAGAGAAAGAGGGACAGAGGAAAGCAGTGCGTAAGGTTCTTGATGAACTTGAGTTAATGGATGGTAAGACAAGGTTTAGGAAAATTAGCAAAAGTCAAAACGTATTAAGAGCAACAAGCGACGGGAAGATGTAGACGGCCATGATAGCCTGCGTCTTTTGGAGACACGATATATAAAATAAATTTTCTTTTTTGTATTATTAATCCTAATTAGTCTACTGAAGACTACGCTGAGATCACGTTGAAACACTAGTTCTAATATGATTCTCGAATTTAAGTCTGAAAGGGTGATTGCTTGCGATTACCAGGGACTGTAAGCTTGGATTTACTGAGGTGGGTTGGGTTGAATGAATAACGGTTTAGGAATTGTTAATCGGTGAGCCGAATTTTAATACTCGTTACTTCCTTTCTATTCACTTACAAATACCCATGGAAAAAGTATAGTTCCACCTCTTCTTCTCTACCTCCAGCCATGTATTATTTAGTAAAACTTGTCACAGTAAACCATTATTACCAAAAAACAAACCTTTAAAATGTAAAAATACTTTCTGGCATTAAGTAACATAAAAATGGTTGATAACTCGCAGAAAATTTATTTCAGATCAATTCAAATTAATGAATGATTATATTGGACATATCACTACAAGACTATCAAGAAGACACACGTTACATCTCACTGACCATAACTCAGTTAGGATTCATTTAAGCACACACGGAAACCAGAATCTTTCGGCAACATAACCATAAAAATATAATAGCTTCATCCACATGTAACAAATCCTCAATCGTTAATAATAAAAATGAAAAAGCTAACATTGAATAACATAAACTATGAACACGGCCATAATGCACTAATCGTGTTTGGAAAATAATAGTAATAATAAAAAATAATAATGTGAAGAAGAAGAAGAAGAAGAAGAAGAAGAAGAAGAAGAAGAAGAAGAAACAAAGACATTTCTATCTGTCTAGATACATATAAAAAATACACGTTCATTGTATATATCCAAATTCAAATTAAAAAACAAACTGCTTGAAAAAGTCTAATACAACAGCCGAAAGTGCTCGATATATATAACATTTGAACACGTTCAAATTTTGTTTTAATGAATAATCTTATTTCAGCAGCCTATCCTTGTATTTATTAAATATAAATATTTATTGTGAATATATATATATATATATATATATATATATATATATATATATATATTCACAATAAATGTTTATATTTAATAAATACAAGGATAGGCTGCTGAAATAAGATTATTCATTAAAACAAAATTTGAACGTGTTCAAATGTTATATATATCGAGCACTTTCGGCTGTTGTATTAGACTTTTTCAAGCAGTTTGTTTTTTAATTTGAATTTGGATATATACAATGAACGTGTATTTTTTATATGTATCTAGACATATATATATATATATATATATATATATATATATATATATAAAGTCATCCGCAGACAGATCTGTTTCGCTGTATCACAGGTAATCAGTATGGTTAGACATCCAATTGCTTTGTAGCCAGGATTGAAACCCGACCGAATTGACATCAGATTCTACCTCTGATCTATGAGCGCTCGGTAAAATAAGGAAAACTTTTATCGTGTAATATACTATGTGAACCTACGACAGTAACTGAGAGTGTTCTAATTCATTACTGAATGAACGATGCGTAGATGCTAAAGTAGTTCCTGATTTTTCAAAATCTACCATTCTTCCAGAGTGTTCAATCAGGGTGTGAGAGCGTAGTAGCCAGGATTGTTAGAACAGCAGAGGCGTATATCTGCGTTTGTTCAAAAACTGAAGAGCCCAAATGTGGTTTATACTGTTCTTCCATATGCCGATTTGTGACAACCTGTCATCTCTCTCTCTACGTGTCTCTCACTCACTCACACACTCACTCACTCACTCACTCACTCACTCACTCACTATCTATCTATCTATCTATCTATCTATCTATCTATCTATCTATCTATGCCTCTTTCATCTATCTATCTATCTATCTATCTCTGTACATATCTATCTATCACACTCTGTTCATATCTATCTATCTATCTATCTATCTATCTATCTATCTATCTAGCACAGTCTCTTCATTATCTATCTATCTATCTATCTATCTATCTATCTATCTATCTATCTATCTATCTATCTATCACAGTCTCTTCATTATCTATCTATCTATCTATCTATCTATCTATCTATCTATCTATCTATCTATCTATCTAAAATTGTAAAATCCGTGAATGAATTTATTCTTGAGAAAATACAACTAGATTTCCTTTGTATTTCTATCCATTGGGAATCGGGCTTTTGTACTAATTCTCCTTTCAATCCATTCCACCCGATTTCCACCACACCCATTATCATCACGCCTAACATTCTAAAAGAATCTGTACAAGCCTACTTACATTCAGAGATAAGCACTTAGCGCTCATCTTTTCATGAAGGTTCGCTAGAGGCAACTGGTGGTTGATGTCATCATAACATTCCCATTCAATTTGGAAATTTTCTCGTTCTTTTGACGGGCCATCTTTGCCAGCGGCAAGAGGGGCAATAAAATAAGTAACACTTAAACAATTAGAACCCCAAAAGAATGTTTTTTTCTATGACATTTTGAATTGAATATTCTGGCCGCATTGTCATTGTTGGTTTCAGAAAATTGCATTGCTGGATTCGACAAGAATACACAGGTGAACAAAAGATCACATACCTGACCAATAAGAATCGACTACCAACAACATTTCATTATATTGTCTGTAAAAAAAATCATTTCTCATCTTCAATCTGATCTCCGAAGAAGTTTTAATAAATGTTAAACATGTTATGTTGAGACACGTTTTTTATTTATTCTATCATCTTGACGGATTTCGATCCATATATTCACCACACACTCACACAGACACACACAGACACACACAGACACACACACACACACATCTATCTATCTATCTATCTATCTATCTCAGTCTTTTCACATCTATCTATCTATCTATCTATCTATCTATCTATCTATCTATCTATCTATCATCAGTCTGTACATATCTATCTATCTATCTATCTATCTATCTATCTATCTATCTATCTATCTATCTATCCTCAGTCTGTACATATCTATCTATCTATCTATCTATCTATCTATCTATCTATCTATCTATCTATCCTCAGTCTGTACATATCTATCTATCTATCTATCTATCTATCTATCTATCTATCTATCTATCTATCTATCTATTCTCAGTCTGTACATATCTATCTATCTATCTATCTATCTATCTATCTATCTATCTATCTATTCTCAGTCTACATATCTATCATATCTATCTATCTATCTATCTATCTATCTATCTATCTATCTATCTCAGTCTTTTCAAATCTATCTATCTATCTATCTATCTATCTATCTATCTATCTATCTATCTATCTATCTATCTATCTATCCTCAGTCTGTACTATCTATCTATCTATCTATCTATCTATCTATCTATCTATCTCAGTCTTTTCAAATCTATCTATCTATCTATCTATCTATCTATCTATCCTCAGTCTGTACATATCTATCTATCTATCTATCTATCTATCTATCTATCTATGAGTTGAATATTTATTATAAATTATACTTTAGAACATGTACAAATTATAAGCTACTAAAAATTATACATTTTGTTTTGATATTGAAAGAACAATGTCTCATCAGGTAGTTAATTAACTACCTGATGAGACATTGGTCTGTCAATGTCGAAACAAAATGTACAATTTTGTAGTAGTTTGTACATGTTCTAAACTATTGTTTATAATAAATATTCATTGCTCCATTTTTTATTGAGCCCTGTTTTAAATTAATGTTTTGAACGTTGCAATTATTTTCTTCGTTTCTTATTCATTTGGATATATGAGTTGAATATATGGATTTTAATCTGACGAGATAAATAGATTAAATAGAAACCAGGTAAGAAAAACTTTCTTTAACATGTTTCAATTTAATAAACTTCTTTAGAGGTTTGTTAAGGCGAAATAAATCTTAACAAATCTCTGAAGAAGCTTATTAAACTGAAACATGTTAGATAAAAGACTTTTCCTACCTAGTCTTTACTTGTTTCTCTCTCTCTCTCTCTCTCTCTCTCTCTCTCTCTCTCTCACTATATATATATATATATATATATATACAAATGATTTGTTTGAACATTATTTTCGATCGATACTCATATTTAAGTAGATATCTGTTTATAATCAAACAGTATATATATATATTTATTGTACCGGTGTGATTATTTACGATATAAGACGCGCTAGATAAATTAGTGGCTTCTCCTATGTAGATAGGGGTCACAGGTTTGAATCCTGCCGAATGACATATTTTCGTAACAAAAATTTATCGTAAATAATCAGGTCGGTATATATATATATATATACTGTTTGATTATAAACAGAATATCTACTTAAATACGGGTATCGATCAAAAATAATATTCAAACAAATCACTTCAAATTGTCGGTTGTTTAAAGATCATTTCGTTAATCTTTGTTATATATATATATATATATATATATTAATTCAGATACTTTAATCAAAGCGGAAAAAGCAGGAAGGTAATTTCCAAAAACCCGATCCTAATTAATATTAAAAACATTTATTTTAATATTAAAAAATGATACAGGAAGAGAGCTCCATGAAATAAAATATTACAGAGCAAATATAAATTAAAATAGTATTAATTCAAGGATGTTGAATGACCATTTCGATATGAAAATCCCCACGGGGGATAACACATCACCTCAGCAACAGAAAAGTCCTTTCAGAAAGGATATATATATATGTTTTAATGAAAACTATACAATTCATTTACTGAACAATTACCGTTTATATTTTTGGGTGATAGATACATATTCTAATTGTAATGAAGAAGTTCCATTTATTTTTCCTCTACAAGTGCAACTTAGTATAACTCCCACATGAATGTTTCCCTGCACACTACAAATTTAATTTCTTCAAAGCAACAGTCCATCTTTATCCATCTTTCTTATCCTCATAATATTCATTTCTTACCACCCCAGACATTACTTATATCGCATCTCATGGATCATCAAAATTTGCTGTAATTATCTACACTGGGTGGCTCTCGAATATTCTGCAGAAATTATTGGGTGGATCGGTTGAACAATATGTCAGCTGGGATGCTTTCCTATACTACTGACTAATTTTAATCATTACCAATTAACTTTCAGTGTTTCTTGCTCAAGTTCACAGTCGTCCGCTGATTCCGAATGCAGACTGCAACTTGAGAATCTGGCTTAATCAGAACAGCAGTGCATCACGAAAACTTGGCAGGACATCTGAATAAATAGCGTTTACTGACGTTTACCGACGTTTGACCTCAAAAAGAAATAAAACAAACTTTAGTCTGGAGCTATAAGATAAATAGTCCAAGAATTTACAGACACATTCGAATGTTGTGTTTCGTGTCATCTCTGGTTTCACTTTATACGGCCACAGCGCTACATCATAGACTGCGCCAAAGATGGATATTTTTTTTTATCTCGTTTATTATATGAGAAACAGTAGTGATATCATCGTATCTCGTAGGAAGCGAGAGGGAGAGTTTGAATTTAATCGCCACATGCTGACTTGCTTCATTAAGCAATCCGAGTTGCCGGTGGTGTGTTAATTCTTCCAGTTCTTGCAGTCATCTCTGTTTCTTTGTGCCATTTTGGTCATATCTAAACTTATTTATAAATGGAACTTTGTCTGTGTATGTGTGTGTGTGTGTATCCGTTACCTATAGACTCCGAAACGGCTAACTGATTTTCTTGAAAATTTACACAGTTGTACTATAAGCGTCTGCGAGTGTTCTTAGCTAGGTTTTGTGTCGAGGTACCCCCAATAAATATCGAAAATCGATAATCGAAAAAATCGTGTTATAGAAGGACTGAGCCAATTTTAATCAAATTTGATACACTCATAGACAAAGACATAAGAAACTATCTTCAGAAGTTTCAATGTTGCAGTTCTTACAATAGGGCAGAAAATCGGTAATATATATATATATATATATATATATATATAAAAGGCAAGATGTTTGTGTGTGTGTCTGTTTATCTGCCTGTATGTCTGTATTTTTTTCAGCCCTTTTAGTTTTTGCTTCGGTTTTGAAGTAGTTATAATTGTAGTTTTTAGTTTCAGCCATGATACCATTTACTCAGAGGACATATTTAGCCTTCAAAATTAAGTTTAAGACGAAAAAACTTATTTGATATCGATACCAGGAAATCAAGATTTGAACTTACATCCATTAATTTTTCTTTCAGTCTCCGGTTTCGCTTTAACTGGAAACAACTATTGCGTTTTAGTCTTTCGTGTTAACATTTAAAGAGTCTGAGCTCCAGGACCATGGATTAGTTTTAAAGCTTTTATTACACCCGAGCAACGCCGGGCTATACTGCTAGTATCAAACAAAAGCAATATATCAGTGGCAGAATTCCACGTCGATTTGTCTTCTGACAAGCAGTTTGCCATCCTGCACCTTCGTTCGCATTCTTTAACAAGAAAATATCACCTAACCCTTCTCTGATAAAGGGTTATCGTCTTTTTTTTTAATTCCTGAAGTATCGTTACTCTGATGGACATATTTATATAGAAAACATTTTATCAGTATAGTACTTCCTGAATAAGCCGTATCGTGATTATCCGTTCATCGATTTTATAGATTTTGATTATCCGAACGTGAAATGAAGAGAAAATTTTAAATTATCCAAACGTTTTTCAATTATCCGAACTAAAGTCATTGTAATATTTCATCTCATACTCGCGACGATAGAAGGTTTTATTGAGCAATTTGCCGCGTTAAACATCGATGTAGCGGACGCAGAGATAAATGCCTTGTTCAATGCAGATGGCCCTGGGTATGAACATCTAAGTGACCAGGGTAATGCTGAATCTATAACCGCGGAAAATGTTGAACTGTAGGACGGGAATGATAATGATATTGGTCATATTGAAGATCAATGACCAGTTTCAAACACCGATGTAATGGTTACGTTTGATAAATGTTTACGTTGGCCACGTCTCGGGGAGAATCTATCTTAAGAAATACATTCACTTTAATCCTGCTTTGGGAGTTGGCACAAATCTAAACTTATTTATAAATGGAACTTTGTCTGTGTGTGTATGTGTGTGTGTCTCTGTATGTGTGTGTCCGTGACATATAGACTCCGAAACGGCTGACACGACTTTCTTGAAAATTTACACAGTTGTACGTTAAGCGTCTGCAAGTGTTCTTAGCTAGAATTTGTGTCGAGGCACTCCTGATAAATATCGAAAATCGATAATCGAAAAAATCGAATTATAGAAGGAGTGGTCCGATTTTAATCAAATTTCATACACTCATAGACAAAGACATAAGAAACAATATTCAGAAGTTTCAAGGTTGCAGTTCTTACAATAGTGCAAAAATTCGATAATATATATATAAAAAAGGCAAGATGTTTGTGTGTGTGTCTGTTTATCTGCCTGTGTGTCTGTATTTTTCAGCCCTTTTTATTTTAGTTTTTGCTTCGAGTTTGGCTCTAAGTAGGTATAATTGTAGATCTTAGTCTCAGCCATGATACCATTTACTCAGAGGACTTATTTAGCCTTAAAAATTCAATTTACGACGAACACATCTTATTTGATATCGATACCAGGAAATCAAAATTTGACTTACATCCATTCAGTTTTCTTTCAGTCTACGGTTTCGCTTTGATTAGAAACAACGATTGCTTTTTTGACTTTCGTGCCAACGTCCAAAGAGTCTGAGCTCCAGGTCCATGGATTAGTTTTAAAGCTTTCATTACACCCGAGCAACGCCGGGCTATACTGCTAGTAAATAAATAAAAATATGTGAAGCCAGCAAGAATAGAGAGAAATTATAAACTAAGCAAAGCCTTGTTTCTTCGTCTTCTTTGTGCCGCGTCTCTTCATCACATAAGTAATTATGGCACTCCAAAATACCTTATCTCATACCCATTCTGTCATCCATTCACCCACTCTTGTTATGCCTTCCTCTAATTCGTCTTCAGTACATCTCTTCGACACAAGAAATGCAAGAATGTATTTATTCTCCTTCTCGGGTTAGGGTAGTCCTTATTGCATTCGGTCGCGGCATATCTAGGAGGTAGACAACTCTCCCAATTACCGGAACTTTGGGGTAAGCAACGAGAAACTTTTCCATTCTTTTCCCCCAGGAAGAATTAGCGTTATTTTTATCGTTTCTCTATCGCTATTTCCCGTCCTGGGCATGACGGTAAAATGCATCCGGCAGCAAGGCCTATGATTAGGAGGTTGCTGTTGTTCTCAGGTCCACTCTGACTCGGAGTGGTAGCACTTGTTAGGGTTCCTACTGGGGTCAAAACGCTATGAAAGTATAAAAATACATTTATAGAAATATACACATAAAAAGACTGTTATAGAAAAATCTACATACTTCAAGGAAAATATTACTAACAATACATTTTTGAAGAAAAAATTATCATAACACATTTTTGAAGGAAAAAAAATATTCTCAGCAAAACATCTTTGAATATAAAACTAGCAGTCATTTTCATTTTTTTTTAAATAAAAAAGATTAAAAACAATAAAATGTTCATTATAATGGAACTAAATCAATCTTCTCACTATAACCAAACATAAAAAAGCTTAAACCCGCACTTTTGTGGCATTAAATAATCCATAGAGGTTGATATGCCGTTAAACAAAACTCGCTCTTCTCTTCGGCAACCTGTTGCCATTGCACTCTGGTCTAAGTTTGGTTCATTGTCGTCAATGCTTTCGTAACTTGCCTTTTTTTAGAGGTATGGCTGTTAACCATACGCAAACCCATTTAGTCCAACCCTAGACTGGTCATGAATTCAAACGTTCTCCTTTCTCTATACCGCTTGCCACTCATAGTTATAGAACCAAGTCTGTCATGCTATTTACCCATACATTTCTGAAGTGTATTAGCACATAAATCAATGTAATGAATTCGACGATAATTTGAACTTGACTCTCCGATTCCTCTATCCAAGCTGCTATCCATTATTTCACTGTGCCTCCTTCACTATGTCACGTGAGGATGAATTTCTTTCGAGCCCTTTCTTCCTCATTATGTATTATAGCATGGATTCTCAGCATCCTACTGTAGATCCTCATTTCTGATGTCTCCATTTTTCTCCTCATCTGTGGGGAGATTGGGGATTTTTAACAAAATTCTTCTGTTTGCCTCATCAAGTTTAAAGTTTTGGAATGATCCTTTTTTCTTCTTTTAATATGCCAGATCTTTTCAGAACGAAGGAGATCATGGCTATTCCCATCTTCCTGTCCCTTGCTGATCTTAATATATTTTGAGTTGTTATTTCTTTCAAACTCTGCTCTGTCATCCATTTGTTTAAATTTATCAAGTAAGTTACGAACATTTTTCTCCTGTCTCTCTTTCCTACTATTGGTCCTGTGAGTTTTTCCATTTAGTTGCTTATATCTTGCTATTACTTGTTCGGACATTTTTAATTTACTTCTACATTTTATGAATGGTCTTTTCATGACGGAGACAAATATGGGTCTCCACAAATTAAATTTTCTTTTATTATCTGTGAATTACCATCAGTGACTAAACCGGTTTCCCTAACAAGAGTTTAAACTGCGGATGAATTCTTTCTTTACGGCTCACCCTCCTCCTCTCACTGCCCGGTCCTTGATAGCATCTCTAACAATATCGATAAGGCCATTTCTTCTCATCCCTCTGCCCATATATTTGTGTTTGGTGACTTTAACGCCCACCACACCATATGGCATGAAAACTCTGTCACCGATCTTGCTGGTGCCCGCACCATGAATTTTTAAAAAAATATCTCGATCTCTTACGCAAGTGGTTGATTTCCCCACGCGTTTCTCTAATAACCCAAATGGAAGGGACTCACTACTAGACCACTGCTTCACGTCCATCCCAGTCTCTTGCATCGCCAAGCAGCTCTGCCCTCTCGGAAACTCTGACCACGCCGTAGTTTCCGATAACATCTCATTCCACCCCCACTTAACCCAAAAAAAACAAACCAGCAGAATATCCTACTGCTACCAAAGAGCAGACTGGGACTCGTTCAGCGACTTCCTGTGTTACGTCCCTTAGAACAACGTTTTTAGACTTCCCGTTGAAGACTGCGCATCCGAGGTCTCCTCTTGGGTTAAGGCTGGCATCGATGCTTTAATCCTAGCCAGGAAATTTCAATTTAAATCCCACTCGTCCCCCTGGTTCTCGCCCGCTTGCTTGGTTGCTATTGCCCACCGGAATCATTTTTTCTAGCTCTATCGAAGCCACGCGTCGGACTAAAACAGGCGTCTTTTCGTCTCAGCTCGTAATAAGTGTAAAAACATACTTAACGAAGCTAAGATATTGTTTGCTGCCAGAATGAAGCAACGCATAGCATCCTGTAAGTTCGGCGCCAAAGACTACTGGCGACTCTGTAAAAGCGTGCTCAACAAGAGTAAGACCTCAATACCCCCACTAATCAATAAATTTGAGGTCCTTACCTCCTCAGCTCCACCAATTCGAAACTGAATTCGTCTGGAGTATCTACACCCGACTTCCCACCTAGAACTGAGGCTCAACTGAATGACGTCCATATTACACCCTCGCTGGTCACTAAAATAATCTCAGAACTTCACCCTCACAAAGCGAGAACAGGGGACGGAATCCCAATCATAGTCTTGAAGAAATGTGCCCCTGAACTCACCTCTGTCCTTTCTAAGCTCTACAACTTCTGCCTATCTGCTTCCTGATTTCCTGCCAGTTGGAAGTCTTCCTCTGTAGTTCCTATATTTAAGAATACTGGAGAACCCTCGGACCCTGCAAATTACCGCCCTATCAGCCTTCTTCCGATCTTTGGCAAAGTGTTCGAAGCCATTATCAACGCCGAGGTGGTTCAGCATCTCACAGCCCACAGGCTCCTCTCGGACAAACAGTATGGTTTCCGTTTCACGAGGTCTACTGCTGATATGCTAACGACCATCACCGAGTATATATACCAGGCTCTCGACAAGAGTGCCGAAGCTCGAACCGTTTGTGGCCAAGACATGCTCTCAGAAAATATTTTTGTTCAATATAACTTACATTTTTTTTATCTCCATATCTGCATTTGTTATTTATTATTTTGTGTGGTTTCTCAACCAGAATCCACAACACATATGAAACAAGATGTATAGGAAGTGAAGATTATGAGTCTATAAATAACACATAACGATTGGCCATTGACGTGATAATCATAAGAATGCTGTTCAGTGGTGCTCCCACGCTAGACTATTACAAAAGGTAGCAGTTCTTAAGAAATAAAAAAAATGTCTGAGTGGAACTTTCTCTTTACAAATTGAATAAGGATGTAAGGTGATTGATTCGGCTCAGTGGAATTAGTATATCGTTTCCTAATTCGCATGGTATCGGACTTAAAACCATCAAAACGTTTGCCAATGAAAATAGCGATAGAGTTTAAGTTTAAGTTTTGTTTAACGGTATATCAACCTCTGTGGGTTATTTAATGCCAAAAAGGTGGGGCTTTAAGCTATTTTTTATGTTCGGTTATGGTGAAAAGGTTAATTTAGTCAGATTTTAATGAAACTTTATTGTCTTTATTGTTTTTTTATTTTTTTTTTATTGATTTTTACTTTTTTATTGTTTTTTATTTTAGAAAACTGAAAATATCTTCTAGTTGTGTATTCAAAAATGTTTTGCTGAGAATATTTTTTTCCTTAAAAATGTGTTATGGTAATAATGTTTTTCCTTCAAAAATGTATATTTGTCTATTTTTATACTTTCATAGTGTTTTGACCCCAGTTTGGGGGTTAACTATTTGTCCATAGCTGGGACCTTAACAGGTGCTACCACTCCGGGTCAGAGTGGACCTGGGAACAACAACAATTAAGAGGTGGTTCCATGCTCCTCACAACCTCCCAATCAGAGGTCTTGCTGCCGGATGCAGTTTACCGTCATGCCCAGGACCGGAAATAACGATAGAGAAAGGATAAAAATAACGCTAATTCTTCCTGGGGGAAAATAACGGAGAGGTTTCTCGTTGCTTACTCCACAATTTCGGTCATTGGGAGAGTCTACCTCCTCGATATGCCGCGACCGAATGCAATAAGAACTATCCTATCCCAAAAAGGAAAATAGATGCATTCTTGCCTTTCTTGTGTCGATATCTAATGTAGATGCTTTAGTCAGTTGAGATACTAGATAACAGCTCAGTGGTATCAGGCGAGGATCGAACTCAGTACAGTAGCAACGCCAATCTAACTTATTCACATTTGTCCGACATGAGATATCCGTGATTTGTTTGGTTTAGCTTTATTTCTAAACAGGACAACGGTAGGGCGGTATTCGGCGAAGATCGAACTCACGAGTTTGTGTATGATTCGCTAAACGACCCCGTTTCTTGAAACAGTGTTCACCCATCTTCTTCATGTTCTTTCAGGACGTAGGCGATCATGGCCTTCCACGTCTACCTATCGCTGGTAGCTCTTAGCACACTTTCTTCTGTTACATCACGCAAACCCCGTTCTGCCATCGACCTGCTCAAGCCAGTCAAGTACGTTACTCGCTGTTTTCCCCTGTCTCTCCTTTCCTCTATCTGGCTTGTTAGCATCAGGTTCTCCAAGCCCTCCTTTCTCACTGCATGTCCCAGGAATTTTTACTGTCTCTTCCTGATGCTCAGTATTAATTTCATTTTGATTACATACTTTCCAAAACCTCAATAGTGCTCCCATGCTCGGTCCATGATATCAGCAGCATCTATAGAACCACATTTCAGTTGCTTCAAGTTCTTCCTTCATCTTCGATGATATTGTCCAGCATTTATTGCCATATTGAAGAACTGACATCACATAGCAAGCCATTCCTCTTTTGTTTGTTTTTAGCAAAAATTTCCTGTCTGTTAATATTCTACTCAGTTTCTGGAATGTGTTCTTCGTCATGCCAATTGAACTTCGGATATCTGTGTCGCACTTTCCGTCTTCTGTTAGAACACTTCCCAGGGTACGTATAATAAGCTTAGCAGAATGAGTTAGAAGTTAGCACTGGTGTATTACAACACGTGAATCATGACTCTCTACAACTTCCTTTCTTTTAAATCACTTAGTTATATTGTTTTACTATCCCACTCTTGTTTTGACATCCCTTTACATAATAAGCTCGTTAGGTAGCCGGCGACCAACCGCAGCTTTTGCCTTTAATATGTTTTTTGAGTGTCATATTTTCAAGTCTTCATTCCTTACCCTGGAACATGAAAAAACGCTAGATGTCTCATCACTATGTTCAATAGAGCAAGATTGATAAGCGTATAGACACTACTATTTTACCTTAGCATTGGATGTATATCTTTAATAAGCTAAGCAACAGGGCCAGAAATTTTAGATTACCGGCGAGAGACAAAATCAGTCCGCTAACAGTGGTCTAATAAACAAGCTAGCTTGATATTTTTTTTTAATCATTTCACCCCGATCAAGGCGGAAACGCCACTGATGTGCAGGGGGCTACATCAATGTAAAAAGATTAATTAGAAAAGAGTGAGGAGTACAAACTAGTTAGAAAGGAACAATAGAAAGCTGAGAAAGCAGGTGCGATGACAGATACATAGGTGGAGAGAAAGGGAAGGTTATACGGGGGTGGGGAGAGAGCTAGAGTCCAGTGGTTAGTAGATGAGTATTGACTTTGCATTTAAATTTCTGGAGGTTGTAGCCGTCAGGAAAGCAAGAATATGGGAGCGAGTTCCACAGGCGGGAAGTGCGAGAGAAGAAGCTGCAGGAGTAGAATTGTCGTCTGCATTTGGCTAACCTGACTGTGAATGGGTGGGACCCTGTTGCCAGTCTGGTTGCACGAGTAAACACCTGTTGAGGAGGCGTCAGTGACTTAAGTTCGTCTGAGCAGAAGCCATGAAAGTATTTATAGAACAGACAAAGGGAGGCCACCTTTCGACGATGGGGAAGCGAGTCGCCAGATCAGTACCTCAGCTTGACGACAATTCACAGAGGAAGAAATGCGACATTCAAAAGTTTACAACAGCTAAGGATCTCACTGAAAGACAAAAGATGACTGTTTAGATTATATTACTAACCTACGATATGGGCGTGTGCTAAAATCTTTAATAAGATTTTTCGTAAATCTCATTTCGCCGTTAGGCACTTGAGTTTGTAAATCTACGACACACTTGTATATCGTTATAATGGGGCCTCACATTAGTGAGGAGGGCCAGTGTGAAAGTGAAGCCGTTGAGAGGAAGGCTCCGAAACGGTGCACATTCTCTCCTAATGACCCCAGTTTAAATATAAATTCAAGAGGAACACAATAAAGTAAATGAAATCATATGCCGTAGAGAGGCTTGGTGGAAATGTTATTGGCATGAGGAGCATTACACATTCAGCTCGCTTCAGGTGAGTTCCAATTACTTTTCAATAAGTTACTTCTTCTCTTCCTGACCACGAGACTAAAGTTCTTATGTTACCATAATTGATTTATCAAGAAAGTGACTTCTTGATGATATCAGTTTGGAGAGGAGATTCCAGAATGATGTAACTTTTGAGAAAATACCCGAAAAACGTATCGCGAGTTGACCAGAGGCTAGTTAAAAGCAGCACTTTTAGAAAGCTCCTGGGAAAAACATCACTGATTGACCTAAAAATGGGCAGATAGATATGCTCGAGTCCGTAGAAGATTCATTATTACCAAGTGTCTTAGCGCACTGGACGTGTTCAAGCCGTTGATTAATCACGCCAAATAATGTACTCTCTCTACCAGAAAATGTAACTAAGGTCCGTTGCAACATAAATCACAGGTGGACCAAGTTAGTGCTGAACAGACACAGATGCGCGTAACTAGGTATCTCCAACAGCGAATTCTTAGCTTCCCTAGCAGACGGATAGGCTTGGAAACAGTTAGCTGCTTATTACTAAGCTTCGCTCTATGGTCACGTCACATCATGTGTCCTGTAACTCATTAGGGTTGCAGGGACAAAATATGTGTGAAATCCCGTTAATGAATTGTGAAAAAAAGTAAAATATTTAAATTTCGTCATTTTGTGTGCATTTCGTTGTCTCTGATTTGAATTTCGGTATTCGCATATATTAATCGATAAGCGATGTCTTTTGTAATTCCAGACGACTATGTTTGTAGTCTGATATGAAATTTTGTAGGATCACTTCAGTAAATAATCAACAATATTTGTTCTCATTAAAATACATATTTAAAAATTATGAAAATACGTATTGATTAATCAATTTATGAGTTTAACAAAATTTAATTTTTACTTTTTTTTTTTTTTGGAGGGTATGTTTTGGTTATAAAAGCGATCGAATGGTTTCGCAGAGTAAGTTTAAAAATTAACCATTTACCAGGGTCATTCGTTTGTTATACAAGCTGAAATTCTTCAACTGTAATTAAGTTCTAATATTTTTGCATACTTATTCCAGTATAGCATATTACAAAAAATCGTAGCGATGTTGTAACACACACACACACACAACATACGAACCGATTTATTTGTTGCCACAAATTTTAGCAGTGGTATTAGTGACGCAGCTTTGCATGTCGTCTTGGCTACATGCTATCTTTTAACAAGTGGCTACAAGAAAATTACACACATAAATATCACAACGTAAATACGTGACATATACATTCTTACATGCAGACGTCTTCTATTTTATCGTATTAAATTTATTTGACTGTATTGTAAGATAAACAAAAATGTATCGTAAAGTTAAACGAAAGGGGGTGTTTTTTGCAAAAAAAAAATTGTAATTCTTTTCTTTCAACTTGAAATAGAACTAACGCTCAAATAAAGTTATTTAAATTTGTAGAACCGTGTTGAAGATAATTTATCTTATCTTTGTCTATTTATCTATTAATGTACTGCAGCTATAACTGCAGAATTGATTCTTCGAGATGGTTTTGAATTTAGAGTTTTATCGTCTCTTCGATGGGTTGCCACCTTAATCAAGAGAGCCTAGTCAGTTGCAGGGAGATGGTGAGGGTTCCATACATTTCCCAAAGGTATTCGTGTGAAAGAGAACTTAGACGGAATTCGATATCGGGTCGTCCTTTTTATTTAAATACTAAGCGTTTTAATACATCATCTGTATTAGCTTCAAACTACCATTCTTTGGTATATTGATGGGGATATAGAGGGAAAAATGTTATAGGAAGGGGGGAAGAAGTGAGAACTGCAGTAAGGAGTTCGTTGCATCAGAAGTCAGTGTTTTACGAGGTTGGGATACATGTCCTAATTAGTAGGTGGAACAATGCCATTGAAAAGGTGGTAACTATGTTGAGAATTAGAGATGAGAACCTGTGATGTATAGCTATATCTTGATGCAAAATATGTTTGATTGCGTTCCTTATTTATTATACAATAAAATAAATTCCATTATATTTTTACCGAAACCCGTATTTTCCTTTTTTAAACACAATTTTCCATTTTTAAGTTTAGGCAATGAATTTTCATACATAGTATCTATTGATGAGGGCACCTCGAGGTGGTGCAATGGTTAGCCAGCTTGTCTCGATAAAACCATTGCAACTGAGTAGTGCCCCGTTCTTTCGGCCTTGTATCACATCTAAGCTGCGCTTAGCAATCACCATAGTATCTATTGATAATCAGAGATGTTTCAAAATCTTGCTAGGTCTGCTATTCAGGGTTCTTCTTTATTTGTTCTATTTTAATCTTTGAATTCAACAATGAATGTTTACCTAATTCTAGAGTTTATTTCAAGGGAGATATTGTATTTAAAACCTGTTGAACCTATTTTGGATAAAACGAAAATTGAATACAAAACCTTAGTAATAGTGTCCGCGATTGAAACCATTAACATTGCACTACGGCAAGCAATCATAGATAAACTGATAAATATTCATATTTGGAATTAACAGGAATTAATTTCATTGAATTTTTCGCGATAACAGTTTGATGAAATATCCAATAATGTCCAGTATCGTATTTTAGGCAGGAAAAAAATCTATAAAAGAACAAAGCAAAATAAATTTTTCAAATTATTATTCAGAAAAGATATAGCCACAAAATTGAAATCGAACGCTGATTAGTTTCTCTTGTATTTTATTAAAATATTTATAAGTTATCTCTTTAAAAAAAAATGATCAAAGCAGAGGCGCTCTTTTGGCAATTCATTACAGAAAAGTCAATGAAGATTCAGAGCTTCTCTTCGCGAAGGCATATTTAGAAGTATTACCAGGTTCGCTACACATTGCTTATTGGTGCGTTGTGTACGAAAACCGAATGCATGGTCATCAGTAAAAAGGGCAACCCAATATTCCAAATAAAGGTCGGGGATACCAGAATCAAGCAGGTACAAAATTTAAATATCTGGGAAGTGTTATAACAGAATACGGAAAGTGACACACAGAGATCCGAAGGCGAATTAGCATGGCGAAGGAAGCATTCCAATAGTTGAGTAAGGTATTAAAAAACAGGACAATTTCGCTAGAAACAAGGAAGAGAGTACTGGATTGCTACGCGCTGTCCGTCCTTCAATATGGCAGTGAATGCTAGACAATATCATCAAAGATGAAGGAAAAACTTGAAGCAACTGAAATGTGGTTCTACAGAAGAATGCTGCGAATATCATGGATCGAGCATGTGAGCAATGATGAGGTCTTGGAAATGATGGAAACAAAAATGAAATTAATATTTTAACATCAGGAAGAGACAGCTGAAGTTACTGGGACATGCAATGAGGAAAGAGGGCTTGGAGAATCTGATACTAACAGGCCAGATAGAGGGAAGGACAGACAGGGGAAAGCAACGAATAACATATTTGAAGGGCCTAATCAAGTGAATGACGGGATAAGGATTGCATGGTGTAACAGGAGAAGGCGTGCTCAGAGCCACCAGGGATAGCGAAACGTGGAAAGTCATGATCGCCTACCTCCTGTAGGGACAGGGCACATAGAAGAAGAAGAATCCTTCAGGTTTGAACTAGGTTTGACACTGGCGCTCGCATTGCTATATGTACCCTTTAATCTACAAATTGATATACTTACATTTTTTGAAACAATAACGCTGTGGGATCTTCCCTTCTTCTATAATAATGGACTTGACTTGAGTATACATATACTCCTGTCATAGTAAGGTACGTAGAGATCCGAAGGTTACCGTAAGATACCGAAGTTTTACGGAGAATACAGCATCAATAGTTCATAGTAGCTCTGGGCCCCACTCAGCTAGAATAGTATTACACATCACCCATCAGCGTCCGATGTGGATATATTAATATATATAATAGTACGGCTTCACTTCAAAGACTTGTATGCATATATATATATATATATACTAGCAGTATAGCACGGCGTTGCCCGGGTGTAATGAAAGATTTAAAACTAATCCATGATCCTGGAGCACAGACTCTTTGGACGTTGGCACTAAAGACTAAAAAGCAATAGTTGTTTCCATTTAAAGCGAAACCGGAGACTGAAAGAAAAAGAAATGGATATTAGTCAAATTTTGATTTCCTGGTATCGATATCAAATAAGTTTTTTTTCGTCATAAACTAAATTTTAAAGGCTAAATAAGTCCTCTGAGTAAATGGTATCATGGCTGAGACTAAAAACTACAATTATACCTAATTAGAGCCAAACCCGAAGCAAAAACTAAAATAAAAGGGCTGAAAAAATACAGACATACAGGCAGATAAACAGACACACACACAAACATCTTGCCTTTTATATATATATATATATATATATATATATATATATATATATTATCGATTTTCTGTACTATTGTAAGAACTTACAACTTTGAAACTTCTGAAGAGATTTTCTTATGTCTTTGTTTATGAGTGTATCAAATTTGATTAAAATCGGACTACTCCTTCTATAACCCGATTTTTTCGAATATCGATTTTCGGTATTTATTGGGAGTACCTCGACACAGAATCTAGATAAGGACACTCGTAGACGCTTATAGTACAACTGTGTAAATTTTCAAGAAAATCAGTTCAGCTGTTTCGGAGTCTATAGGTAACGGATACACACACACACACACACACACACATACACACACACACATACACACGCACACACACACACATACACACACACACATACACACACACACACATACACACACACACACACATACACACACACACACACACACACACATACACACACACACACACACATACACAGAGACAAAGTTCCACTTATAAGTAAGTTTAGATTTAGATTACGTCTTAATCGTATTCCTTGATTACTAATCTGCGTTCAAGTTTGTATCTTTACGTTTAATATACCTCTTTTTCTATCTAAATATCTCGTTTGTTGTTCATTATTTTGGGCGGTTCCTCACCCGGAATCCACAACAACTTAGAACTTGCACAGTAAAGTTTTATATAGCCTAAGATAAAAGATGAAAAGTTTGAGGTCGACTAGATATCCTATAATTAAGCCTGGCGTCAGACTATACTGAGATATGTATGTCCGGTGGATAGACGTAACGACAAACATATAGATACATTAACAAAGAACTTTTTATATAAAGACTTGTACACCCAGTAACTTCTCAGAACATAACAACACAATACAAACGATATAAAATTAACATTACTCATTCACTTTAGTTTTTACGAGACTTTCAATTGGACACATTGTGCCCTCCACATGTTTTGACTAATCTTCAAACACCTGATGAACATTCATGAACATTCTCAAATTTACAAACCTTGACAGACCAATTAAATCCTCGCCTCTGTATTTATAAACACGTTTAGCATAATAAATCCTACATTGCCTTGACAAAGTCACTCAGAGGATGAAACGTGTTGACTAAATAGAAGTTTTCCACTTTCTTTTTTATGTCTTTTTTTACAGATACATTCTACCTGAGAATATATATATATAAACTACCGGCCATAATTATAAGGAAAATACAGTGTTTTTAAAATTGATGTATTTCATACTATTTTTTAGTATTTACTGGCAAGTGAATAATTGTAAATGAAAATAGGATGATTCTTTTGTTAATACTGCACAATAACATGTGCATCAAATGAATTTGTGAATCTTTAATAATTACCTATATTGCAGTTTCATCAATGAAAGAATGAAGAAAATTTAGGCTGATTCGGACGAGTTCATCTTTGCTTCCTTGCCTTATAAACTTTTGCAAATAATAACAAAAGAACCATTCTATTTTCATTTAGAATTATCCACTTAGCAATAAATACAAAAATAGTATGAAATACATCATTTGCTTTAAAAATCTTGGGTAGCCCAATAATTATGGCCGGTAGTATATATATATATATATATATATATATATATATATATATACAGAGAGAGAGAGAGAGAGAGAGAGAGAGGTAAGTAAAACAAATCCGTTCTTTAAATTTGACACACTGGCTTCTGCTTATTCATTCTTATTGGTAGGACTATTGTGGTGATAGGATCCAATTTTCTGCTTGATCGCGCCAGTTTTCTTGTTGCTGTTACAGTGCAAACATGACTGCTCCGCTAGCGGTGTGTATCAAAGCGGAACAAACATGGTGTAAGCATGGCGGGAGGCCATGCTTACACTGTGACAGCAGCAAGAAAGCTGATGTCACCACAATACTGTCAACTATAAGCACGCATGAGCAGTGTTACAAATCTAAAGGTATGTTATATTTAAATTTTTAACTTAAATATAAATATATATATATAGAGAGAGAGGGGGAGAGAGAAAGAAAATATGTGTGTGTGCGTGCGTTTGTGTGTGTGTGTATGTGTGTGTGTGTGCTAGCGTGCGTGTCCGTCATGTCCAGTATGTCCTTGTGCGTGTCGCAGTGCAAAAAAAGAACAAAAATTTGTCCAAGACTACCAATTTAAAACCGTAAATCTAAATTTCATGTTAACCACGATTTTCAGACGAGAAACAATGTTATTTATCTTAATGTCGCGGCTAGCGTGAAAAAAATCGGTGACCCTTGACGTATTTGTGTTTCTTTTTGTTGTAAACTCTCGAACTGGATTTGGTTTAGGCAAGATATTTGGCACTGTACGTTTTTGATGAGGTATGTATCTGTTCCTTTCTTTTTCTTTCTATTCCGTTTTTTTTGTCCGATTTGGTAATCGATAGGCTTGTTTAAGCCCTTACCCTTCACCTTTGGGTAGTTGGCTTATCCTCTCTGTCTCCTATCTCTTTCTCTCTTCCGATACAGACATACATATCGCTATATATTCACACGTATATATTCTCCAACGTTTTCCTATACAAGAAGCTGGAATCGGACTCTGGGCAATGTCTGGCAGAGAACTGGAACAAAATAATAATTTTCCAAACATAAGTAGTTATTATTTCTTTATGGCAAAGTATACGTTGCGATTTGAGAGTTAGTCGCAGAAAAAAAAAGATCGAAGCCATTGATAGGTGCTGTTCGTGAGATATCCAAAGGTTGAATGGCTTCCATGAAATTGGCCTGGTACCAACGGAGGGGAAAACGCTTGTCGGTAACATCAATAAACCCAGCTGGCATCAGTAAAAATGAAACATAACCGAAGTAAATCTTACGAATCGCAGAGTCTTCAGAAGACCAATAGATCGTTACGATTCTGTTGTGAAAATTGGTGGTACTAATAGGCCAGACACGTTGGTATGTTTTCTGCTACCACAATAATATATATATATATACATATATATATATATATATATATATATATATATATAGATAGATAGATAGATAGATAGATAGATAGATAACAGATATAGTTAGATAGATAATGAACACAAATAGATAGATAGAAAAATAGATAGATAGATAGATCATGAACAGGCATAGATAGATAGATAGATAGATAGATAGATAATGAACAGGCATAGATAGATAGATAGATAGATAGATAGATAGATAGATAATGAACAGGCATAGTTAGATAGAAGATAGCTAGCTAGCTAGCTAGCTAGCTAGATAGATAATGAACAGGCATAGATAGATAGATAGATAGATAGATAGATAGATAGATAGATAGATAATTAACAGAGATAGATAGATAGATAGAAAGAAAGAAAGAAAGAAAGAAAGAAAGGAAAGAGATCAGTAACATGTCTATTAGAAAAACCTTTTTGTAGTTGATGTCAGAACGGGATTCTCAGTTTATGATCTGAATCTGGATTTTTAAAGTTGATTTTAGATAGCAGTGTCTAAATTGGAACAATAGCGTAAACACTTTTCTAGTTAATATTAAAACAGTTTGGGACAAATATGGATAAATTTGGAAGTGTACGAATAGGGAATTATATATATATATACAGTACTGTGCAAAAGTATTAGTACAAGAAGTATTTTATCTTTTACGTGGCATGTTGATAGAAAATAAACAATTTAATTAAAGTGATTTTATTTGATTTACTAAACAAATAAGAAAAAATACTGCTACAAAATAAATTTAATATTTAGTATAATAGCCTTTTTTTTATCACTGCCTTTATTTTATCAGGCATTGACATCACAAACTTCTTTAATGTATCTAATGATATCTGCTGCCAAGCAGCTTGTATTTGTTCCCAAAGTGTGTCTTGCAAAGTAACATTAGATTTCTCAATTCGAGAGGTGGGGAATAAGAAAAAAGTCAGTCATATCCAAGGATAATAGAATATTAAGTAGTTTCAAAATACCTTTTTTAATAGAAAATTGGGAAAATTAAATATAACTTCATTTTAATACATTTCTTTTACACCTATTTTTAAATAATCAATATTTATTAGCAATTTACTTTGCTTTTCAGACTGTATTTGAATTTTTGTGAGATTTTTAGGAAAATCACCCCTGTCCGAATATTTTTGTACACTACCGGTAGTGTGCAAAAGTGTTAGGACAGGGGTGATTTTAAAGTTTATTTTGATGCCTCATAAAAGCTAAAATAATTCTTGTGCTATTACTTTTGCATCGTACTATATATATATATATATATATATATATATATATATATATATTATTAAAATACTTTAATCCAAACGGAAAAGTAGGAAGGTAAATCCCAAAAACCTGATCCTAATTAGTATTAAAATTTTAATATTAAAAATGATACAGGAGGAGAGCTCATTTCCACTTTTATTCTAATTTTTTCCATTTTAAAATATTACGGTTGCTGAGGAGATGTGAAGTCTCTTTTAGAGATTTCATGTTGAAATGTTCATTCAACATTTATTTTTGAATATTGAAAATTTATTTTATTATATATATATATATATATATATATATATATATATATATATGCAGGTTTTATTCATAGTCATGATGCTTAAGTTTTTTATGTAATTTTTCATGTGATTTTATGATTCTTTCTCTTAATGATATAAATTATATTATAATTATCCAAATGTTTTGTTTATCCGTGCGCTTTTCGCTATACTTTTAACAATTTTCGAGGATGAATGTTATATTACGTGTAACAGATGTAAGTGGTGTTAGTCATCTGTAGAGTTGTGGTATGTGTTATGTACCAAACACGTTAAGCATGTTGTTAGCGTGTTCGTAGTCGATGTCATCGGTAAAACCACATGTACTAATGTTTTCTATATTTATTAAATATATACAGCGAGGATATCCTGAGAGCCCTAGAAGTTATGCCAGCATTCGTCATCGGGGGCCACAGTTTAAACAATATAAGATACACAGATAATACAGTGCTGATAGCAGACACAGAAAGAAAATTACAAGACCTCCTACAGAAGGTAGCTGAAGAGAGTGACAAGAAAGGACTACAAATAAACTGCAAGAAAACAGAATGCATGATCATCAGCAAAATGGGCAATTACAGGTGAGATACTCTAAAATCAAAAAGGTACAGAATTTTAAATACCTAAGAATTGTTCTAACAGAAGACGGAAAGTGCGACACTGAGATCCGAAGGCGAATTGGCATGACGAAAGGAACATTCCAGAAGTTGAGTAAAGTATTAAGAAACAGGAAATTTCACTAGAAACAAAGAGGAGAGTACTGGGTTGCTATATGATGTCGGTTCTTCAATATGGCAGTGAATGTTGGACAATATCTTCGAAGTTGAAGGAAAAACTTGAAGCAGCTGAAATGTGGTTCTACAGAAGGATGCTGCGGACATCATGCATCGAGCATATGAACAATAACGAGGTTTTGAAAAGGATGAAGACGAAAAGAAAATTAGTACTGAGTATCAGGAAGTGACAGCTAAAGTTCCTGGGACATGCAATGAGGAAGGAGGGATCGGAGAACCTGTTACTAACAGGCCAGATAGAGGGAAAAAGAGACAGAGGAAATCAGCGGATAACATATTTGAAGGACCTCAAGAGGTGGATGACGGAACGAGGGTTGCATCGTGCAACAAGAGAAAGCGTGCTAAGAGCCACCAGGGACAGGGAAAAGTGGAAAGCCATGATCGCCTACGTCCTGAAAGGACATGACACATAATGGAAAAAGATAATCAAGTTAGATTAACAATGGAAACTAAATATGGTAAAGATACTAAAATTGTGGCAGGAGAAAAAAACAAATTAAATATCTTAATTACAAATCATGTAATTATATACATTTACTAGCAGTATAGCCCGGCGTTGCTCGGGTGTAATGAAAGCTTTAAAACTAATCTATGACCCTGGAGCTCACACTCTTTGGACGTTGGCACGAAAGACTAAAAAGCAATAGTTGTTTCCAGTTAAAGCGAAACCGTAAACTGTGAAGAAAAATGAATGGATGTAAGTCAAATTTTGATTTCCTGGTATCGATATAAATTTTCTACACAATTCTAAGACCTGCAACCTTAAAGCTTCTGAATATCGTTTCTTATGTCTTTATCTATGAGTGTATCAAATTTGATTAAAATCGGACCACTCCTTCTATAACCCGATTTTTTCGATTATCGATTTTCGATATTTATCAGGGCTACCTCGACACAAATTCTAGCTAAGAACACTCGCAGACGCTTATACTACAACTGTGTAAATTTTCAAGAAAATCGGTTCAGCCGTTTCGGAGTCTATAGGTAACGGATACACGCACAGACAAAGTTCCATTCATAAATAAGTTTAGATTATATATATATATATATATATATATATATATATATGTGTGTGTGTGTGTGTGTGTGTGTGTGTGTGTGTGTGTTTGTGTGTGTGTGTATATGTGTGTATGTAAATGTGTGCGTGAGATACAAAATAAAATAAATGTTTGAGAACAACAAAATATGGATTTATTTTTGTGTAGCCAACATTATAATGTTTCGGTTGTTATAACCATCATCAGGGCTTTTAATTATTATTGTGAAGATTTTTTTGTTGTTACGACATGTGAATAGATTTAGAAATGTGATGAACACTTAAAATTTTATGGCTGTTTACAAGTATTGCAGTAAACTATGACATCAGTCACGAAATATTTATAGCCTTTTGGGATTTGAAAAATTTGAGATGAAATTTAAATAGGTCGCTGAAAAGTTTGTGTATGTTTTTGTTTAGTTGTATATATGTGTACTGCAATGTGCTGTGATCCAGCGAAAGAGATCTGTCTGCAGATGACTATATATATATATATATATATATATATATATATATATATATATATATATATAGTAATTATAGTAATAATACCAATAGCAACAGAACTAATTCTGTCAAGACTAGCAATAATTAAACTACAAATGAGATCGTCTTGAAACCCACCGGGAACTAACCCAGCGGGAAAAGAAGGGGTAGAAAAAAGAAACAAACGAAATACCTGAACAAAAAGTCAAGCATTCGTAAGAAAGAAAAAAAAAACGATGACGAAAACCTTAACAATAAAGATCTCAATACGAAAGCAGAGCACACAAAGCACTCAAGGCGAAAGTAGAGCAAACAAAATCGAAAATCTAAGAGTGAGCCAATAACCTACTGCGGTTTCGCTTCACATCTCGTCAAGGAAAATTGGCTAAAGACTTAGAAATTATGCAGCATATATGTAGAATTTCAGCTTAAACAAAGAAGACGCCAAACTCAAGAAAAAGCGAAAACGTGGTAGGTTATTGGCTCACTCTTAGATTTTATATACATATACATATATATATACATATATATATATATATATATATATATATATACATTATATATATATATATATATACATATACATATATATATATATACATTATATATATATATATACATATATATACATATATATATATATATATATATATATAGAGAGAGAGAGAGAGAGAGAGAGACATACACAGATATGAACAGATATAATCATACTTGTATATATATAAAGAGAGCAAATGGATGAACAGACTGTATTTTTAGATAAAAACTAACAGATACATAGTAACGGAATTACAAAATCTGGTCTGAGAAATAAATGCAAAAACATTTCCGAATGAATTATTGAAAATATCACTGGTTTTCCCTTTTATTGCCTGTCTGTAATTGAGGCGAGAATGGACAAATAAATGATAAACATTTTCGCTTTTCATTGACTATTTCCATACCAAAAAATATTTTTCCGACTTGGAAGAAATTTTTAGTGACAGCGTTTTAAAATATGTTCTATATACATTACACTAGAATGATTTATGAAATTATTATGGGGTTGGCTTGTAAATCACGAAGACTCTCAGAAAATATTGAGTGCTTGATCAAATATCAAAGGTATTTATAAGATCGAGCGAAACTCCAGAATATACAGTAAAATTCTCATTTCGCCAATAATTTCCGAAGATATACGATGAGATCAAAGGAGGTAACGATGCAAACAATTTATTTAATCACCTTGCCGTCAAATAGTTATTTATGGACTCGACTCACTGTGCGCTAGATGCTTGCTATATATATATATATATATATATATATATATATATATATATTAGTGTACCAGTGCCTTAAGAATGATTGGTGATAAAGTTTTAATATTGAGAAGCAATGTAACAAGATTTTGATCTAATCAGAGATTCGATAAAGCAAAGATCAGATTTCACAAAATAGACGCCAATTGATCGTTGACTTTATTCGTTTCATTTATAGTGGTATCCATTGTTATGATTTTTGACAATATAAACCGCTTTTTTTTTCTCAATGTCTCTCCATGATGAAATGCGGTTTGTTTAAAACAACCTATAAACTTATCTCAAGATCAATATTTATGACGATCACTTAAAATAAATGCTCGTAAAAAAAGCCTTGAACAAATTAGTCTCTCTATCTAAGAAGCATTACACCAAACTTCTAAATAAATAATAACACAACAGTATTATTGTGATAGCACCCCCCCCACACACACACTATTTGTTGCAATCACATACGTGCAAATACGATGGGAAAAGGTATGAATCCACGCCTTTACTTCAGCTATGAGTTAAATAACAGGACAGATAGGGTTCTATAGCGTTGGCTAGCAAAAAGCCTATGCTAATTTACTTCGGGAAAATCTTCTGCTCAGTCGCTCATGCTTCTTTCAAGACATTATCGCCCAAGCGTCTATCATCATGTCACTTAACTGACTAGTATATATATATATATATATATATATATATATATATAATGACTGTTCACTCATATTCGTGGCAGCCCATCTACTGGGTCGGCTAGCCAATCTTCACTGTAGACGCTTCCTCATGTATAATTGTGTTTGTTCCACCCCCATAGAGCCCACCTGCGGCTTATATTGCAACTATGGTGAACAAACCTTAGCGTTATTTACAAACACACACACATACACACACATATAAAAATGTATATATAGTTATGTAAATTAATAAATATGCATTGTAAGAAGGGTGTACATATGTATTATATAATTATTCAGATGTGTACAAAACAGTGGTCAATGTATGAACAGATCTGTATAATATATATATATATATATATATATATATATATATTATACAGATCTTTATATATATATATATAGTGACTTACATTAAGTAAGAGATAAGTATCTATCTATCTATGTCTCCGTCCGTCCGTCCGTCCGTCCGTCCGTCCGTCCGTCCGTCCTTCCTTTCCTTCATTACTTCCTTCCTTCCTATCTATCTATCTATCTATCTATCTATCTATCTATCTATCTAATTTATGTATGTAATTCATCAATGTACATATGAAGGTACATATATGTATAGTATTATTATTCAGGTGTTAATAAAATAGTGCTCAATGTATGAACAGTTTTGTATTATATATATATATATATATATATATATATATATATATATATATTTCTGTTTTTTTAATTGGAGCAGATAAACCAAACTATCGCCCGGTTTCACACTCCACCCACGTCTATTGAGCAGGAGTAGAGACTCACCCCTTGTTCCCTGTTTAGGATGTGGTTTCCGGCTTTCTCTTTTCTCTCCTCAGACCTCAGTATTGGTGCTTCCGTGGTTTTCCTGCGATGTGTCTGGTTGGTGGCAACATCTCATCATTGTGAGGGTACCGGGTTGGCAGTTTCCTGGTTGCTGCTTCCGACTGGTAGTTAGAAGCCCTACCTCTTGCGTAGCGTCAAGAGCAGCTGCTCTGATCAACAGTTGTATAATATCGGGGTTCTTGTAGTGACATGTCGCGCATGGATAGGTGTCCCTGCATGCGCTTTCCGTGAGCAACTCTGAGGCCACACTTTGTTACAGCCCGAGCCAGTTTCCCTCCCAGCACAGATCGTGGATAATGACCGCCTGTATCCTCTACTCTAGGTCCCTCCCTATCAACAAAACATAACATGATAAACAAAATCAGAAAATATCCTAAACCAGCCAAACTCAAACCACCAAAATCCCTAAACTTTTCCTTTACTAATATCTGGGGCATTCGTACTAACTTTCCTAGCGTAGAAGCTTTCCTCCAAGAAAAGTCCCCTGACATCCTAACACTCTGTGAGACTAACCTCAACTCATCAATTCTCTCTTCTGACTTCTCCATCCCTGGTTATCTCCCCCTCTGAAGGAAACATTCCACTGTCCACATGCATGAACACCTCCCTATAGCTAGGGTGACATCACTCAGATCTACCACCAATATATATGTCTCCGTCTGTCTCTTCTCAGTTCGGTTAGTTAACTTTTCTTTCTTTACCGTTCTCCTTCCTTTCCTGACTTCTCCCTTCTAGATAGCATTGCTGACAACATAGATAAGGCTATTTCCTACCACCCATTCGCTCACATATTTGTATTCGGAGATCTTAACGCCCATCATTCTGAGTGGCTTAAAGACTCTATTACTGATTCAGCGGGCATCCACGCCATGAACTTTGCTATTTCCCAATCCCTTACGCAAGTGGTGGACTTCCCCACTCGTTTTCCAAGCATTCCCTCTGGACACTCCTCGCTAATAGATATATGCTTTACCTCTGTACTGTCAATCTCGCAGCTTTGCCCTCTCGGCAACTCCGACCATGCTGTTGTCTTTCTCAATACTTCTTTCCACTCTCACTCCCCCCAGGAGCCTTCTACCTATAGGACCTCCTAATGCTACCAAAAAGCTGACTGGGACGCTTTTCGCTATTTCCTCTGCGACGTCCCTTGGAGAAAAGTGTTCGACGTCCCAGTTGATGAGTGTGTCTCTGAGGTTTCGTCATGGGTGAAAGCTGGCATTGATGCCTTCTTACCTACCAGGAAGTAATGTCTAAACCTCATTCCTCTCCGTGGTTCTCTCCTGCCTGTTGGGCCGCCATTGCCCACAGGAACCATTAGTTCCAACTATTCCGAAGACAGTCATCTGATCACAATAGGCACCTATTCAAGTCTGCTCGTAATGAGTGCAAGAGAATCCTGAATGATGCCAAGTGGTTATTTGCTGAGAGAATGAGACAACGCATAGCTGACCGCAAGTGCGGCTCCAAGGACTATTGGCCGTTATTTAAACGGGTGCTGAACAATAGCAAATTCTCAATACCTCCATTAAACAATGAATTTGAGGTTCTCACGTCATTTGTAGACAAAGCTGACTGATTTGCTCGCAGATTCTCATCCAAATCCACATTTGACTCATCTGGAGTACCTTCACCCGACTTCCCTATTAGAACTGAGGCTAAACTGCACGACGTATATATTATCCCGACAGTAGTATCCCGAGTAATTTAAAAAAAATTGACCCCCATAAGGCGAAAGGTGGCGATGGAATCCCGGCGATAGTCCTTAAGAAATGTGCTACTGAACTCTCCTCTGTCCTCTCTAAACTGTATAACTACTGTCTTTCTACTTTTTGTTTTCCTGCATGCTGGAAGTTCTCTTCAGTCGTTTCTGTATTTAAGAACTGTGATGAACCTTCGGACCCATCAAAATATTGCCCTATCAGTCTTCTACCAATTTTCGGGAAAGTGTTCGAGGCCATAATTAATGCTGAAATAGTTCAACATCTTACTGCCCACAAACTCTACTCTGACAGGCAATATGGCTTCCACTTTGCCAGGTCCACAGCCGACACGCTAACAACCGTTACATAGTACATGCTCCAGGCCCTTGACGAGTCAGGAGAGGCTCGTGCTGTTGCTCTGGATATCTCCAAGACTTTTGACAGGGTTTGGCACTCTGGGCTTCTATGCAAGCTACGGTGTTACGGTGTTACCGGAGGCTTACTTGATCTAATCCAGTCTTTCTTAAATAAGCGCAAAATGAAGGTGGTTTCGAATAGGCATGCTTCTACATCCTACAGCACAAACGCTGGTGTACCTCAGTCCTCTATCCTGGACCCGACGCTCTTCCTTATTTTCATAAATGACCTCCCAGATGAGATCAAGAGCCAAGTAGGCATCTACGCAGATGACACCACAATTTACTTCCGCATCAGTAAGAAACCCGTAGTGGCGGACAAATATAATCTCGCTGCTGACCTTGAACGGGATCTACCCTCTGTGGCGAATTGGGGCAAGAATTGGCTTGTCAATTTTAATGCGACTAAGACCAAACTGCTGTCTGTCAATCATCACTGGCGACCTCTCCTGTCTCCCATAAGCATGGACCAAGCGTGTCTCCCTGAGAGCAATACACTGCGCCTCCTCAGCCTTACCCTCTCTTCTGATCTCAAATGGAACCACTACATTGAGTCCATAGCTAAATCCACTGCTGAGAAGGATGGGTCACTACGTAAGGGCCAGGATGTTTTTCCCGCCTGAATCCATCCTGCATATATACAAATCAACCATTCGTTCGTGCATGGAATACTGCTGCCATATATGGTCAGGCGCCCCTGCTGTTCATCTCAGTGTTCTCGACAGGCTCCAAAGGAGAATCAGCAATGTGATAGGTACCGACTTGGCGGCTTGACTACAGCCACTTCCCCACCGACGAGTTGTGACCTCCCTTTGTCTTTTCTATAAATACTTTCATGGCTTCTGCTCCAACGAACTTAAGTCACTGGTGCCTCTGCAACAGTTGTTTACTCGTGCAACCAGATTGCTAACTGGGTCCCACCCATTCAAAGTTAGATTAACCAAAAGCAGATGACAATTCTACTCCTGCCTCTTTTTCTCTCGCACTTCCCGCCTGTGGAACTGGCTTCCATATTCTTGCTTTCCTGACGGTTACAACCTCCAGGATTTTAAATGCAATGTCAATACGCATCTATTAACCACTTGACTCTAGTTCTTTCACCACCCCGTATATCCTTTCCTTACTCTCCACCTTTGCAACTGTCATCACACCTGTATTCACATCCTTCTCTTGCTCCTTTCCAGCTGGTTCGTCTTCCTCTTCACTCTCTTCTACATAATCTTTTTACTCTTATGTAGCCCCCTGCACATCAGTGGCATTACCGCCTTGCTCGGGGTGATATGATTAAAAAAATATCTTAAGTCTATGGCACGACTCGGAGTTTTATGCGTTATGCAATCATCATGTGCATATTTCAAACTGACAGTTTAATACATTTGAATTTATGTTCACTCGATATTGATGGGAATTACATCTTATAAATCTTGAGATTTTAAATAAAAGTAAGATAAAATTAAAAAAAAGAAAAAGTAAGAAGTAAAATTTAGAATAAAAATTAAAAATTAAACAATGTAAGGAGCAAAAATAAAAGGGGATGAAATCATAATTTTTAAAATTATTATTACGGGGTAAAGAAAGAAAGAAAGAAAGAAAGAAAGAATAGGCAAACGTAAAAGAGGAATCTATATGAATTTGTGTCTAAGAATTTAAATAAGTATTTTATTTTATGACAGCATGTGATCATTAAATTACCTTTTTTATTAAGCAAATTTGGATTCTTGATATGGTTTAAGATGACAAATTTTTCAAAAAGGCATTGATTACATTTATCTCCTTTTCCATTGTAAAGTTTGGATTTAGCAACTATATTCCAAGTAATAATTGGGTTCTTTTCTTACTGTTATTTTTTTTCAATTTCTAATAATGTATGTTTGAAGCAGTACTTTTGCTGTATTTACTGTTGTTTAAAGACAACACGTGGTTGTTAAATCTTTTTTCCACCTGTTAGAAGTACTTCCAAAGTAAACTTAACATCATTATCATCCGAATGAATTCGAGCTTTATAAACAATACTTTCGGACATGCATTGGCCATTCAATGGGCAGGTTCTATTTTTTTGGCAGTTGCAATTATTTTTAGAAGGTTCATTTTTGCTATTAGTTGGGTGACGGATGTTGTTTATGTGGGTCAAATATTTATTTGATATCATAGCATTATGTCGTGAAATATATTTATCTAAGTTTTTAACGCAACTATAACTAACTTTGACATTGATTTTGTTGAAGATTGGTTTTTATTCCATTAAAAACAAGGTAGGCAGAAATAAGCAGAAACCACGTAAACGTAAGATTATTTGGTTTAACCCACCCTTCAGTCGTAGCGTCTAAACAAACATTGGTAAACTATTCCGTAACTTAATTCACAAACATTTCTTCCATTCACCCACACTAGAAAAAAAATCTTCATATTGGATTGAAAATAATTCATCAAATTTGAATGCTTCCAAAACAAAGCTGCTCTCTATTAACCATCATAGAAACCCGCTCCTACCCCCACACTTAGCATGGATCAAGTGGAATGACTATACTGAATCCATAGCTAAATCAGCTGCTAAGAAGGTCGGATTACTGTGCGGGGCCAGGAAAGTTTTCCCCCTTCTGAATCCATCCTGCACATGTATAAATCTACCATCCGCCCATGCGTTGAATACTGCTGCCACATCTGGTCGGGTGCCCCTGCTATTCACAAAATACAACGGGAAATCTGTAATGTGATCGATACCGACTTGGCAGCCCGGCTGCTGTCACTCTCTCCCCGGCATGACGTGGCTTCCCTGTGCCTCTTCTATAAATACTTTCACGGCTTTTGCTCCAATGAATTTAGCTTACTGGTGTCCCATATGTATCAATTTACTCGAGCTACTGGAATAACAACTAGGTCCCACCCTATTACATTGAAACCGATAAAATGTAACCGCAATTTCTACTCCAACAGCTTTTTTTCTCGCACTTCTCGCCAGTGGAATACCCTCCCGTATGCCTGCTTCCCCAACATCTACAATCTCCAGGAATTTAAATGTAAGGTTAATAGACATCTCCTATCTCATTAACTCACATCCATTCTCTCAACTTCTTTTCTCCATCCACTCCAGCCCCATTACACTGGTATTCTCATCCGTCTATTACCCTCCTTCTGACATCCCCTATAACTAAACCCTCGTTCTCATCACTTTTCCCTATATAACCCCCTGCCCAACAGTGGCAGTTAAACTATCTTGCTTGGGGGAAAATGATTAAAAAAGCAACCCAAAAAAACATGTAGACGATTATCAATTCTACCAAGACCGGAAAGTGATGACTGAGCAGCTTTTCACTCTGATCTGGCTTTTGTAAAGATACCAGGAAGAGTCGGGTACTGACTGGAGTTGCGCAAGGAACCAACCTGTTTTTTTTTTTCAGCAACTTGAGTGATAAATTACATTAGGTTGGTTAGGAAGTCCTGACTCACTTAATCGGCTTAGCACTGGTTGATGGGATGACGCTCCAACAACTTTCACAAGATTAGGGCTGCTTTCGAAAGATTCAACTTTCAATGCTGCCACTAAAACCTCGCTGTCAAAAGTTGATGGTCAGCTAGAACGTTGTTGAATGTCAACGCTAAGATCCCCGATGATGAAACATCTGTATCATCTCCAAAACCTTCGACTGGCGTACTCTGCCTTCACACACACACACACACACACACACACACACACACACACACACACGTATATATATATATATATATATATATATAATTATTATATATATATATTATATATTAATTATTATATATATATATATATATATATATATATATATATATAATTGTTAACTAGTATTTGGTCATAATTCAATTAGAACAGAAAACAGTTGTATTAAAAGTGCTCAATACATATATAGTGTAGAGCTTTGCAATACTTTTTATTTAGAAGCCAGTGGTTTATATAACTTTCTTTTCAACCATTCGGTATCATCAGGTGTTGTATAACAGCTGATTCTCTCTTTCTCTCACTCATTGTCGCTCTCTCTCTCTCTCTCTCTCTATATATATATATATATATATTAGTTTTAGTGCAAAGAATTTGTCATGTTAACTGAGCAGGTTCATGCCGACTTCGATGTTTCATAAGGGCACCGTTATGATGTCTTCACTCATAGAGGTTATTTTTTCTTTTTGCTAAAGACATCATAACGTTGTCCTCAATATATTTCCCTCATAGTAGGTCTTGTAGAAAGTCTTCTCTTGTAACATAAACGAAACAAAACTATAATGCACTTACTTTCAAATTCATTTCTGTCGAAAAAAAAAATGAATTTGGGGCCTACACAAAGAAAAGTAACTGCATAGAAGCAATCAACAACCACAGCGTAGGGCGGCTGGTAATCGAATGAGTAAGGACGTGCTGGCTAACTGGCTAACCTAACCTAATGTTGATGTTGCTCTATAAGGTTTTGTTGTTTTCTTTCTATTCTCTAACTGAATCTATCTATCTGGCCAACCTAGGATATACAGTTCCCCATGACTTTTGGTGCAAAATTGCTAGCTTGGGATATAGAGGTATTGAAACTTATAACCATTGCTTCCACTGGCTGTCACAGCTAGTTCCAAAAAGCGATCAGCTTCTAGGCTATGGTTCCGACCATTTGTGAAATCGAAGTAGTATTGCGGGTAGCTACGACACGATACCAGGCTCTAATCTCATGACTTTTGGCACGTCAATATATATTACCGGATATCAAAGAGTGAAGTCCTTTCCTCTCAAAAGACAATTATGTGGACTGCTTTATCTAAATAAAGAGAAAGAAAAAACAACAGAAAGTTGCCCACATATGCACACATACAAAAGAAAGGGTTTGATAAAAGAACTGTAGCTTTGCGCTTGACCAAAACATAACAGTTGATAACGTTCATTGATCTAGTTGATTTAATTACTGATAGTTGGTTTATTTTTTAATTGAACAATGATTGTCGGGAAGAGGTCAACAACCACAAAATGGACCGGAGAAGAAGCGTTGCTGATGGATTAGTGTCACTTTGGAAGCGTAGATTTGACTCCTTGGAACAAATTCCTCGCATTGATGTCAGATTTCGGAATTAATCTCCAAGAATTTCTTTTTTCTTTTTCTGACGCTCAGTCGACGTCGAAGTATCAATCAAATAAATCTGGAAAGAGGATCTATCTATCTATCTATCTATCTATCTATCTATCTATCTATCTATCTATCTATCTATCTAGCAAAGTTTGTTCATATCTATCTATCTATCTATCTATCTATCTATCTATCTATCTATCTATCTATCTATCCAGCAAAGTTTGTTCATATCTATCTATCTATCTATCTATCTATCTATCTAGCAAAGTTTGTTCATATCTATCTATCTATCTATCTATCTATCTATCTATCTATCTATCTATCTATCTAAATTTGTCAAAGTTTGTTCTATCTATCTATCTATCTATCTATCTATCTATCTATCTATCTTTTCATTCACTTAATCTTAACCAAACGATCCATCTATTTTTGTCACTTTATCTCTCTCTTAGTACGTCCATCTCTCTCTCTCTTTCTCTCTCTCTCTCTCTCTCTCTATATATATATATATATATATATCACCGCAAGTTTATATCTATCTGGTAAATGTATTGCACATTCATAAGATTCTAATGCATACCAAAATACCACCGTATTAAGAAATATATTTCTGATTTATTAAATATACGTACATCCCGGATATATATATACATATATATATATATATATATATATATATATATATATATATATATATAATTACGATTATATATATATATAATTATATGCATGGGTTATTGTGAGTTTGGCAGTTGCCTGAAAACCTTAATACCGAAGCTGTTTATTCACTCGTTCCTCTGTCCAGTTTTAGTTCATGCATTAAAAAAATCCTCAATCAGTGAAGCAGATATGCCAACATATCTCACTTCCGCATCCTTTACTTTCTTTTCAAAACTTGACGCACCTCATGTGAAGACTTCATCGACTTAAGCAGAAAGGTTGCATGGAAAGTATTATCAGTCGTGCTGGGAGTGGAGCTGCAACTATATCGATTAGTTTTCGAATTCAGTAGAAAACTAGTTTGCTAATCGATTTTACACATTAAAATAATACCAATAATCTTTTTTTTAAAGATATTTTATGTAGTATCTTTGACATTTGCATTTGTTAGGTACTATCAGGGTAAGCAAGAGAAATTGGCGAATCGGTTTCTAATTCCAACTGTTTTTCGATATGTTTTTTTCGCACAAATATTCGTGGGAAATGTAGGAGAGCATCTGTTCCCTACAATCTATGGGTTAAATACCGTGGTTGCATTGAGGCAAAAACCTGAATTTAAAAGTTATCTTTCTTTCGAAATCCCATTGCAGTTAATGTGTTAGTGATTATGTTTTTGAGAGTTTTTCATCTTATTATTATGTATTTGGTTGCAATAGCGTAAGTTAATAGTGTTATGTTTATTTTGATGTACACCATTATTATTAATATTATCAATATTGTTAGATCTATTGTTAAGTTTGTTGAGATACATCTTAATTTGCTGATCAATAACGGAATTAGGAAATCCATTATTGACAAGTGTTTGCTTAATGTTATGTAATTCTTTATAAAATATGGATTTTGAAGAAGATATCATTTGTGTGCGTTGAAGTAAGTTTTTTTATAGCAACTAACTTATATCGTTGAAGGCATTCACTATTATAATTAAGAAGACACGAGTTTATGCTAGTTGATTTCCTATATAGAGAAGTAGTAAATCTATGTGTGTTAGAATCAATGAATACATTAAGGAATGGGATTTTCCTATTAATATTAAGTTCTAATGTAAATTTGAGGACGGTGTGACTTTCAGATTTGTTTTTAAATTGTGTAATTTGATCGACATTCTTAGCTAAAATGAAGATGTCATCTATGTATCTTACATATATAGAGGGTTTATTGCCGTCAATAATTATTTTATTTTCTAAATTTATCATATAATACTTAGAAAAGAGGGAACCTAAAAGAGATCCCATCGCAATACGATCTATTTGAGTATAAATATTATCTAAGAGGTCATAAAAGGGTACTTGTGTGGTGCATGCTAATAATATTATTTTTTAATATAGTGGGTTTAATATTGATTGATGGGAGAGTAACATGATTGTATACATCGCGGATAATGATGTAAATCGTTTCATGAACGGGAGCATTAGTGAATACGTTTTGGACATCCAAAGATGCAATTATTTGATTGTTAGGTTTCACGGAATAACGAATCTGTATAAATTCATTTGTAGAGTTAATACTATATTTACTAGGAAGGTAGGGAGTAATTAGTTTGTTAAGTGTTTGGAAAGGTTATATATTGGTGTGGGTATTTGTGAAATGACAGGTTGGAGGAGATGATCTTTTTTATGGATTTTTACATTTACATAAAGGTAGCCGGGCTGATTATTAATATGTTTTTTTAAGTTGGGAGGTGGTATTACTAGTTAGTTTTTTAAATTTATTGTGATCGTCCAGAATGGCCTGTAATTTGGAGTGATATTCAAGTTTGTTTAAAATAACAAATGCATTGGTTTCATCAGCACGTTAGATAACAATATTTTTGTTATTTTTTTAGATGTGTGACTGCTTTTAATAAAGGCGTATTGATAATATCATTAGGACTTCTATGGTAACGGTATTTGATTGATTCAGCTTTGAGTAAATCTTTTAAGCCTACCTGTGTAGTAATATGGTTGTCTTGTTCGAGTTGAAGTATTCGTTAGTATAAAGCTTCAATTTCTATTTGTTTAAAGATTGGGTTAGGTTTCTGTGCGACATGAAAATTTGGTCCGAGATTAAGGGATTCTATTTCATCTGGAGTGAGTTGGTAATCCGATAGATTAATGAAGTTGTCATTGATGCTTGGTAAAAGTATTTTTCCTTTATATAATTTGTTTAGCTTTTTGTGGATGACTTGTTTATGGGATTCATGTTCCTTTTGTGTTGTACTGTATAATAAATCCAATATTTCCTTGAATTATTCATTTATGGTAGAAGACTATAAGATTAATTTAATACGTACAATTTCAGTGTTGATTAGTTGTAATTCCTGTTTGGCTGTGTGTATTTGCCGTTTACTGAGGTTCTATTGAAATTGAATCAAGTTAGCCAAACGCTTAGTACCAACTTAATAAAAAATTATCCAAATGTTGGAGAATTTTTGTCTTTATTTTCACCTGAAATTAAAGCCAAAATACGATGTTTAGAACGACTCATGATTAAACATAATAGATATTCATTGTCTCTTATATATAACAGTATATGTTTAGAAAATCACACTAAATATAGATGTATATATATAATAAGAGACTATGAAAAATGTTATTAAAAGGCGATAGTAAAAAATATTATATATATATATATATATATATATATATATATATATATATATATATATATCGTATGTTGCTGCAGAAATTTTGGCATGTTTTGGATGACTTCACAATTATGATATATAAGCCTTCTGGCTGAATTTTCCGACTCGTGTCTTTTAGAATCTGCATTTTTGCAGAAGATTCCTGTTGTTACTCCCAACTGTGATATGCATGCGTTTAAATCAATTTCAGCTTGGCAATAATTTTCTCTTGCGGCTTTCTCCATTCGATTGGTTCATTCTGCGACGTTTGTCGATACAATATTCGTCTCTAGTCAGTGAACTGTGGGATTAAAATCGCTGCATGTTTTGCACAAACTGTTGATATGTTATATGCCAATACGAAACAGTAAATTAGGACAAGCAATTAAAGTATTAAGAAAGAAGCATTCTAGAAGTTGAGTAAAGTATTAAGAAACAGGAAAACTTCACTAGAAACAAAGATGAGGGTAATGGATTGCTATGTGATGTCGGTTCTTTAATATGGCAGTGAATGTTGGACAATATCTTCGAAGATGAAGGAAAAACTTGAAGCAGCTGAAATGTGGTTCTCCAGAAGGACGCTGCGGATATCATGTGAGCAATGATGAGGTTTTGGAAATGATGGAAACGAAAAGGAAATTAATACTGAGCATCAGGAAGAGACAACTAAAGTTCCTGGGACATGCAATAAGGAAAGAGGGCTTGCAGAACGTGATACTAATGTTGGGCTTGGAGAACCTGATACTAATGTGGTTCTACAGAAGGAAGCTGCGGATATCATGGACCGAGCATGTGAGCAATGATGAGGTTTTGGAAACAATGGAAACAAAAAGGAAATTAATATTGAGCATCAGGAAGAGACAACTAAAGTTCCTGTGATATGCAATGAGGAAAGTGGGCTTGGAGAACCTGATACTAACAGGCCAGATATAGGGAAAAAGAGACAGGGGCAAGCAGTGGATAACATATTTAAAAAGCCTGATCAGGTGGAGGACGGAACGAAGGTTGCATAGTGCAACAGGAGAAAGCGTGCTAAGAGCCACCAGGGACTGGGAGATGTGGAAAGCCATGATCGCCTACGGCCTGAAACGACATAGCAAATAAAAGAAGAAAGAATGCAGCTTCCATGCAGTCTGTCGGGCATAGCAAATGAAATGTTCATTTGAAATCATCGCCAATCAGAACAATGTGCCTGAATTAGGATGTTTGAGAACATGATTGTTTTTGCATTTATCTCCAAATTTATTCCATGTGCAAATGAAGATTTACAAGGCGCTCCTCGTTCTAGCTTCCCTCCCACCTGTCAATAATTATCACTTGTATTCCGATTCGCGATCAAGTCGATCTGAACCGAAAGATAGACAAAGGGGCGATGCATACTCACAAGAAAAAACAATGAAGAACAAACGCCAAGTCGGGAAATAAGAGCGATAACCCTGTTTTTTTATTCAGCGGTTGGTAGGTTGGAGATACCGCATGGGTAAGTACGTGATACTGGAGACAATTTCCACGTCATCACTCCTCTTTCCCAGCTCCTCGACTATCTACTTATGGCTGGCAATACGGATAGAGGCGTCAGAATTGCTCAATGGACAGGTTTGTTCCTTGCCAAGGGCGGACCAGAACTATCCCGAATCAAAAACATGACTGCTAATATAGACCACATTAATATAAACCCTAATCATGACACAAGATGCTTCCTTGTGGTTAATTACATTTAAGCTTAACAACCACTACTGCTGTTTACAAATGAAATGTGTATTTCTTTCTCTCAGCCATCTTCCTGTAAGCAGATGAAATGGTTGGTATGTTTAAATATGATAAGCCTTTAACCGTTGTATATATTTTTTCAAATGTTATATAATTATTCTTCTAACTTTATTAAAAATAAGTTTATTGAGCTTTATATTTTTGGAATTATATAATTCACCTTTATATTTTTATTTTACCTTAATAAAATATTCTATGAAGCTTTTAAATAAAAAAAAGTTATTTCACATTTTAAACTTTTTAGCATCGTTCTGATCTTTATGCTCGCTGCTATATGTATAGTCATCCGCAGACAGATTTGTTTCGCTGTATTACAGCTCATCAGTACGGTTAGACTCCGATTGCTTTTAATCCAGGATTGAAACCCAACCGAATTGGCGTCAGTCGGCAATTCTATCTGTGGGCTATGGGCGCTAAGTAGAAGAAGGCAAACTTTTTATCGTGTATATTATCATTATACCCACCCAATAGCCAATTAGGCGGGTATAATGATAATATACACGCGAAAAAGTCTGTCTATATATATATATATATATATATATATATATATGTGTGTGTGTGTGTGTGTGTGTGTGTGTGTGTGTGTGTGTGTGTGTGTGTGTGTGTGTGTGTGTGATATCTGGTCTTTGGTGCTTATTTTAGTCACTGTGCTTATTTCGCGAGTGTGTGGAAGATCGATAAACCGATTAAGCCCCTTTTTTTTAATTGTGTTTTGCTTTTCAATATTACCAATTTACGGTTATGTATTAAGAAACAGAAACGATCGGTAAAAAATTGTGTGTAATGTAGGAAAAATATTAACAAATGGATACATGCTTAAAATAAGAAAAAAGACATATAATAAGGAAAGAAGGTTTAGAGTATTTGACACTCGCGAGTCACAGAATGCGAGAAGAACAGTGGAAAACAGTGAGTAACCTACCAACAGAGATTGTGTTTGGCAGAATAGCACATCTCAATAAGTTGCGAGCCTGACATATAGATGGCGCCACTGATAAAAATCCCTATGATTTTTATGAAGTGTTAACCTTTAAATGGCACGTGACAAAATTTAGGCCAAGCGGATTATTAGTTTACAAATTACAATTATTTGGGTGAAGCTACTGTTGCAAATTTTCAAAACAATGATAAAATCTAAATTTCGTGTGTGGATAAACCATTGCTTTCTGATTGGAAAAATACTGATGAAGCAAAGCAACCAAAATTGAAGTTGCATGAGATAGCAGAGGAGTTGAACATATCAGAGGGCAGTGTATATAACATTTTGCAGGAACATTTGTCAATGAGACAGCTGTGTTCAAGGTTGGTTCCGCATTCAAAAACAACAACGCGTTTACGATTCAGAGCGTTGTTTGCATTTGTTTCAACGCAACAAGAGGGCGTTTTTTGCGTAAATATGTGACAATAGATAAAAATATGGATCTACTACTGTACTCCGGAGTCAAATCTGCAGCCAGCTTAGTGGACAGCAGCAGCTGAAAGCCGTCCAAAGCGAGTAAAGATGCAAACATCAGCAGCAAAAATTTGGCCTCCCTATTTTGGTATGCGCAATGTATTTTATTCATCGATTACCTTGAGAAAGGATGAACCATCAACTGCGAATATTATATAGATTTATTGGTGCGTTTGAAGAAGAAATCGCCAGAAAACGGCGATAAATGAAGGAAAAAGTGGTCTTTCACGAAGATAGCGCACCATGTTACAGATCGATCGCAACGATGTCAAAACTTCATGAATTGCACTTCGAATTGCTTCTGCATCCACCCTATTTTCCAGATCTGGGCCCCAGCGACTACAAGCTGTTTGCAGACCTTTGCTTCAGGGAAAGAGATTAGACTCCAATGAAGAAGTGATATCTCAAAATGAGGCGTATTTTGAGGTCAACGTCAAATCGTTCTACAAAAAAGGCATCGGATTGTTAGAAAAGCGTTGGAATCAATGTATCACCCTAGAAGGAGACTGTTTGAGTGATGTGTTAGGAAGCAGAGGATGCCGAAAAGTTAAATTATATTCTCCCACATATGGTTTGGTGTCACTGCCATTTAGCTTGAGATCCTTGATAAAATGAAACAATAATCTGTAGTATTATTGTTCCTGATCTGGTGGCTCAGTTTCAGTCACTTTCCCACAACTGTAAGGTTGCCCTTCTGTGTCGTTTCTATAAATACTTACATCGTATTTTCTTCAGATTTTTTTCGCTTTGGGACATAACCACTTTGAATTTGGGGGCAGGACAAGACTAGTGTCGAGATATCATCAATTTACAGCTGAGCTTATTAGATCTCGTAGATTTTATGCTAACTCTTTCTATTCTATCTTTTCTCGTTTATGGAACTCTGTTCTGGTTCTGGATATGCGTTGTAGTGCAGTGGATATCGGCGCGGAACGAGAAATCGGGGAGCCGAGTTCGAATTCCAGTTGAATTCTCTGCATTTACTTACGCACAAATACCCTTGGAAAATGTATTAATCCGTATCTTGGCCCATGCCACAAGATTTACTCGTGCAACCAGACTGGCAACAAGGTCACACCCTTTTACAGTTAAATCAACCAAATGCAGCCGACAATTCTACTCCATCAGCTTCTTTTCTCGCACTTCCCACTGGTGGAACTTCCTTCCATATACTTGCTTTCCTGACGGCTACAATCTCCAGGAATTTAAATGCAATGTCAATACCCATCTCTTATCCACTTGACTCCAATTATTTCTACATCACCCTGTATATCTTGTTCTTTTCCTTTCTCTCTATCGTCGCAACTGTCTTCACACCTGTGTTCTTATCCTTCTCTTGCCCTTACTCTGACACACCCTGTAACTAGTTCGTCTTTCTGTTCACTCTCTTCCTGTCTAAACCTTTACTCTTATGTAGCCCCCTGCGCATCAGTGGCGGTACCGCCGTGCTTGGGGTGAAACGATTAAAAAATATCCATAAAAATTATACAGACGAGCTTCTTAGCATAAGTTGAGACCTTTAGAGCTATAAACCGCTTTATCATTTCCAATGGAGGGAACAATCCTCAGTTTCTTCGGAAGCTATTAATCAGAAGGAACTCCTATTCGGGCATATTCTTTCCGTGAACCGCTGCCTTGTCAAACGATTCCCCGCAGAGGATGCTTCTCCGACAACTAACTACATTTAGTGTATTTTCAACCATTATTTATTCGGTATATTATTATGATCTATTGTTCTTTTATTCATAAATCCCTCTCCCCCATTTAGTAATTCTTTACCTTGGTTGGCTCTTGAACATTTTATATAGTGAACCCTAACAGTGGAAAAAATAGTAGAAGAGATGCTGCAGCGATATGGTTGGGGTATAGTCCTCATTTTCCTTCTTCAGAGGCCCAGGGCCATATCACGTTGAATACACCGGGTCTCGCTCGATCACCGAAGTTAAGCAACATTGAGTCTGGTCAGTACTTAGATGGGTGACCGCTTGGGAATACCAGGTGCTGTAAGCCTTTAATGACGAATGTGCGTTATGGTACAGTGGATATCGGCTCGGAAAGAGAAATCGGTGATTCGAATTCCAGTTAATATCTTGCATTCACTTAAGCACTGGTACCCTGGGGAAAGATATTAATCCGTCCCCTCCCTCCAGTTATGAGTTAAATAACAGGGTAGGACTTGGGGACCCTGCCCTTAAAAAACAAATCCCAGTGAATCTTGGTCTTCGAAAAGAAAAAGTGTATTACTAGGCACAAAACTTATAAAAAAAACAATAGATTGTTGAAAAGAAAAAGGTATTCCCAGCAATAAATAAATAAAATTTAGTTGGCAATAAATGACCCACCGAGGTTGATATGCCATAAAAGAAAAACAACCAACCTACTTAGCGCACTGGACGTGTTCAAACTGTTGATCAATCACGCCAAATAATGTATTCTCTCTACCAGAAAATGTAACTAAGGTATTAATCCGTCCCTTCCCTCCAGTTATGGGTTAAATAACAAGGGTAGGACTTGGAGGCTCTGCCCTTAAAAAAAAAAACAAATCCCAATGAATCTTGATACTCGAAAAGAAAAAAAGTATTACTAGACACAAAACTTATATAAAAAAACAACAATAAATTGTTGAAAGAAAAAAGTATTACCAGGAATAGATAAATAAAAATTTAGTTATTAATAATAAATGACCTGCCGATGTTGATATGCCATAAAAAAAACAACCAACTTTCTTCAGATGATTATCTGTTTCAATTCATGAACGGATATTTTTTTTATAATCATATCACCCCAAACAAGGCATTTTACCACCACTGTTGTGCAGGGGGTTACATAGGAGGAAAGTCATGAGAAAGAGTGACAGGTTATTGGGGGTGTTAGAAAGTGGGTAACAGAAGGATGAGAATACAGATGAGAGTAGAGTGGACGGAGAAAGAAGCATGAGAGAGAGAGAGAGAAAGAGAGAGAGTATGCAGGTTAGTGAGATAGAAGATGACTAGCGACTTTAAGTTTAACTTCTTGGAGATTTTAGCCGTCGGAGAAGCAAGTAAGCGGAAGGAAACTCCACAGGCGGGAAGTGCGTTGACATTTCATTGGTTTCACAGTAAATGGGTGGGACCTAGTTGCTAATCTTGTGGCTCGAGTAAATTCATATATAGGGAGCACCAGTGAGCTAAGTTCATCAGAGCAGAATCCGTGAAAATATTTGTAGAAGAGACGCAGGGAATCTACATTGCGTCGTTGAGAAAGTGACTGTATCTGAGCTGCCAAATTGGAATCGATCACATTACAGATTCTCCTTTGGATTTTGTCAAGGACCCCTGGGTGGATAGGAGGAGCACCCGACCAGATATGGCTGCAGTATTCAATGCACATTTACCTAAGAGGCGATACCAAACATCGTTGTTCAGTCGAGTGACGTTTCATTCTTCGAGGAAGGTATTGTTGCACTTTTATATCAATGAGCAAAGAAAACCTACCTAGACGCCGTTGAATGCGGGTTCAGAAAGAAAAACTACAACGTACATAAGCAAGATAATCGCGAAGAAAATACTAACTATTAACAGTAAGAGAATATATGACTGTAAGCAAGCGAGGCTGCCAAAGACGTGAGCTTCTTACTGAAAGAATGAAAATTAACCTGGAACAAAATTTTAACTATCTAATTAGCAAAAGGTGCATTCAAAAAACGAAACACACTTTAAAGAGTTAAAGAAAACTTCGTAAGATTCAAAAGAAAGAATACTTAACTTTTTGTCATCATTTTTTTTTATTAGTGAATAAATATTAATTCAGATAGGTGCGACAAATTAAAACTGGTATCTACTCTTAAAAATTATCTCTAATTATTTGTTAACCAAGGCAAGGAATGGCTTGTAATTTTTATCTCCTCCAAAGCAAAGCAGCTATTCTTTAATCATCATAGTGAACCATTTTTACTCCATCTTCGGGAGAGCAACGCGGCGCAACCTTTTGTTCCCGCTTTTTTTTTATGCTGACACGAAATAAAGCAATTATTTTAAACCATTTGCTAGTTATGATTTTCAGAATGTAGGTCGTGTCAGCCTATTTTTTTCCTCGCCAGACTCCATTTTTCACGCTTATAAATCCATTATTCGTCCGTGCAATTAATATTGCTGCTGTATCTGATCTGATTCTCGGGCTATATATCTCGAGAATCTCAACAAAATCCAAACACAGGTGTGTAATCTTATTACTCTTGACCTGGCATATCGACTTCATTCAATTTCTCACTACCGTCACATATCTTCATCTTTCCACCATTGTACATCGGCTGCCAGAATTTAATCATACTATGAGATTGGCGACTCGGTTTCACCGTTTTACGGTTAAAAATATTTATTGAAATATCTAGATGTAGCCATAAATTCTATTTTAATAGCCAGATACTTTTAATACAACGACAAAATAAATTAAATGAATGGCTAAAAAAAATATTTATCATGAATTTATTTGAGTCTTTGAAAATTTGTATTCAGGAAAATGGAGATAAAATTTAATGTATAAACGGAAGGCCAGAAATAGGTGTCCAGACTCGGATTATAGAGATGAAACGAAACGAATGCAATGTGTTCGCCATAGTGATGGATCAGATAAAGTGATAGTATTAAGCAACAGTGAAAATTATAATCAGGAAACATTCTCCTTTTTCGTGACTTTTTGATCTTTTATTACATTATACTTATAAATCTGGCAGCGACTTTCGTAAATGACCTCCAGTCTGGTGTTAACCGGAGCAAGAAATAATTCGTAAATTTTAACGTCCAATAAAACATTCTGTTCTTTAACATGGCTGATGCTAACCCCTCCAGGAGAGCAACTCATTGCACCATCTTTATCAACTGTTTTCTACTGACCTGAAGCGGAGCGATTATATCGAATCAGCTGTTAGGTCAACCACTAACTGAAAATTTTGATCCACAGTTTTGTGTCTGACAATGTTTCTCATCAGAATCCGTCATGTACATGCATGAATCTAGCATTCGTCTGTGCAATGAATATTGTGGCCATAACTCGTTTGGTGCTACGGCAACAAGGTCTTATTGTTTTTACTAGATTAGCAACAAGATCTTACTGTTTTTACTAGATTAGCAATATGTTCTTACTGTTTTACTAGATTAGCAACAAGGTCATACTATTTCACGAGATTGGCAACAAGGCCTTATTGTTTTTACTAGATTAGCACACAAGTTCTTACTGTTTTTACTAAATTAGCAACAAGGTCTTACTGTTCTTACAAGATTAGCAACGAAGCCTTGCTGTTTTACTAGATTAGCAACAGGGTCTCACTGTTTTTACTAGCTTAGCAACAAAGTCTTAATATTTTACTAGATTACCAACATGGTCTTACTGTTTTACTAGATAGGCAACAAGGTCTAACTCTTTCTACTAGATTACCAACAAGGACTTACTTTTTTTTACTAGATTGTCAACAAGGTCTTACTGTTTTTATTATATTAGCAACAAGGCCCCTACTATTTTTATTAGACTGGCAACAAGGTTTTACTGTTAAAATATCTAGATGTAAGCGTAAGTTCTATTCCTATATTTTCTCTCCTCCCATTTCTTATCTGTAGAACAATTCATTTTCGCTTTCTTGCTTCCCTACCAACTAGACACTACAAAAAATATATGCAATGTCAATAGCTATATTCTGTCTTCCTGAAACACGTTATTTTTTTCTCCATTGTTTTCACTGAAGTCTTCTCATATCCTTCTGCTCTTAGTAATCCCTTGAACGTAAGTGGCATTCTCATCTGATTTAACAAAACTTTTAAATCCCCAGTGATATGTACGAAACTTCTATACCCCTGTATATATTTAAACATGTTTTGAAATGCTTTGAAGTAGAACTACTCTTTCAAAATTCATATAGTACACAATATTGCTTATCAAGAATTTTTAAATGTATATTAGGAGCACTAGGCCATATATGGCAGTAGTATTTGAAACATGTCTGGGGCAAACAATACATCGTTTATTTTTGTTGATTTAAGCAAATTTGAATACTCGTAGTACTCCTTAATTTTAAAATACTCCTTGGATCGACAAACTGGTAATAATAAGTAGAAGTTTATTTTCAAAATGGCAGCAACTGTAGAATAATATTTTTAATATTTTTTCTGAATTGAAAAAACTTAGTGATTAACAACACCTTCTTACCAGCAATTGCAAAACGGAGATATGGTGGATGAATATGAGAAGATGTTGGAGTGTAAATTAAATAACACGAAACTTGAATCTTCATTAATTTTTCACAGTATTTCATTAATCATTTTTAGACATTTTGTGTGTGAAGCGGCTCTAAAAAAACCGAACGCTGTCCTTGTATTCTCAACGCATGATATGTGAGCTACTACCCAAATCATCTCTGTTTTTACATCCAACTCTTAGCGATTTTTCACGCGCACGCTTATCAGGCACACAAATATTATTCTCTCGGGTTTCCCAATGACAACACGTGATCTCCACTTTCGGCTCGAAGTCACATCTGGCATGTCTTAGCGGTCTGCTGTGAATCTGTGGCTAAGCTTATTAAGGCATAATACTAGATTCAGAAACAAACAGGTCGATCATGCAAAGCCTATATGTTATATCAGTTTACAGTGTAAACATAGCCGCTCCACCATCAGTGTGCATTAAAGATAAAGGAAGAGCAGTAATCCAATTTCTCTGGTTTGAATTGTCCTGGGTATGACAGTAAACTGCATCTAGCAGCAAGGCCTTTGATTGGGAGGTTGTGAGAAGCATGGTACCACAAATGCTGTTGTTCCCAGGTTCACTCTGATCCGAGGTAGTAGCACCTGGTAGGGTCCGAGCTATGGGAAAATAGTTAACCTTAAACTGGGGTCAAATCACAATGAAAGTATGAAAAGGTTTCATCAATATTACCAGCAATAGATTTTTTGAAGAAACAATATTACCAACAATACATTTTTGAAGGAAAAATATTACCAGCAATACGTTTTTTAGGTAAAAATCATTACCAGCAATATATCTTTGAAGAAGAAAATATTACCAGTAATATTAGAAGAAAAAGAATATTACCAGTAATACATCTGACTCTCCAGAAAACCCATTTTACAAAAATACATCAATGAAACCTGATCTACAAAGTTATTCCTTACAAAGAATATATATTCTATTTATACAAATCGATTGTAAAAGTTTAAATAACCCATCGAGGTTGATATGCCGTAAAACAAACTAAACCAAACCAATCTGCTAGGAAACAAACTAAAGTTTATCAGAGGTTGAAATATATCGAAGGCAATTAACACAATACAGTGACATTGTATTCAGGTGTAGGAGTGTGTATGAAAGGAAAGGAATAAAAGTGGCCTTATATGCGAAACTTATGAAGAAGAAGGACGCCCGTCAGCATCCACCAATTACGAGAAGATTTAACAAGCTCGAGAGATGGTAATGGCGAACCGGTGATTTATCATGCTCACTGCAGATTTGGATCACGGCTGTTATTTATTTTTTGGTGGACATTGCTAGCGGAGCGGTCATGTTTACACTGTAAAAGCAGCAAGTAAACTGATGCGATCGGGTTTAAACATCGTTCATGTGCCTGCAGCTATAAGCACACACGAGCAGAAAGCAATGTGACAAGACTAACGTTATGTGATGGCGAAAGTGTGGATAGTTTTTGACTTACACTCTTATGTGTTGATTTGGGCACGTCAGTGTTTCATAACTCGTATTCAAGCAGCCATCGATGCTAACGGTAGATTCATTAAGTAGACGCGCAAAGAGAAGTCTTAAGATTATTAATATCAATTCCGTTTCAAATAAAGCTGTTCTTTTATGACGTATATGTCTGTTACTAAATTCGGCTAACTGCAGCCGCTCTCACACCGGCGTGATGTAGCTTCCCTGTGCCTCTTCTACAGGTACTTTCATGGCTTCTGCTCCGATGAGCTTGGATCACTGGTGCCGCCTAAGCACGAATTTACACAAGATACTAGATTAGCAACTAGGTCCCACCCTTTTACAGTTAAACAAATAAGATGTAACCGTAAATTCTACTCCAACAGCTTCTTTTCTCGCGCTTCCCGCCTGTGGAACTCCCTTCCACAAGTCTGCTTTCCCGACAGTTACAATCCCCAGGTGTTTAAATGTAGGGTCAATAGACACCTCCTATCACACTAACTCCCAACTATTCTCACAACACTCTCATCTACCCAACCCTCATTCTCGGTATCCTCACCCGCCTATCACCCACCCTCTGTTATTTCCTATATTTAACCAGCCTTTCTTCACTCTACGTAGCCCCCTGCACAGTAGTGGCAGTGACATGCCTTGCTCGGGGTGAAACGCTTATAAAAAAAAAAAAAAAAAAAAAAATGTCCACAAAACATTGAGCAACCCCGGCAATGATACCTCGACCGGAAAATGTTGGCAGAAATGAAAATTGGGCCAAACATTCAGAAGAACTGACTTGAATAAATTAGTTTATGGTAATGTAACACAGCGTCACAAAAATGTAACTGTGAAAGAACAATGTCTAAGAATTGTGGAAAAACCAGTATCAATTATCAATGTCTGAAAGTAAAAATATCTCTCTTTAAAAATAGAAACTAGAAATAATAATATTTGAATCCTTGTGAGAAAAACGGTGAAGAAATATGAGTATTGGGGAAAAGTGCAAAAACGTGAAAAATGGCACAAAAAAAAAAAATACTAAAGAGAAGACAACTCAGAGAAAAAGAGAAAAAAATTGAGTGTTGGAGAAAACAACTACCAAGTTATCCAACCAGTGAGAATTAACAACATTTGAAAGTAAAATCATTTGATATAAAATTAAAAGCCAGAGTGTAAGGCATTTGAATCCTTGTGTCTAAAAGAGTAAAAGAAGTGAGTGTCGGAGAAAAAAAAAAAACAAAAAAAAACAAAACAAGTTACTCAACCAGTAAGATTTAACAATATTTGAAATTAAAATCATCTGATAAAAAACTTAAAAACCAGAGAGTAAAGCATTTGAATCTTTGTAATAAAAAGAGCAAAAAACTGAGTGATGGGGATAAGAAAAAAAAAACACCAAATTACTCAACCAGTAAGAATTAACAACTTTTGAAACTAAGGAAAAAAAATGACATAGAATTATTATTAATATTATTAATTATTATTAATATTAGAATTATTAATATTATTAATATTAGAATTATTAATATTAGAATTATTAATATTAGAATTATTATTAATATTATTAATATTATTATTATTATTAATATTAATTATTATATTTCCAGCGAGTAAACGTTTGAATACTCGTGATAAAAATAGACAAAGAAATGATTGTTGTAGAAAAATCTACAAATGTTCAAGGATGTATCAATTACTAACGCCTGAATTAAAAATATAACGTATCAAAAAATAAACGCCATTTGAAACCTGATATGAAGAAGTGGTGAAAAACAAAGCAAATTCAAACCAAGAATTAATACTTACATCAGAGTAACAACCCCACGTCAAATAAATGAAGGCCGAAGAGTATAGTGTTCAAAGCGTGCCGATTAAAGACTCTAAAGTCCGTTGAATCTGGTTCCACTGGATAGATGTATACAAAAATTAAACATTCCTTGTTGAGGCGTATGTTAGGCAATTTCGTCATGAATGAAGAAAAGATATACGATAAATATTTAGCTCTTCTGTTCAGTATGTGAAATATTATTGACAATGAATGTAACAGATAAAGTTTTCAGAAAAATGGTAATTTTAATCATGAGAATTCCCGTATTCTTTTAGAAACATTAGGTATTAATTAACAGAATAATTAACGTTACTGTCGTTTGAAACTCTTAAGATCTTTCTCTTAAAAGGGGAAAATAATCATTTTAAAACATGCATTCTCAGCCCCGTTTAAACAAAGAATGAGGAAAATTTTATGAAAATAACCTTTTAATTTTAGCTGTTATTACTTTTTCCAGTAATGAACGCAATTGCATTCTTAATCATTGTTTTGATCGAGTGAAAAGTTAGCATTTGGATTATATCATTATTTTTATTTCAGTTACATGTTTTCCGTTTAGAATTGTGTCTGTTTGAAGTTCTTAAGCGATGTGTTTTTTGTTTGTTATTTTTTGTATGGTCAAGTTCACGAAACTGTCAGGCTTGATTTATTTATTTTTTTTTTTTTTAGTGGGGTGGATACGTAATCATTGGTTAATTTATTTATTTCTTTGGTGGGGTGGATATGTAATAAAAAATATAAGGCTTGGAGAATTTAACATATTGTAAGCAAAAGAATCAATGAGTAACCTGATTTGGTTCTGTTTGTTTAGTGGCATATCAACAGCTTATGGGTCATTTAATGCAAAAACTATATTTTCTTTTGAGCTTTGTTAATTATTTTTCAAAAACATTATTGCTCGTAATTCATTCTAATAAATTCTTATATTTTCAGGTTTCGCTCCAGTTTATGCGTTCACAATTTGTCCATAGTTGAGATCCTAACAGATGATTCCACCCCTGGCCAAGGATAAACTTGAGAACAAGAGAAAAAAAGTGGCTCCACACTCCTCAAAACTTTCCGATGATTATAGCGGCTATCTATTAACCACCACAGACAATCGCTCCTACACTCCATTAGCATGAATCAGTCTAGTCCCCCCGAAAGCAAAACACTGAGTCTCCTCGGGTTAACTATCACAACAACAGTGGAATGACTATATAGAATCCATAGCTAAATCCGCTGCTAAAAAAATCGGTTCTCTGTGTAGGGCCAGGAAGTTTTTCCTGTCTGAAACAATCCTGCACATATATAAATCTACCATTCGCCCGTGCATTGAATACTGCTGTCATATTTGGTCGGGTGCTCCTGCTCTCCACCTAGGGGTCCTTGACAAAATGCAGCGGAGAATCTGTAATGTGATCGATCCCGACTTGGCAGCTCTTATACCGTCACTTTCTCACCGGCGCAATGTAGCTTCCCTGCGTATCTTCTACAATACTTTCACGACTTTTGCTCCGATGAACATATCTCACTGATGTCCCCTATATATGGATTTACTCGAGCCACAAGATTAGCAATTAGGTCCCACCCTTTTACTGTGAAACCAATAAAATGTAAACGCAAATTCTACTCCGACAGCTTATTTTATCGCACTTCACGCCTTTCGTTTACTTCCTTCCCCGACAGCTACAATCTCCAGGAATTTAAATGTAAAGTCAATAGTCATCTCTTATCTCACTAACCTGCATTCTCTCTCTCATGCTCCATTCTATGTTCACTCCACTCTTATCAGTATTCTCATTCTTTTCTTACCCACTTCCTGACCCCTCTTATAACCTGTTACTCTTTCTCATAACTTTTCTTCTATGTAACCCACTGCACACCAGTGGCAGTGGCCTTGCGATATGATTATATATTTAAAAAATAGCTGTTGATTATCATCATACACAGAACAAATGATTAATCTGCTTGAAAAGTTTGATCCATCTTGGTGGAGCAATGAGTATATAAATAACGTAAAAATACTAGTATTGCTGAATGGAGAAAATAAAGACAGCTGTGGAGAGCTATAATCACCCAGGTTTGGAATTGGAACAAGTCTGAGAGAAAAAGAGCGGAGCAAGTGATATACAGAAATAGAGATTTCATTTTTGTTTTTCGTTTATCCAATATACAGAACCGACAATTTTCATATGTAAATCACCGTGCACGCTATTTTATTTCAGGCAAGCTTACGATTCAGTGAAATCGTTTGATTAGCTGAGTAACGACTTAATTATCGATCAGGTGGACAGTATCATAAAAATACTGGCCGATCGATATTGTTCTTTATATAAAAACACCCAATGTCACTTCGCAACATCCACCCTTTCTCAAAGGAACCTTGTTTTGGAGAAAAAAATAATATAAAATGATAAAAAATTCAAGATAATCTAAAATGATTTTCTTTCCCTTCTCAGTGCGATTCAAATTATGCAAACATTTTACTCGAAAGATTTAATTAATTTTTGTAATTTAGATATTAGCGTCCCAAATAATGTTAGACACTGTACCGTTTGAAAGCAAGAAGGCTTGGCTGACTGATCTTAAAATATAAATATCGTAAAAATGATAATTAAAAATAAGAAAAAAAAAGTGGTATTAATTAAAAACATAAAATTAAGCTTTATAAAGTGGTGTTTAATGAATAACCGAATTCCTGAAATGTCCGGTGATTAGAAACTCAATTGTTGCCTTTCTTTTATTGATATTTGCCAAAGAAATTAAAACTAATAAAATGATTTTTGCTTTGTCTCATAATTTATAATTTGAAAAAGAAAAGTTTGAAAAATTGTGTCACAAATTATTCTGATAATCATTTGAATCTACAAGGAAATAATATCCAAGACTTTCAGAAAATCTAGAAACAAAAATCTAGAAAAAAATTTGCATAATTTCTTGTGCACTTCTAGTAAATTGTAAATAGACACATATAGATACACGCACGTATACGCAAACACAAGCATAGACACACACAAACACAGAAAGTATCATGTCTGAAAACAACCTTTTTTTTTATAGTCGTTTCACCCCAAGCAAGGCAGCACTGTCACTGGTATAATTCAGTTTATTTAAAAAGTAGTTGAAATAAAACGCCTGAAGATACCGAAAGGTAGAAACCAAGGTTGCGTAATCAGATAAATTCGAAATAACACGCTAAAAGTCTGCCTTCCTCTACTGAGTGCCTGTAGCTCAGAGGTAGAATAGCCGACTGATGTCAATTCGGTCGGGTTTCCAATCCTGGCTAGATATCTAACCGCACTGATTAGCTGTGATATAACAAAATTAGATCAGTCTGGATGACTATCTATGTGTACATATATTTATCTTTAAATTCAGATAAAATTTAGAGGGGAAATAGTCATTTTAAAACATGCATTCTCAGCCCCGTTTAAACAAAGAATGAGGAAAAGTTTTAAGTCCAGATGTTTGCTCTAATAAAAGGTTGGGGAATATTGATTTTGATAGGGTTAAGCTAGCGGAATTTTAGTAGTAATTTCTTCTTTGGTAGTGGGAGGTATATGGCTTGACTCTTTCGTTAGTAGTTGTAGGTAGGGGGAAGTAACTGCTTAGCCAAATTAAAAAAAAACTTATTGTGTCTAATTGGAAGAATAGAATAATTATTGCAATTTATACTTATTTCTATGATGACACATACTAATGATCTGTTTCCTATTTTTTTCGGCGAGATTTGAAGCAAATTGAATTAAGATAACAGAAAAACTGTTTTTTTTTTATAACCGTGTGGCCCGAAGCAGGGCATTTTACTGCCACTGTTGTGCAGGGGGATACTGTTTAAGTGTAGCACTCGAGTTTATCCCAGAATTTGAGACTTTATCTTTAAAGAGGGGGGATTTTCTAAGCTCAGCTTAGATGTGGCACATAGCCGAATGTATGGAACACCCAGTGAGGATCGAAGTCACTACTCCATTTTAATGGTTCTAGCGAGACAAGCTTTGTTAACCATTACACCACCTCTAGGTGTCGCTTCATCTTTAAAGAGGATGGAAAATTACATTGTCATATTCCAAAAGTGCCTGATACTTTCCGGTATGTTTTATCTTTACAAGAGACATTATTAAGAAACTTTTGAATATTTCAAACAATACTTGTTAGATTTTGATATCTGGTGAAAATCAACAGAAACAACAACACACCTGAAAGCTAACAAAATAAACAACAACACACCTGAAAGCTAACAAAATAAACAACAACACACCTGAAAGCTAACAAAATAAACAACAACACACCTGAAAGCTAACAAAATAAACAACAACACACCTGAAAGCTAACAAAATAAACAACAACACACCTGAAAGCTAACAAAATAAACAACAACACACCTGAAAGCTAACAAAATAAACAACAACACACCTGAAAGCTAACAAAATAAACAACAACACACCTGAAAGCTAACAAAATAAACAACAACACACCTGAAAGCTAACAAAATAAACAACAACACACCTGAAAGCTAACAGAATACAATAATAAGGTCGGTTAAAATGTCATCACTCTTGTAATTTAATTTTAACACTTAACATTACTGGTTTGAATTTTATCGCTATAATTCATAGAGGACATAGAACACACATAGAAATATTATACTATATTATATTTTCTTTTTTTTTCTTTCTTACAGAGAGTTTTCTTGCAAAACGACGCACAAATAATCCCAGGAGAATGGTGAATTGTTATGGAAAACTACACTGGATTTAAATTTTTTAAATAAATAGTCAACTAAAATTAATGACAATTTATATAAAGGAGAAACTGATCTAAGTGACAAGTCCCTCAGTTGTAGGACTGCAACTGTTGTGAATGAAAATAAAGTTGATTTTTTCATCATATTTGATTTAAAATGGGGAAGACATTCAGATGCGACAAGGCAGTGTCTGCAGTCCCTTGGCTAACCTTTGGCCTGTGCAATATGGATTAGCGTGTTGCTGATAGACTACATGAAGCTTTCAAAGGATTAGTAATACTGAATGTGTTCCGTAACTGTACAAAAACATACTGGAGCTATGAAGAAGGCACTACGAGTTCGACGATTTTCTGATGATAGTGAGGTGAAGGAGGCAGATCGCCTATAGCTAAGAAGCAACCAATAATCTTTGAAACGTAGAATGCCACGACTGAAGAGGGAAGATACTATATTGAGAATTTTAGTTTCCCTCAGCTAGAAATATCTAGCAAGAATGAAGAGCTCCGTTTCTGTTTCAATTTATCGGATGTGGACTTCACAATATATTTATTATTTATCTTCCAGCAATAATCTTTATTATCGTCATGTTTAAGCCGAGGTACCGACCGGCTTTTATCAGGTGCTTGTCAATCATGGTAACCTTCAAAGAATTTCAATTTCCCTTTTTCCAGAATATCTCATCTAGTTCTTATGTGATTATTATTATTATTATTATTATTATTATTATTATTATTATTATATGTGTCTTGTCCTTTCAGGACGTACGTAGGCGATCATGGTCTTCCACGTCTCCCTCTCCCTGGTGTCTCTTAGCACGCTTTCTCCTGTAACATATCGCAGCACTCGTTCTGTCATGCCCTTCAAATATGTTATCCACTGATTTCCTCTGTCTTTTTTCCCTCTATCTGGCCTGTTAGTATCAGGTTCTCCAAGCCCTCCTTCCTCATTGCATGTTGCAGGAACTTTCTCTTTCTGATGCTCAGTATTCATTTCCTTTTCGTTTCCATTCTTTCCAAAATCTCATCATTGCTCACGTGTTTGATCCATGATATCTGCAGCATCCTTCTGTAGAACCACATTTCAGCTGCTTCAAGTTTTTCTTCATCTTCGAATATATTGTCCAACATTCACTGCCATATTGAAGAACGGACATCACATAGAAATCCAGTAGCCTACTCTTTGTTTCTAGTGAAATTGTCCTGTTTCTTAATACTTTACTCAACTTCTAGAATGCTTCTTTCGTCATCCCAATTCGCTTTCGGATCTCAGTGTCGCACTTTCCGTCTTCTGTTAGAACACTTCCTAGGTATTTAAATTTCTGTACCTGCTTGATTTTAGAGTTCCTCACCAGTAATTGGCACTTTCGGCTGCCCTTTTTGCTGATGAGAATGCATTCGGTTTTCTTGCAGTTTATTTGTAGTCCTTTCTTGTCACTCTATTCAGCTACCTTTAGTTTCCTTCTTATTTTATTACTGCTCAGTTATTTTTCATCATATTTCTGTGTAGTCTACCCGGTTCAAGGATCCATCACAGCCTACATATATGTTCAAACGAGATACCTGTTATCTTTATTTTTATATCGGTTAGATCACTATTTATCAATTGTACCCTGTACATCTGTTAAAATCAGGTATAAGTGCTATTTTTTGTCTCCACAATTTAGACGACAATTTATCCATCGCGTCCTGTATATCAATCAAAAATGCGATGTATGTGCTAGTTTCATTCTTTGCATTATTTAGACGACAATTCATTCATCGCACCCTGAATATGGTCCTTGAATGTAAGTTTGCACTTACAAATTCAAAGAATAAATCTTTAATCCACTTGACCATCGAGAAATTTGATGAATGATGATGAATAGCCGGTACATGGGTCGAAGCGTTGAAAGGAAAATAAAAAAGAAATAACAAAGAACCTTATGTAACTTGGAGCAAATAAAAAAAAAGGCCAGACTTTGCAAGCGCTGCGGTAATAAGAACGTAGATGCGGATAATAGTCCCCATGTCATCATTTATCCATCACACCCAGAGGGTGCATAGGGCAGCAACTTTTTTGTCGCAACAAACTAATTTTTTACGGGACAGGGCTGTTAGCCCTGCACCCACCCCTGATGGACCATTCTTTACGTTTACAGCACCTGGTATTCCCAAATGGTCACCCATATATGTACTGACCAGGTTCGATGTTGCTTATACTTCGGTGATCGGACGGGAACCGGTGTATTCAACACGATATAGCCATAGACAATAGACCCCCAACACACCACCACCTGTAAATAATGTAAATAATTTTGAAAATCATTTTCGACACGTTCGAGTATTCACAGTAACTTTTCCATAAATTTTACAAAGATGTATTTTTAACGTTTGAGTTGTATATGCCTGTTTTTAGACGAATCGATTATAATATTGCGAAACATTTTTTATTGCCTCTTCAATGTTAAAATCTGTTTATATACACATTTTGACCGCTATCACAATATATTGAAGACCAATTCTGGAAATGAATACAAATAAATTTATACATTTCTAATGTCAACTGCACACAAACACATAACGAATTTCTGGCCAACTTTTAACGTAACTATATTGAAACTGCCAGTAATTTTTCGGCAAATAGTTTGGGTAAATTATGCCAAGATAACTCGTCGTTCTGCAGCTGAGAGTTCGTAAATTGTTTGTACAGTTGAAAGGAAACCATAAAATAAATATATTTGAAACGAACAATTTTTTGACTTGTTGATTTTTTTAACTCCTTCAATGTTTGTGATTTACTGGGTTTAAATGCCCTTGATAAACATACTCCAGGAGAATAAAGAATGTTTTTATTCATTCAAGGCGTAATCATATATATATATATATATATATAATGCAAATGAATAAGGAACAAAGCGTTTACTACCTGATGAGACATTGTCCTTTCAATGTCGAAACAAAATTTACACTTTGTAGTAGATTGTAATTTGAACATGTTCTAAAGTATAATTTATAATATATATATATATATATATATATATATATATATATATATATGAAGCAGATGTACAAGAGAAAAATATTTAGAATGTAGTGAAGGAAATTTTAAAAAACGTTGGTATAATCAGAAGTCTGCATTCAAGCTGGAGAGCCTGAAAATTTGTACCACACTAGCTAATGTCGCGTTGAAATTAAAAGAAAAAATAACAAAGAACCTTATGTAACTTGAAGCAAATAAAAAAAAAGGCCAGAACTTGCAACTATGTTTAAATTTGCAGATTATGCCAAGAAGATAAGTTAGTTATAAGTTCGTATCATTTCCAGAACAAGACATTTTGCTAAATGAAAGAGTCGAAATAATGTCTGGATGTAATCACCTCAGAAAAAATGTTTTAGGATCCAACAAACTCGGATGAAAATGTTTATAATTCTTGATTAGCCTTCCCTTATTTTAAAAATAGATGATGCCTTCTGAAATTTCCTGGTATGCATTCGAAACAAAATGTAAATTCAGTTAATATAATACGCCTTAAGATACCGAAAGCTAAAAAAACCTGAATATATATATATATATATATATATATATATATAAATTCAGATAAAATTTAGAAAAGAAATACCAATTTTCAACATGTCATGCATTATCAACCCCATTTAATCAAAGAATGAGGAAAGATTCTTATGCTGGAGGCAGGAGCTAGTAAAGGAAGAGTTGGGGGAATGTTGGTTATTATAGGTTTAAGCAAGAGGAGACTTAGTAGTAATTTCTCTTAGGGTAGTGGGAGGCATTTGGCTGGACCATTCGGTTTTTAGTAGTAGGTAGGAGAGAAAAGTTTACTGCTTCGCCAAATTAAAAAAAAATCTATTGTGATTAAATCCTTCTATAGAACCACATTTCAGTTCCTTCAAGTTTTTCCTTCATCTTTGATGATATTGTCCAGCATTCACTGCCATATTGAAGGACGGACAGCACGTAGAAATCCAGTACTCTCTTTCTTGTTTCTAGTGAAATTGTCCTGATCCTTAATAACTTACTCAATTTCTGGAATGCTTCCTTCGCCATGCCAATTCTCCTTCGGATCTCTGTCTCGCACTTTCCGTCTTCTGTTATAACACTTCCCAGGAATTTAAAATTTTGGTACCTGATTGATTTTAATATCCTCGACCTTTATTTGGCATATTGGACTGCTCTTTTTACTGATGACCATGCATTCGGTTTTCTTACAGTTTATTTCTAGTCCTTTCTTGTTACTTACTTCAGCTACCTTCTGTAAGAGGTCTTGTAGTTTCCTTTGTTTAAACTGTGGCCTCCGAGTACAAATCCAGGCATAACTTCTAGGGTCCTCAAAATATTCTCGCTGTACAAGTTGAATAGATCCGGTGAAAAGACACATCCTTGTCTTACGCCACTTCCTATCTTTGTATATCTACTCAATTCATTACCTGTCCGTATGCAAGCGGTTTGCTTCCAATAAAGATTCTTGATTACTCTCAAGTCTTTCCTAAATATGTCCAGGCTGCCGAGCATCTCCATCAATTCCTTGTGGCGTATTTTGTCAAACGCCTTCGCATAATCAATAAAGCATAGGTATAAAGTCCTTCTTCATTTGTATTACCTTTCAGAGAGCATTCTAATCATGAATATGGCATTCCTTGTTCCTGAGTCTTTAACGAAAACACACTGTTCTTGTCCTATCTCTGGCCTGATTCTGCTTCTCGCTCTATTCATTAGGATTCGTACGATCATTTTTGTTATATGGCTCATTAAACTGATGGTTCTGTGGAGTTCGCACTCGTTTGCTCCTAATTCCTTAGGTAGTGCTATAAAGATAGACTTGCTGAGGTCATTTGGTATTACCCCACTATTATAAATTTCATTTATTATTTCAGTAATTCTCTCTATACCAAATTCTTTCAGGGCTATTAGCAGCTCTATGACTATGCCGTCTGGTTCAGCTGCTTTGTTTCTATTCTGTTTGACTACTGCAGATTCCACTTCAGACTTTAATATTTCCGGTTCGTCCTCCTCTTTGCGTATTATTGGTTGTTCTCTCTTGTCGTGAAATAGATCTTTTATATATTCTTCCCATCGTTAGAGCATTTCCTCTTTTTCCAAAATGATTGTTCTATCCTTAGATTTTTATACATCCTGTTGAAGAGCAGGTTTCTGGTTCTGTCAGATGCTACAATACTGAAAAAAAGGGATAATGCTTAAAACTTACCTACTTATTAAAGTAATAAGTTCAAGGCTGTGACTACCAAGACGAAGTAAAAAAGCTTAACAACGTAAAAATGCTATGATAGGATTTCCCTAGTCGTAACACGTTCGAGCGATTTTCAGAAAACTTGAACGCAAATGAAAGAATGGAAGGACGTGCGTTTTATAAACCGTGACTATAAAACACGGGTTTCTATAATGCCTTCAAATCATCAGAATTCCGTGTGCGACTTTTAAGCTAGTTTTTGTGTAAAACTAATCAGACCTCTTTAGGAGCTATCGATTGTTCTAAGTAAACTATCGTTAGTTTAGTTTAGAAAATAGTAATGATCATTTGGGAAAAAGTAACTTTAAATTTATCAGTTTACTCCATGGAACTTCAAGACTTTATTTTAACTCTGTTTCAGTTTGCAAAACTGATCCCGGTCAAAAGAACGATTTTAGCCGAAAGCCCGATTTGAGCCGAAAACACGATTTGGATCGAAATTGGAATTTAGGCCTAAAATTGAGTTTTTGAATTCATAAAAACCTTATAACTTCAACTGAGCCGAGGTTTTGAAATTAAACACTGCGGAACTTCAAAACACCATGTTGCGAAGCCTCTCACTTTAACTCTGATTCCTTGGCATTTTGAGGAAATAAAATTGATTTTCTCAATTCACAAAGTTTTTTTAAACTAAATGTAAAACATTTTTTTAAGTTCACAAAGTTTTCTTTTGTTACTTTAAACTCAATATAAATTTAAAATCTTTTGAAATCACTGAATCTTTACACTTATTTTAGAATTTGAAGTTTTACCCTTTTCCTTCACATCCTGAAAAAGATCCCAATAGTGAATATTCATGCGCCAGAGTAAGAGCAAATTTTTAATCCCGGGATCATCCTGATTTCAAGAACTTATACTATGTCTACGTTGAGCAAGTGTGACCAGAGTTTAAAGGGTTTCAGACACATAGACGGAAAGATAGAATATACGTATTATTTATATAAACGTTACGTCCTCTTAATGAATATAATTGAAACAATGTAAATTCTAAGACGTAAATTGAACGACGATGCTTTGATCACACGAACCATAACCGTTTTGTGTTCGCCCCTTGGATGAATATATTACTGGAGAAGAAACTTGACCATTGCTTTGTAATCAAGGATAAAACTATTAATCAGCAAATTGTTTTAGCATCCTACAAACAAAATTTAGAAATATGAGAACTTTTTAAAAAATTACTAGCAGTACAACCCGGTGTTGCTTGGGTGTAATGAAAGCTTTAAAACTAATCCATGGTCCTGGAGATCAGACGTTTTAGACGTTGGCACGAAAGACGAAAAAGCAATAGTTCTTTCCAGTTAAAGGGAAACCGTAGAAAGAAAAATGAATGGATGTAAGTCAAATTTTGATTACTTGGTATCGATATCAAATAGATTTCTTTCGTCGTAAACTGAATTTTGAAGACTAAATAAGTTCTCTGAGTAAATGGTATCATGGCTGAGACTAAGAACTACAATTATACCTACTTATAGCCAAACTCGAAGCAAAAACTAAAATAAAAGAGCTGAAAAAATACAGACATACAGCCAGATAAACAGGTACACACACAAACATCTTGCCCTATATATATATATATATATATATATATATATATATATATATATATATTATCGATTTTCTGCACTCTTGTAAGAACTGCAACATTGAAACTTCTGAATATCGTTTCTTATGTCTTTGTCTATGACTGTATCAAATTTGATTAAAATCGAACCACTCCTTCTATAACCCGATTTTTTCGATTATCGATTTTCGATATTTATCGGGGGTACCTCGACACAAAACCTAGCTAAGAACACTCGCATACGCTTATAGTACACCTGTGTAAAGTTACAAGAAAATCAGTTCAGCCCTTTCGGTGTCTATAGGTAACGGACACACACACAGACACACACAGAGACAAAGTTCCACATATAAACAAGTTTAGATATTTTGCCAGAGAATAGGACAGGATTTGATAAATTAAATATTCATTTCTATTTGTCATTTTAATTTTTTAACTTTTTCAAAAAGAATGATAACAGAATCAAAAGAATTAGGATTCAAAATAAGAATTGAAATTATACACATGGTAGCATTCAAAATGGAGTGAGGTCATTGTTCGAGAAATCAAGAGACTTGCTATCACTTGACCTATAAAGAAATCAGCAAATCTAATCGAGGTGACAATTGCCCTGGGAGAAAATACGATTGAAACAGATTGAAAGTTATTCAACATACAAACGACTTAATTGTATAACAATGCAATAATTATTACAAGTGACGAAACAAATCGACCCGGGAAAAGGACAAAAAACAAACATTGACATTTCTCTTGATCTTGGCCAATCCGGGCACTTGGAACAGGTAAAGCACTACTCCAATTAAGCGTGATATTGTCTGTTAGGGGGCGACATATTGACGCCGTTTCCGGTTCTCTCTCACCTAAACTTCCGCCATTTTTCTGTTTTTTTTTCCCCTTAAATCTCTTTTGTTGGTGTTGGCAGACGTTTTTTCAGGAGTTATTCTTTCGTATTTTTCTTTTTCTTTCTTTTTTCTTTGTTTGTTTGTTTCTTTCTTTTTATATTTTGCTTTCTTTTTTATTATTTATACATTTTGTTTTTGAAATCAATTTACCCAAAACAAAGTGATAATGCGACTAAAACGCACCAGGCTACTGGATGTGAACGAATGAGATGAGTTTAGAAAACCACCATATAATGGATCAGTCAGTTAAGTACCATACGCTTGGGCGATCAAGTCTTGAAGGAGACATGACTAACTCAGTAGAAGATTTTCCCGTAGTAGGTTGCCATTGCTTTCTGCAGTAGACAGGTTGCCAGCCAATGCTATAGAACCCAATTTGTCTTATTATTTAACTCATAACCAGAAGGAAGAAACGGATGAATTCTTTCTAAAAGGTACTTGCGCGTAAACAGATGCAAGGAACTACAAGGGATAAATGTCTACTCCTGTTAAAAATAAGGCTGGGGAGAAGTCTGAACCTAACGATAGGCGAAACTGTCAACTTTTATTCTTTATTTCTTTTGAGAATTTCATTTGAATTTGATTGAGAACTGATTTCTATCTTAATTTGAGAAAGAAAGAAACATAATAAGAGCCCAAATAGGTTTGTACGCCGATGACACCACAGTTTACTCCCGCCTCCTACAAAAATCTGGTGTAGGCGTCAAAGCTAACCTCGCAGCCGAGATTGAAAAAGATCTCCAATCCATATTGGACTGGGGTAAGAAATGGCTAGTAAATTTTAATGCTTCTAAAACGAAGCTACTCTCAATTAACCACCATCGTCAATCTCACCTACCTCCCATTAGCATGGACCAGGCTTGCTTCCCAGAGAGTAAAACACTACGCCTCCTTGGTCTCACACTTTCAGCGGACCTCAAATGGAATGACTATATGGAATCCATTGCTAAATCCGCTGCTATGAAAGTCGGTTCTCTGTGTAGGGCCCGGAAGTTTTTTCCGTCTAAATCTATCCTGGACATTTATAAATCTACCATCCGCCCGTGCATTGAATACTGCTGCCATATCTGGTCGGGTGCCCCTGCTGTTCTTCTCGGGCTTCTCGACAAGGTTCAGAGGAGGGTCTGCAATGTGATAGATACCGACTTGGCAGACCGCCTGCAGTCTCTCTCCCACCGGCGCAACGTGGCTTCTCTGTGTCTCTTCTATAAATACTTTCACGGCTTCTGCTCCGATGAACTTAGATCACTGGTGCCCCCTAAATACGAATTTGAACGCAATACTAGATTAGCAACTAGATCCCACCCTTTTACAGTGAAACCGATAAAATGCAGCCGTAACTTCTACTCCAACAGTTTCTTTCCTCGCACTTCACTGTGGAATTCTCTTCCACACGATTGCTTCCCCGACGGCTACAATCTCCAGGAGTTTAAATGTAAGGTCAATAGACACCTCCAAACACACTAACCTGCTTCCATTCTATCAAACACTCTTCCCATCTGCCCAACACTCATCCTCGCTATCCTTACTCATCTGTCACCTTCCTCCTAATATTCCCTATGTCTAACCACTGCTTCTCTTTACCTTCTCCTATGTAACCCCATGCGCAATAGTGGCAGTGGAATGCCTTGCTTGGGGTGAGATGATTTTTCCTTCGTTGAGGCTTTTCTTTATCATCTTGTTTTTCTCGTCCTTTCTTCCTTCTTTCCTATACTGTCGTGATTTCTTTCTTTTCCCTAATCAGCTTATTCTGTATTTGTCATGCCGCAGTAATTTATTTCTCTTTTAATATAACTAGCAGTATAGCCTGGCGTTGCTCGGGTGTAATGAAAGCTTTAAAACTAATCCATGGTCCTGGAGCTCAGACTCTTTGGACGTTGGCACGAAAGACTAAAATGCAATAGTTGTTTCCAGTTAAAGCGAAACCGTAGACTGAAAGAAAAATGAATGGATGTAAGTCAAATTTTCATTTCCTGGTATCGATATCAAATAAGCTTTTTTCGTCGTAAACTGAATTTTGAAAGCTAAATAAGTCCTCTGAGTAAATGGTATCATGACTGAGACTAAGAACTACAATTATACCTACTTAGAGCCAAACCCGAAGCAAAAACTAAAATAAAAGGGCTGAAAGAAAATACAAATATACAGGCAGATAAACAGACACACACACAAACATCTTGCCTTTTATATATATATATATATATATATATATATATATAATAGATTTTCTGCACTATTGGAAGAACTGCAACATTGAAACTTCTGAATATCGTTTCTTATGTCTTTGTCTATGAGTGTATTGATTGAAATCGGAGCACTCCTTCTATAACCCGATTTTGTCGATTATCAATTTTCGATATTTATGGGGGATACCTCGACATAAAAACCTAGATAAGAACACTCGCAGACGCTTATAGTACAACTGTATAAATTTTCAAAAAAATGATTTTCTTTCAATTCAATTACAAATCGACGAGTATTTACCTATTTACTCAAATATAAACCAAACTATTACTTTCGTGTAGATTCAAGTACATCATGAAAAATATTTATCAGTACACTGAAGTATAAAACAAATCAGTTTTGCCTGTAAACTCACTCAGTTAAGTACCATATGTGATACACGTTTTGAGCGATCATGTCTCCAAAGAGACATGGCTGATTAGGCAGAAGGTTATTCCGCAGTAGGTTGCCATTGCTTTTTGTGGTAGACTACTCCGCAGCCAAGGCTATAGAACCCAATCTGTTCTATTATTTAACCCATACCTGGAAGGAAGAGAAAGATTTTCCCAAGGGTATATGGGCGTAAGTGATTGCAAGGAATTTAACTGGGATTCAAACTTGGCTCCCCGATTTGGCGTTCCGAGTCGTTAACCACTTCACCACAATACCGACTCGGGACGACTAATCAGGGAGCCAAATTTCGAATTCCAGTTGAAGTTTTTGCATTTACTTAAGCACAAATACCCTTGGCAAAGGTCTGAATCCGTCGCTTCCCTCCAGTTATGGGTTAAATGATAGGACAGATTGGGTTCTATAGCCTTGGTTGGCAACCAGTCTACCGCAGAAAGCAATGACAACCTACTGCGGAATAATGTTCTGTCCAGTCAGTCATGTCTATTTCCAGACATGATCGCCTAAGCGTGTATCAAGTATGGCACTCAACTGACTGACTGTAAACTCAAATATAAAATAATCTAGATTTTACTAATAAGCTCTGTCAAAAGCTCATTTAAATACACCACAGGTATCACTGCATACGAGTAACCAGCCAGATAATATACGGGCCACTCTTATCCAAAGATTTCTGTCTACTAGTTCCGCTAGCTAATCCCAGTTGCAGACTCTTGATTAGGCACATTTGCGTTTGTTTAACACCCTTAGAGCCTACCTATGGTTTATACTGCAGCTATGCTGAACGAACCTTAGTTAAATGTTTTTATCTAGAGTGAATAACAGTCTCACGCTCTCGGTCACGATGACTTGCGACTTCAAGCAAGCACAGCCACCGATAGCTCGTAAAGAGTCTCGTCATTCGCAACGTCTGTGTCAAACGTAAAGAGTCACTCATTCACAACGTCTGTGTCAAACGGTGATATGGTATTCAGACGCTTTTCAAAGATGCCACACGCCGGGATAGCCATCCCTAGGCCAAGAAGTCACCTTATTGATGTCATCACCTGAAAATTCAACCATGGTGAAATTCTACTCGGGGCTCATGATCAGAAAGCAAACTTTCCAATCATGAGACCCGGCGTCAAACACGACTATCCTTTACATATTGAATCAAATATAAAAAAAAAAAACTACAAATATTTATCAATTATAATAACATGCTCTTATTTATGTACTAAGTATCGGGAAAGACAATTGTCCTATAACATTGGCTGGCAACCAATTAACCACAGTAAATAATGGCAGCCTACTGCGTGCATTCTTCTGTCATATCAGTGATGGACCTGAAAGGGACATGATCATTCAAGCGTTCATCAGGCATGCTACGAGAACAAATCTTATGACCTTAAACAACCCAACTAGATATAATCCGTCGAATAATACACCAACCTATCTAAAAGCCCATATTAATATCACGTCTCATGAGAACTGAGATCAGTAGGCTTGAGAAAGGACTTACAAGACATATTTGCTATCTCAATAAAGCGGTCAACCTTAATACATTTCTCGTTAAATAACTCAAAGTGTGCTGAGATATCGTAAAATTCACCAGCCAATACCACATTTCTATGAAAATATAGAATACACCGTTTTGTATATAAACATGATTTTTTGTATAGTTCCTTATGAATCTGGCCCTTGATATTAAAAATAAACATAGTTGCTTTTTCTTCTAATATTTTGTTGTACTAGAGTTATTTCCCTTGTAGTCACAACGTCATATAAGCAGGTTTATGCCAAATACCATTTTCCTTTGTTAAGGTAATGGCAGACTGTACTAAAATCTTTGTGAAATCATTGCTTGCGGTGAAGTCCGATTCTGTAAAAGAGCAAAATACGTTTTTAACGCCATATCACTTCAGGGCATAAATGGTCATGGCTCCCGACAGGTTCCTTATCTTTATTAAGTATGATTTATCATGTATGCTTCGAAAAGATGATGGAGAAGTTCCCAGTTGTTTTCTCTGCGGTTTTTGAAATTTTTCTTCCTTGAGATTGGTTGACACTAATGCTTTGTGGGTTCATATGATAATTCACTTTAGATTGGTTGACACCAAAATTTAGCGGGTTCATATGATTCTCTTTAGATTGGGTGACACCAAAGTTTAGCGGGTTTATATTATGATTCTCTTTAGATTGGTTGACACCAAAGTTTAGTGGGTTAATTTTAAGATTCTCTTTAGATTGGTTGACACCAACATTTAGCGGGTTCATATTACACTTCTTTTGAGATTGATTTGCACCAAAGTTTAGCGCGTTCATATGATTTTCTTTAGATTGGTTGACACCAAAATTTAGCGGGTTCATATGATTCTCTTTAGATTGGGTGACACCAAAGTTTAGCGGGTTCATATTATGATTCTCTTTAGTCTATAGTTGATATAGAAAATGGATTGATTCATGCTTTTTTTCCAATTGTTTGTCTTTTTCTGTCTTTCGTATCCTTTCAGCATGTTGGTGCTCATGGTCCTCGACAATTTCCTGTCTTTAATAGCTTTTAGTAAATTTTGTTATTTTGCTATATCTAAGTTGTGTACTTCAGTTCTCTTCACACCAGTTCAGTTGGTAAATTTTGCATTGTTTTTTTTGTCTCTTCTGCCTTCAATATGTCCTGTAAGTTTCAGATTTTTCAAGCTCCATTTTCTGATTAATTTACCGTGAAATTTAAATTCAGAACAAGTGCACTTATTGTTGCCCTGGTCTCCAGAACTCTGTTCATGTTCAAACATTCTGTCCAAGGTATTCTCAGCACCCTCCTGTAGAACCACATTTATGTTGCCTCAAATCACTTCTCCACCTGTGAAAAGACTGTTCAGCATTCACTGCCATACATGACGACTGATATTGCGTAACAGGTCAGTACTATTTTTCCTTTCGTTTTTAATGAAATTTTTCTGTTTCTTAATAGTTGACTTGTTTTCACAAAGCATTTTTCATTGTTCCAATGCGTTTGATTTATTACAATTTGCTGGGTTGTACTTTTTACTGAGAATGATAGATTTCATCTTGCTTTTTAGTCCTTTCTTCTCACTCGCCTTCACTATATAAATCCGAACGCAAACAAAGGAATTTCAATAAAAACTAATGAATTTTTAAAAGCTTATTAATTTGACGTATTTTAACACTCTAAACATCATTTTTAGTGGATATCCATGTTTGAGATAATGCTCAGTTTATTTATAAAACCGTAGATTTATTTATTTTCCTCTACCAGCCTGAATATTCAATAAATATTATTGAAGAAAAATAAGCAGAATTTATTACCATATTGAAGACGTTTCGGCTATTGTACGCCCCGAACTTCTTCAGATGATTGGAATTTATAATCTATTTATATAAAAGGTAATCTGTGAGTCTGTGTGTGACTGTTCCCTATGCACACCTACATTTTTTAAACTAGGCCATTTAAACTTTCTTGGGACATATATCCACAGGGAAGCCAGGTCGACACATACTTTTTGAATTTAAGTTCAGCAATTTTCCCTTTCGCACTTTTTGGCCAATGGTGCAGATTGTTTACATTTGCACCTAAGTTGGTTGCTAGATTACGTCGTAGAAATCAAATCACTCGTGTCAAACGTAACTAAAAAATGAGCCTTTATATTTAATTTTTTATTCCGAAGTTTTAAAACTTTATTTGGTAAAAAAAAATGTGAATATTTTTCCCCGTAATTTTGAAACAAAAGAAATATTAAAAAAAAAAATTCTGAACTGAGAGCGTAATAGTTTTTATATTTGTATATTTTTAAATATTTTTCGAAAATTTCTGAACTAAGAGCGTAATAGTTTTTATATTTCTAATTTCAGGAAAACAAAAAAAATAATATTTATTTTTATGTTAAATTCGTTTAGTCAACAAAAAATGTAAATATTTTCCCCGTAATTTTGAAACAAAAACAAACGCAATGTTGATTACAATGTCACACAAAACATCAAATCATATTTACGCAAAACAAAAGAAAATAGATTTCTTTAATGAAATTTTTGAACAGTTTTGAAACAACAATTTTTTATATAATTATTTTTGTATATAACTGAGACCGACAACGAAAATATTCTGAGTTGCACGGGTTATGCTGCTAGCATTAGGTTGTCCCAAAAGTTCATAAACACTTGCGAAATGGGTCTATCTGGTCCATCAAAATCGAGACAAGCGATGGGTACAGAAAGGGCAAGAGACACCGTCGGTTACAAAACAAGATCGATTCGGCAAGAAAGTCATGATGTGCGTTGGGTGGAACTTTGAAGGAATCGTGCATTTTGAGTTGGTTCCAAATGGTCGTGACATAAGTGCCGAACTTTACTGTCAGCAACTTGAGCGGGTCTACAAGAAGTTGAAGCAAAGATAACCCGGCTCTGATCAACCGAAAGCGCGCTTTGATGCAGCAGGACAATGCCAAACTACACACCGCCAGGAAGACCAAAAACAAGTTTAAAGAGCTGGACGGCGTTGAGGTTCTGCCACATCCAGCCTACAGTCCTGACTTTGCTTCATCAGATTTTCCGCTCAATGCAACACATTCTAAAGGGCCGTCGATTCGACTCGTTTGATGAAGTCGAGGAAGAGTGTCAAGAATTCTTTAATTCGAAGCCGGCTAAATGGTACTTTGACCAGATCCAAAAGCTTGCAGATCGATGGCAAAAAGTCTTGGAAAATGATGGTCTTTATTTTGAGCAATAATTTTTGTTGTTTTTGCGAGTAAAATTTCAATTATTTGCAAGTGTTTTCTGGTATCCTTAGATTACTTGGCGAGTAAAATTTCAATTTTTTGCAAGTGTTTACGAACTTTTGGGACAACCTAATAATATGATAAAGCTTGAAAGAACACAGCAAGACTGTAACACGAAGAGAAATAGAAAAATCAGGCGTAGCTGAACACAAATAGAGGGGAAAAGGACATCATCATCCCCTGTGGAATGAAATTGAAATAATAGAAAATACCACTGGAAAATGAGAAATCTCAAGAAATCAGCACATATGTTTGGTCACGAAAATCTCCCAACTCAGCCGGGCATAGAAATGAATACAATATGTGAACAAGAAATACAGAGTGATAGAGAAAATCTATTACACATCAGGATTGTAATATGAGCTCTAGTAAAAACTAATTACAACGACCAAAACGCCACGAATATGCCAATAAAGATGAGGACAACAATCCTAACAACTGAAAAAACGTAAATAAAAATTCTATATCTATATCTATAAATGTGATGAGGGTGGACGTTGTTTATTTGTTTGTTTGATTCGACTTAGCGTTTTCATTTTGCGGTCTAGCTGGATAGCAGTTGAGCTCAGATGTAGATCAAAATTTTAGAACGCTAACGACACCTTGAAATCTTTCAGAAAGCCAAAATTAGGGGTAAAATATATATATTTTATCACCCCACAAAGTCAGGGATCAGTTTATGTATTGATTATAATATAGAATCGATCACTCCACTTTATATTATCTATATCTATATATATTGCTCCTACCCCTCCCTCTACCACCCTAATTCAATAGAGACATTCTATATTGTTATCTATATCTATAAAAGTGACGTAGGTGGACGTTGTGTAAGTATTTGATATGTAAATTCATCATATGATTTTTATTCTTATTATTCCTTAAACTACCCGAGTGAAACAGGGCTAAACTGCTAGCACTGTATATTTTGAAGCCTTTGAATATAAGAATTTGTGTCGATCGTATGTTGTATATAATCATATTGTATGGGTGATAGACGAAACGCAAAGACAGACGTTTGTTTCTGTTTTCAGGTGAAAATGGAATTGATGTTGAATTCAATCCATAACCACTGTAAAAGTGATTTAATCTATTGTCAGAATTTTTAACGCGTTACACAAATGTTCAAGGCATTTAAACCTGGAAATAATTAAAGTTATATCTAGATTACATTATGTTTGCCAAAGATAGGCATGTATGCGTCCCTGCATGGACCAATCTGCAGCTCAGTCGTAAAAATAAGCATTTATTTAACACAAGAAAATAATTTTCAACATAATTTTAATCTTTACAACACATTTAGAAAAATATAGAATATAAACCACATAGCTTGAGTATTACCAAATTTGTAAACTATTAAGTATTTATTTAGCACAAAAAATAATTTTCAATATAATTTTCCTCTTTACCAATACATTTAGGGAAATATAGAATATTAACCACATAGCTTGAGTATTATCAAATCTGAAAGCAATTAAGCATTTATTTAACCCAACAAATAATTTTCCAAAGAATTTTATTCTTTACCAATACACTTAAGGAAAATGAGAATATTAACCACATAGCTTGAGTATTATCAAATCTGAAAACAATTAAGCATTTGTTTAACACAAAAAATAATTTTAAACATATTTTCTCGAATTTCCAATGCACTTAGAGAAATAGAGAATATTAACTGCACAGCTTAAATATTATCAAATTTCAAAAAAAAAAAAATAAGCATTTATTTAACCCAACAAATATTTTTCAACATAATTTGCTTCCTTGCCAATATATTTATCGAAATAGTGAATATTAACCACATAGCTTGAATATTCAAGAATTTGAAAATTTCGGATTAAAACTCAGTTAATAACTACGGTTCAGCCTACTAACTTATTTATCTAACTTCGTTTCACAAATTATACTGCTCACAAACAGCAGCACATTTTATACCCAAACCTTTTGGTAGATACATCTTCAAGATTAAGAACAGAAGTCTGAGGTTTTTGTTAAATAAATCTTACATGTGCTAACACGGGCTACATAAACAGAAGCTCTCAAATAAGAAGCCATTTTTATTTTATATTAGAAAAAAAATTTCAAGTGTATATAGACTGCAATATATTTCATATTCCTAACGACATTGTTATTGCTAAAGAATACATTTATGTTTTGTGTTAAAAATAAACAAATGTTTAAGAGCAAAATGATTTGTATGGCATCTTTGTATGTCTTTCAGGGAAATTCGGTCATCCAGAATAAATAAATAAATAAATAAATAAATAAAAATAAAATATAAAAAAATAATAAATTTTATTTTTCATACAATGGCTTTTTATTCAGCATGTTCATAATTGAACCATGTAATACAATAGAGAAACTTCAATCTGACATTTTAAGAAAAATTGGACAATTGAATTCATTCTTCAAGCTATTTTCGCAAAGTTTCAGTAATTCATGTCTCACTTCTGTCTTATTCAGGTTTATGTGATGCATGGGTAACGTGACGGTTATCAACACAGAAAGGCAAAAAGAGCAAGTCGAGTTCAAATTCCAGTCACGTCAGTTGAGTGAACTTTTGCCTGATTGTCTTTCAGAATGGCTTGAACCCCTTTTTTCTCCAAATCTATTAGATAAATAGCGGGATAGACTGTATTCTCTAGGTTTGAGTGGCAACCAATACAGAAGAAGAAAAAGGTTTGAACAGTAAACTGCTGAAAGGAAAACTTCACTATATTTCCCAATAATGAAAATAAATGTGAAAACGATTGCTTACTAAAAGAACATGGTATTTAGAAATACCCGTATGAAAAGATAAGGAAACTTTATTTACAAACGACCAAACCCGTAATCCGTTGGGTTCGTTGGATAACCCATTTATAGGGTGTCCATAATGTCCGTACCCACTTTATAAATTTTTTTAACTTTATTTGTATTTGTGATAGAAATATTTGCACGCAAACTTTATGGAGATCCTGCATAGTAGACTAGCAGTAGTGTAAATGACTGGTAACATAATCTGAAGGACGTTTATCCCTTTTAAGTGTGATTTTAAATTTAGAATTGTTCTTTTCCCGAACTGACTCTTAGCCAAAGCTAGAAATTACACTGCTATTTAACACCATAAATCTGAGTGTATCTTTAAACAGCAATGCAAAGCAATAAGTGTAACATGCAGAAAATTCAAAACGTTTGTATCAATATTCGTTGTACAGGTATTCGAAATTTAACAAACCCTTGCACTGTTGAGTGTTAATTCAAATCCTTGTATAAGCTATTTTTCTCGACATAGTCAGCGGCTGCGGTCAAATATGGCGTTAAGCAATGATGATCCTGCTTAGTACGTAGATGGATGAGCCACTTAGAAACAAGAATCTTCTTCTTCTATGTGCCTTGTTTTTTTTTCAGGACGTAGGCGATCATGGCTTTCCACGTCTCCCTCTCTCTGGTAGCTCTTAGCAGGCTTTCTCCTGTTACAGAACACAACCACCTTTCTGTCATCCACCCGCTCAAACCCTTCAAATACATTATCCGCTTCCCTTCCCGGTCTCTTTTTCCCTGTATGTGAACTGTTAGTATCAGGTTCTCCAAGCCCTCCTTCTTCATTCCATGTACCAGGAACTTTAGTTGTCTTTTCCTGATGCCCAGTAGTAATTTCCTTTTCGTTTCCGTACTTAACGGGGGAAAAATCAACTGAAACCTATGAGCTAGTTTAAGCAAAAATAAATGTTAGGTTGTTACCAGCTAACCGGAGTTAAGCAACGACAAGTCCTTCACTAGAAGCAATGGATACTCCTTAGGAAGAGTAGTCATTAGAAACAACCTGAGAACCTTGTGTTAAATTACGCAAATAAAGATGTTAAGTTTCTGAGAGCTAGCCGAAGTTACGCAACGATAAACCGTTCCGTAGATGCATGGGTGACCACTTAAGAATAGCAGTTATTGGCAACAACCTGTGAATTTTGTGTCAGATTAAGCAAAGATAGATGTTAATTAAACTAAAGTTAGGCAATGTAAGCATGTCAGTAGTTGGATGGGTGACCACTAAAGAACTGAGACCGTTGTACCAGATTAAGTAAAGAAATATATCGTTTCTATATGCTAGCTTAAGTTAAACAACGATATGCATTTCAATATTTGGATGACCACTTAAGAAAATAGTTTTGTTAACAACCAAATAAGTAAGGAAAGAGGTAAAGTTCCTACAAGATAACTAAATTTAAGCAGCTATAAGCTTTTCTGTAGTTGGATGGGTGACCACTTAAAAACATGATATAAGAAGAGGAGGTCATGAAGACAACCTGAGATTGTACATTTTATTTGCAGACAGAAACCATCTTTAGATTATAAGATTTTTTCAGTGATAATGATTTAGTGATACAAGTATTACTAATTAATCCATAACTGGAAAGATAAGATGTTACGCTTAAATATAAAATAGATATATATGTGTGTGTGTGTGTGTGAGGGTGTACCTTATAACACACACACACACACACACACGCATATATACATATATAGAACATTCTAGAATGTTCTAGAAGGCCCCAGAGTGTAATAGTAGTACTAATATACAAATTTAGAAATTTTGTGTTGTGTTGTAAAAGATAAACTGAATGAAATATCTCTTCCTTAATTTTGAACAAAAGATTATCGAATACGGGAAATCAATTATTTTACGGATGGCTTAACACTAATAGTGCAGTTGCTCTGGACATCGCCAAGACTTTTGACAGGGTCTGGCACTCTGGCCTCCTTTGCAAGCTACGGTGTTATAGTATTACCGGTCGCCTGCATGACCTAATCCAATCTTTTTTAAATAACCGCAAAATGAAGGTCGTTTTGAATGAGCATGCCTCTTCATCCTACAGCACGAATGCCGGCGTCCCCCAGGGCTCTATCCTGGGCCCGACGCTCTTCCTTATTTTCATCAACGACCTCCCAGATGAGATCAAGACCCAAGTAGGCATCTACGCAGATGACACCACAATATACTCCCGCACAAGTAAGGAACCTGGCATGGCGGACAGACATAATCTCGCTGCTGACCTTGAACGGGATCTACAGTCTGTGGTGAATTGGGGCAAGAAGTGGGTTGTCAACTTCAATGCGTCCAAGACCAAGCTGTTGTCTGTCAACCATCACAGGCAACCTCTCCTGCCTCCCATAAGCATGGACCAAGCGATTCTCCCTGAGTGCAATACACTGCGCTTCCTCGCCTTACCCTCTCTTCTGATCTCAAGTGGAACCGCTACATCCAATCCATAGCTAAATCCACTGCTAAGAAGGTTGGGTCACTGTGTCGATCCAGGATGTTCTTTCCACCTGAATCCATCCTGCATATATACAAGTCTACCATTCGACCCTGCATGGAGTACTGCTGCCATTTATGGTCAGGCACACCTGCCGCTCACCTCAGTGTTCTTGACAGGCTCCAAAGGAGAGTTAGTAACGGGATAGGTGCTGACTTGGCGGCTCGACTACAGCCACTTCCCCACCGACGAAATGTGGCCTCCCTTTCTCTGCTCAGACAAACTTAAGTCACTGATGCCTCCTCAACAGGTGTTTACTCGTGCAACCAGAATGGCAACTGGGTCCCACCCATTCACAGTTAGGTTAGCCAAATGCAGACGACAATTCTACTTCTGCAGCTTCTTCTCTCGCACTTCACGCCTGTGGAAGTCGCTCCCATATTCTTGCTTTCCTGACGGCTACAATCTCCAGAAATTTAAATGCAATTTCAATACTCATCTACTAACCACTTGACTCTAGCCCTTCCCCCACCCTGTATATTTTTCCCTTTCTCCCCCCTTGCAACTGTCATTACACCTGCATTTTCATCTTTCTATTGCTTCTTTCTAATTTGTTTGTAATCCTCTTCTTCCTCCGCTAATTAATTTACGCCTTGCCCGGGGTGAAATGATTAATATATATATATATATATATATATATATATATATATATATGTATATATATATATATATATATATATATATATATAGATAGATAGATAGATAGATAACCCGGCAAAATTGTTAACTCTACAGGATCCTAAATTGACTACCCTTAGACAAGAAATCCCAGAGGGCAATTTGGTAATGTTGCCGAAGCAATAATTTGCCGTACTAATAACTATCTTGAAGATGAAGTCCACAATTTTGAGGATCTTTTGTGATTGTAAATTCCATTTGTAACTTGTGTTAATCTTGTGATGTCCGAATAGATTTTATATTAAAATATTATAATTTTCTTTTAACATTCCTGAAGTGTGTAAACATCATTGGCGTATTTTGTATTGTATCTTTCCCCTCTCTCTCTAAATCTTTCGCTCCCTATCTCTCTCCATAAATATATACATATATATATATATGTGTGTGTGTGTGTGTGTGTGTGTGTGTGTGTGTGTAAAAGACAATAGAAAAACTGTAATAGTTGCCAACGCGCTTCATTTTAGGTTACATTTGATGAAACGCGTTGACAACTATTACAGTTTGTCTGTTGTATTTTACATTTATAAATATTGTCTTTTCTACAAGTTAACCCTGAGAGATTTTTCATATACATACATACATACATACATACATACATAAATATATTTAAGCCTGCAGTGTACATATAGAAGAATCTAAAGGAGTATTCTGTACAAAGAGTGGTAGGATAACACTCTAAGAGAGCTCTAAATATGAGTGGCTTGAAAACGCCGTTACTGATCCGGCGGGCATTCACGCCATGAACTTTGCTATTTCCCAATCCCTTACGCAAGTGGTGGACTTCCCCACTCGCTTCCCAAGCACTCCCTCGAGTCATTCCTCACTGCTAGATATATGTTTCACCTCTGCGCCTGACGCCTGTCAAGTCTCGCAGCTTTGGCCTCTCGGCAACTCCGACCACGCTGTAGTCTCCCTCAGTATTTCTTTCCAATCTCACTCCCTCCAGGAGCCCCCTACTTATAGAACCTGAGGACAAACTGCACGACGTATATATTACTCCGACAGTCGTATCCAGAGTAATTTCAAAACTCGACCCCCATAAGGCGTGTGGTGACGATGGAATCCCGGTGATAGTCCCTAAGATGTGTGCTCCTGAACTTTCCCCTGTCCTCTCTAAACTATTTAACTATTGCCTTTCTGCTTCCTGCTTTCCTGCATGCTGGAAATTCTCTTCAGTCGTTCCTGTCTTTAAGAATTGTGGTGAACCCTCGGACCCATCCAACTATCGCCCTATCAGTCTTCTACCAATATTCGGGAAAGTATTCGAGGCTATAATCAATGCTGAAATAGTTCATCATCTCACCGCCCACAAACTGTTCTCCAACAGGCAATATGGATTCCGCTTTGACAGGTCCACGGTCGACCTGCTAATAACCGTAACGGAGTACATGCTACAGGCCAATGATGAGTCTGACGAGGCTCGCGCGGTTGCTCTGGCCTCCTATGCAAACTACGCGGTTATTGTATTACTGCTTGACCTACTCCAATCTTTCTTAAATAACCGCAAAATGTAGGTCGTTTTGAATGGGCGTGCCTCTTCGTCCTACAGCACGAATGCTGGTGTCCCACAGGGCTCTATCCTGGGCCCGACGCTCTTCCTTATTTTCATCAACGACCTCCCAGATGAGATCAAGTCCCAAGTAGGCATCTACGCAGATGACACTACAATATACTCCCGCTCCAGTAAGAATCCTGTCGTGGCGGACAGACATAATCTCGCTGCTGACCTTGAGCGGGATCTACACTCTGTGGTGAACTGGGGCAAGAAGTGGCTTGTCAACTTCAATTCATCTAAGACCAAGCTGTTGTCTGTCAACCATTACAGACAACCTCTTCTGCCTCCCATAAGCATGGACTAAGTGATTCTCTCTGAGAGTAATACACTACGCCTCCTCGAACTTACCCTGTCCTCAGACCTCAAATGGAACCACTATATTGAATCCAAAGCAAAATCTACTGCTAGGAAGGTTGGGTCACTGTATCGATCCAGGATGTTTTTTCCACCTGAATCCATCCTGCATATATACAAGTAAACCATCCATCCGTGCATGGAGTACTGCTGCCATTTATGGTCAGGTGCCCCTGCCGTCCTCCTCAGTGTTCTTGACAAGCTCCAAAGGAGAGTTTGTAATGTGATAGGTACTGATCTGGCGACTCGACTGCAGCCACTTCCCCATCGTCGAAATGTGGCCTCCCTTTGTCTCTTCTATAAATACTTTCATGGCTTCTGCTCGGATGAGCTTAAGTCACTGATCCCTCCTCAACAGGTGTTTACTCGTGCAACCAGACTGTCAACTGGGTCCCACCCATTCACAGTCAGGTTAGCCAAATGCAGACGACAAATTATCAAAGGTATTAATCTGTCTCTTCTCCCTACAGCAATGGGTTAAATAGCAGGACAAATTGGGTTCTATAGCGTGTATGACGCTTTTTTTTATTCATATTACCCCGAGCAAGGCGGTGACGCCACTGATGTGCAGGGGGCTACGTAAGAGTGAAAAGATTGGAAAAAAGAAAGAAAGCCGGAAACCACATCCTAAACAGGAAACAATGGATGAGCCTCTTCACCCGTTCAATAGACGTGGGTGGAGTGTGAACCGGGCGATAGTTTAGTCTATCTACTCCAATAAATGATTTATAAGTATATATACACTACCGGCCATAATAATGTGGCCATCCCAGTTTTTTAAAAGAAATGATGTATTTCATACTATTCTAAATGAAAATAGAATGGTTCTCAATACTGCACAATAATATGTGCATCAAATGAATTGTTCTGGTGTCCAGGTTGTGTTCTTTGTTCCCTATGCTAGTCTTTTTCTTATTGGCTGGCCGAAGCAAAGGCTTCCTGGCTGTCTTGTAAGATTTTGCAAAGTAGTAATAATAAAAGAACCATTCTATTTTCATTTAGAATTATCCACTTGGCAATAAATACTAAAAAATAGTATGAAATACACAAAACTGGGTTGGCTAATAATTATAGCTGTTTGTATATATATATATATATATATATATATATATATATACAGGAGTGTTTTTAAAAAAATGAAGTATTTCATACTATTTTTTGTATTTATTGCCAAGTGAATAATTGTAAATGAAAATAGAATAGTTCTTTTGTTGATATTGCACAGTAATATGTGTCTCAAATGCATTTATGAACATTTAATAATTACCTATATTGTAGTTTCATCATTGAAAAAAATGAAGTAAATTTAGTGTGATTCGGACGAGTCCACCTTTGCTTCCTTGCCTTGCAAAATTTTGCAAAGTAATAAGAATTATCCAGTTGGCAATAAATATTAAAAATAGTATGAAATATATAATTTTTTTAAAACTGGGGTGTTATAATAATTATGGCCAGTAGTGTATATATATACACTAGTGGCCATAATTTTTAGGCCACCCAAGTGATTGAAAAAGATGATGTATTTCATACTATTTTTTAGTATTTATTACCAAGTGAATAATTGTAAATGAAAATGGTTCTTTTGTTAATACTGCGCAATAACATGTACTTTTCAAATGAATTTATAAACATTTAATAATTACTTATATTGTAGTTACATCATTGAAAAAAATGAAGAAAATTTAGGGTGATTCGGACGAGTTCATCTTTGCTTCCTTGCCTTGTAAACATTTTGCAATGTAATAATAACAAAAGAACAATTCTATTTTAATTTGGCAATAAATACTAAAAATACTATGAAATACATAATTTCTTTTAAAAAACCTGGGGTGACCGAATAATTATGGCCGGTAATTTATATATATATATATATATATATATATATATATATATATATATATACTAGGATGTTGGAATCGTGTGCATTTATCTGCAATAATTTCTCTTATAGACAAAATTGATTATGAATATGCTCATTGTCATGGATTTTTTATTTTTTTTTTTCTGTATTTCTGAACATTTTCTTCATTTCTGGTGAAAATGGGAACATCATTTTTTTCGATGTACGAGTAATTTAGGCTTTCTTAAGCCCGTTGTCAAAGATGTTTTACAGATGATGTGGCTACATGGATTGCATTGTCTTATTTTGTGCCATAACATTATTTTTCTATCTTTAAATACCGCATCTTTACACGTGATATTGTCCTTTTAATATAAAAAACATTGAACATCCGTACTGTTCACGCATGCTGATTTATCTTTCAATTTTTGTCTTTGTGTTTGTGGCACTTACGATATTTTGCTTTAAAAAGCAAAACAAAATAAGCCACAGCAATAAGGCGTAAACGAGACCCAGAGGTTGAAATACTAATAAGCATATATTCGCCGATGACAGCGTTGACAGTAAAGACGTTATGTTTCCGTCATGCTGTGTACAAAGGTCAAACGGGTTCTGCTTAATAATGACATAGAGAAGCAGAGTGACAAGGGCAGACGTTGGAAGAGGAAATCGCCTGCAATGCAAGTAACACACGGACACATAGAGAAAATAACACGACGATATATGAACAGTTTAATAATTCTTTAAGATAGCACTAAATATTTTAGGGCCTTCAAGTGGGGAAATGAAAATATAAGAGTCCTTTTTTCTATCTATCTATCTATCTATCTATCTATCTATCTATCTATCTATCTCATTTCTTCAAATATATCTATCTATCTATCTCATTTCTTCAAATCTGTCTATCTCATTTTGTTCCAATTATCTATCTATCTATCTATCTATCTATCTATCTATCTATCTCTGTCATTTCTTCAAATCTATCTATCTATCTATCTATCTATCTATCTATCTATCTATCTATCTTATTTCTTCAAATCTATCTATCCAACTATCTATCTCATTTCTTCAAATCTATCTATCTATCTATCTATCTATCTATCTATCTATCTATCTGTCTGTCTTAGTCCATATATTATTCGGTTTATAAATATCCCAGTCTCTCACACTCTTTAAGAAGGCAGAAAGTATGATCATCGGCATGAGAGAAAGCCCAAAATGCGTGTTACGAATTGGAGATATAAACAACAAGCAGGTGAAGAAGATCAGATATTTGGGAAATGCGATACCGAAATTCAAACACGTATTTGGACTAGCAAATGTAGAATTCTTAAGGCTAGGCGTGGTGTTGAGAAACAGAAAAAAGTATCATTGGAATCAAAGAAAAGCTGTGCAACATTCATTCTCTTATGTGACAGTGAATGCTGGACAATCTTCCCAAGGATGAGGAGAAAATTAGAAGCAATGAACATTCAGTTCTACAGAAAGGTACTGAAAATTCCATGTATAGAGTGAGTAAACACCGAGGAAATCTTAAAGAAAATGGTAAAAATAAGGCCACTTTTGCTTGGAATCAAAGATAAAAGAACTGCGGTTTTGCAGAAGGATGTTAGGAATTTCAAGCATGGAGCAAGTAAGCAATGAGGAAGTCTTAAAGACAATGGTAACAGAAATAACTCTTCTACTTAGAATAGCTGAATTTCCTTCAACACATTGTGGGGATGGAGTGTTTGGAAAATTTACCTATCACAGGAGATGTTGAAGGGAAGAGAGACGGTGAAAGTTTTGACAGAATGCAGCTTCTACCAGTCAGTAGCTTGTGGCTTAAAATTAACCTATCAGTCAGATTTAAACCACGAATGAAAATACTGACTATTTCTAGAAGTAAAACTGATTTTATTCTCTGGTTTTAATTAGACAAATGAAGCCGAAAAGAGGCATAGATGAGGAGTGAACAGTCTTACGGCTTTTTTTCCTTACACTCTCTATTCTTGTATTACTTTAGTATTTCTCTGGCAAAGATTTTACCCTAGAAGTAAATGACAACCTACTGCAGGATAATCTTCTGCCTACTCAGTCATGGGTCGAAAGAGACATGATCTCCTAGACGTGTATCAGTTATGACACTTAAATGACTGACTGATTGTCCTTAGTTTTTGACATAATTCTTCAGCTGTTAAAATCTATGACATTAAATCTGTTTCGGTCGCCTAAGTGTTTCGATTCTAAACTGAGCTGTACTTTCCTAATGCGTTCATGAACGGCGGCCGGAGATTTAGCAAAGGGAAATAAATGATAAGAGCCACATGAGGCAGTTGTTGAGAACCATGATCGACTGTCGTGAAGAAAATTATCTATACATTTATCTATACATCTATAGTCAGTTTGTTTTATTGTCCTATCTATCCACTATTCGAATTGGCTTCATTAATTTAAAAATTCATATGAAAAATCATTTCATCGTAGTTCTTATTTACTAGGACTGGCTTACATTGGCATGAGGACACATGCATGGAGAATTCGACCTTCATTTCTGGCACTGTTTTCAAACCTATATATATATATATATATGTGTGTGTGTGTGTGTGTGTGTGTGCGTGTGTGTGTGTGTGTGTGTGTGTGTGTTTATCGTTGCGTTCTAAATTATAAATCTCTCCTGTTTTTCTCCTACTACGTTTCTAATATCGAAAACTAAAAATGCAATAATACTATTGAATTTTTAGGTTGTAAAATAACTAAATTATACATTTAATAAATAAAAATATTCGCACGTCTGATTTACTCTTCATAACGAACTTAAAGCAAAGGAAGGTTAATAACTAATAAAAATTGAGGAAAGCTCAGTTTAGTATTATTATGGTGCCCACTTCCGTCAATACAGACTAACCTGAGTCACTTCCAGGGACGCAGCTGTGAAGCAGCCTAGAGACAATCAAGACGGAGCGTAACTATACCGTTCGGATTTCTGTTTGCTGATTATTAACACATTATTGTATATATGTTCTGTTATTCTAATAAACTGTTTGAACATACCTTCTTGTTTCCGTCTCTTACTTCCGACGACAACAACTTGGCGACGAAGATTTCGCCACAGCAATTATGCACAATTATGCAATAACTGTATAACGCATGTAACTCCGAGTTGTACCTAAAACGTAGGATAATATATATATATATATATATATATATATATATATATATATATATATATATATATATATATCTCAGCAAGCAGTGTAGATATAAAAGAATCCAAAGGAGTATCCTGTACATACAGTGGTATGATAACTCTCTCAGAGAGCTCTAAATATATATGTATATAGAGCAAATATAAGAAAAATTAAGGCAGACACGTTATTTCATGGTAAATCAGAGGTATAGTCTTATTTCAGGCGAACCATCCTGAGCTTCTGTTTTTATTATACCAAAAATTCGTGTAAAATCTTTTGTGCAATAAAGACCGAAGCTGATGATGATTTGCCTGAAATAGGCCCACACTTCCTATTTACCATGAAATAACGACATAGAGAAGAGGAAATCGCCTGCAATGCAAGTAACACACGGACACATAGAGAAAATAACACGACGATATATGAACAGTTTAATAATTCTTTAAGAAAGCACTACATATTTTAGGGCCTTCAAGTGGGGAAATGAAAATATAAGAGTCCTTTTTTAGGCGAAATTTTTCTTATATATATACCCGGAAAACGTCATACTTAACATGTACTGTCTTTAGCCTTTGACATAATTCTTAAGAGGTTAAAATCCGTGACATTAAATCTGCGTCGTTCACACTAACGCTTCGAGTCTAAATTCAGGTGATCGTTTGTCATGAATCAAAATCGACAGTACTGTCCATCAAATGAATGCGGGTATAGTTAGAATTGTATGGTGACTTTTTTCATTGAAACTTCGTTTTTTGTTTTTTATTGATTTCAGATTCAGACTCGAGTCAAACAACTTCGTTTATATCTAATGTCTTCATTGGTCCATACATTTTCTTAATAGCGCCCCGGCAATCTCAGTCGGATGTCGAGATCCCATTCGATTGAACTGACTACGTAATTATTGCGTTCCTTTATTTTTATGTTCGCCCTTTTTTTTTTCGACTTACATTGGATTTTGCTTTTTACTTGCAATTTAATTTAGCGAACACAAAGAATGAGAAAGCTAGTAAATCCGAATGAAGTTCGCACAGAGATTAGAAAAAAAAAGATGCAGCATCTGTGTTAAAATGGGAAGCGTTCGGAGAGATACGGAACGTCTGTGAATGTTTTGGAAGTAAAATAAAATAAAGGCAGGAGGTAAAATAAGGCATAAAACGAAAGCAGAAATAGACGAATAAATAAAACACAAGCATCAATAGATTAAAAGGATTAAGCCGATCTCCTTCTCTAATAAACATTTGTGGCCCAGTTGGTAAAGTCATCGTCCCTATCAAACACGTATGCACGATCATAGATTGTGTTTTTCAATTTTTCTTTAAAATTTTTTTACCCGATTTCTGCTGTCTACTTTACTAATAAACACGCAGATAATGTAATACTTATTGGAAGAATAACTGCAATCGGCGAGCCGATTTCAAACCCTAACCGAGTCAGTTGCGCTCACTTTTGCGCAAATGATGTCGCAAAAGTCATGAATGCATCTCTTTTCAAATTATCTACAGTTTAAATAACAGATTAGATAGGACTCTATAGCTTAGCGTGGAAATCAGTTAAAGAGATGAGAAACTTCACAATCTGAAAAGAAGACAACGGAGGACCACACCATCAACTTTTCCAAGAACTCATGAAAATGCATAGATGATAAAGTAAAGGAATGTGAGGAAAGCCATACCCATATGTAGAACCGTGATCGATTACGACTTGTTAATAACTCATAAAACGAAAAAAACATGCAAGAAAATAAATGATAACAACTAGTAATAACCTTGAAAAAATTACCGTGGACGAGATTAGGGAGAAAGGGGACATGGTTATATTTATTTGAATATTCTTATGAATAATAATTCTTAATTTAATGGTTAAATCAGTGCGTTTCACGGTTATAAAATCCCCGTGAAAATATCTCTTATTACGTTATTAAATACTTGAGCATAACAACTAGCAAAATATTACAATGAAAATCATAAGTATAAATTCTGCATTTAAAGCAGTAAGAGGGTCTAAATGAAAAGATTATAAGCTGACACACATTTTTCATTGAAGTAGACATCACATGCACACATACATACAAACAGTATACGTGCGTGCCTCATTGTTTCAGATATTTACTCAGAAGAAATTGACATGGTTAATTAAACATATAAGATAGGTGAAACACACACGTACACACATATGGTAGTAATTAGAATTTCATCCTCGACAGAGACCAGAACTATTTGATCATGGCATTGCTTGAAAAGAATTGAGTTTTGTATAACGGCATATCAACACCTCTGTGGGTTATTAAATACCAAACAGATTGTGTTTTAAGTTATTTATTTTTTAATTTTCGGTTATAGTGAGAAGGTTGATTTAGTCAGGTTTTAATGAATTTTTTTTATATTCTTTTTATTTTAGAAAACTGAAAATGTCTTCTAGTTTTGTATTCGAAAATGTTTTGCTGAGAATAATTTTATTTCCTTTAAAAATGTGTTATGATAATAATTTTTTCTTCAGAAATATATTGTTGGTAATATTGTTCCTTCAAAAATATATATTTTTATATAAAAGTATATTTTTATCTATTTATTTTTTATAAAACTGTATTTTTATATTTTCATAGTGTTTTGACCCCAATTTGGGGGATTAACTATTTGCCCATAGCTGGGGCCCTAACTGGTGCTACCACCCTGGGTCGGAGTGGACCTGGGAACAACAGCAATTAAGAGGTGGTTTCATGCTCCTCACAACCTCCTAATCAGGTTTTACTGCCTGATGCAGTTTACCATCATGCCCAGGACCATTGAAAAGAATTGATTGCAGATTTGCTATTATAAGTTTAAAAAAACAAACTTAAAACAAGAAAAGGAACATGTTTATACTATTTGTCTAAATCACTCCTGCCGCGTTGTAAGTTGTTTACAAATTCCTTTCTTCGGTTTCAAACACAGTTCAATGATTGATCTGACCTTCTGTATTTTTGAAATGTTATTTTTTTAATGTCCCCATTAGAGACCATTAGCGTTGGTGTGACACACAATCGCAACTCTCCTTGCTTTCAAGAAAACATTAGCGAATTCACATACAATGTTGTTGGATTTGATCTATTAGTTTCCCCTGTAAGGGTAAGTCTGGCATAAGATGAATCTAAAAAGATTTATCCGAAAACGTAATGGGATAACACCAACCTCTGTAACGTTGACAGATGTTACTATCATTCATTTCTCAATGTTCCCAAGTCCTTTCAATCTCGTTACGAGATCATCATCAGCAGTGTGAGTTATGGCAACAAAAAATAACCGCACAACTATGTTGCTAAAAATTACTGTAATTTTTTTCTGCTTCAAATATAATTATTGCTTATTATTAATTGCTTAGCTTTCGTTATTCAGGGTCAATAATATTGCAGATTTTATTTGTAATTTATCAAGAATTTCTAAAGACATGGCAGAAACACCAGGTCAGATGGAAAAATCTTCAGTTCTTCTTGGATATATATAAAGATAAATCTCCAGGAATATAACACTTCGTAGAGATCACAGGGATATGCGTTGTGGCGTAGTGGTTATCGGCTCAAAGTGACAAACCGGTATGCCAAGTTCAAATTCCGGTTGAATTCCTTGTATTCCTTTACACGCATCAATAGATTAAAGAAAAGGTATTAATCCAATACTTCAGCCTCCAGCTATGGGTTAAATAGCAGAACAGAATGAGTTCTCTAGCCTTGGTAGGTAACCAGTCTGTGGCGCAGTGGATATCAGCTCGGAACGAGAAATCGGAGAGCCGAGTTCGAATTCCAGTTGAATTCCTTGCATTCACTTACGCGCAAATACCCTTGGGAAAGGTATTAATCCATCTCTTTCTTCCAGTTATGGGTTAAATAACAGAACAGATTGGGTTCTATAGCCTTGGTCGGTAAGCAGTCTACCGCAGAAAGCAATGGCAACCTACTACCGGATAATCTTCTGCCCAGTCAGTCATGTCTCTTTCGATATGTGAGATTAAAAGAAATATTTACTGTCGCCTGTATTTACAAAGTTAAAACATATGCATGTTAATAGCTCCAAACAGTTAAGATCAGAATCCATGGGAGCCATACCCAGTGCAGCGTCAGCGAATTTAATTATTATGACTAATAATAAAATGAATAATAATAACAAGATAAAATAACAGATGAAACAACACTGGCAAGATAAACCTCTGCATATCCAGAATGTGCCAATAAATCCAATGTTGATAAAGTTAATACTTATCGATGGTTACATGCATCTGGATTAAAGTCTGAGACTGAAGGCTTTATTTTTGCAGCTCAAGACCAAAGTCTTTTCACTAAGAACTTTCAGGCAAATATTATACATAATAATGTGGATCCAAAATGCAGGTTCTGTGATGAATAACAAGAAAGAATAGACCATCTAATCTCAGGATGTTCTGTACTTGCCCCAAATGAGTATAAAAATCGTCACGATAGAGTGGGGCAATATTTACATTGGGCAATGTGCAAACAATATGGAAAATATGTAAACAAATACTGGTATGAACATCAGCCAGCTGCGGTTACAGAAATAGAAGATGTCACCATTCTATGGGATTACACCATCTACACAGACAGAAAAATTGAAGCAAATAGGCCGGACATTATTGTTAAAAACCAGAAAGAAAAAAACTTGCTTATTGGTTTGTCCAGCGGATTGTAACAAGGAATTCGAAAAACTGTCAAAATATAAAGACCTGGAAATTGAAATAGAAAAAATGTGAAAATTGAAAACATGAATCTTGCCAGTGATAGTGCACTTGGAATGATAAAAAATGGAACAAAACAACACATTGAAAGATTCCCTGGAAACCCCAGCTAAAGAGATATACAAAAATTGTCTTGTTATGTACAGGCCACACACTAAGGAGAACTTTGTCTATGTAACGCTAGGGATGTTAGGAGAGATAGAAAAAACATGAAATGGAGCCATAACAACACACCACGACCTGCCTTAGGTCTTCCTGCAGACTTCGTTAAGTAGTGCGACTATAGCAGAAATCGAAATATGATGAAAAATGACAACACAATAATAACAATATTTAAAAATTACTGTTCGTTCAAACAGAATGTTTTCTTCGACAAAAGAACGCAAATTAAAATAAAAAGTTAAAAAAAGGAAGTTAAAAAGCTGAAAGTTAAAAAGATGATAAAGAAAACCTTTTACCTGTTCTATTATAACATGTTTATCAACCAAGATGAGGACAAAAGTTTGAAAATTACTCATATAAACTTATTTATAAATGGAACGTTGTCTGTTCTATAGACTCCGAAACGGCTGAACCGATTTTCTTGAAAATTTTTACAGTTGTACTGTAAGAATGTGCGAGTGTTCTTACCTAGGTTTTGTGTCGATGTAACCCCGATAAATATCGAAAATCGATAATCGAAAAAATCGGATTATAAAAAGAGTGATCCGATTTTATTCAAATTTGATCTCTCATAGACAAAGACATAAGAAACGATATTCAGAAGTTTCAAGATTGCAGTTCTATTCTTGGATGACTTATTTGACTCCCATATTGGAAATCGATACCTCGATATCCTACCGGGTCTGATCAAAATCAGTTTTTCAGTCCTTTTATTTTATTTTTTGCTTCGGGTTTGGCTCTAAGTAGGTATAATTGTAGTTCTTAGTCTCAGCCATGGTACCATTTACTCAAAGGACTTATTTAGCCTTCAAAATTCAGTTTATGACGAAAAAACCTTATTTGATATCGATACCTGGAAATCAAAATTTGACTTACATTCATTGATTTTTCTTTCATTTTACGGTTTCGCTTTAACTGGAAACAACTATTGATTTTGAGTCTTTCGTGCCAACGTCAAAAGAGCCTTAGCTTCAGGAGCATGGATTAGTTTTAAAGCTTTCATTACAACCGATCAACGCCGGGCTGTACTGCTAGTCACAAATAAATACAAATTATGACAAATGGCACAAACCCACTTACATAATCTAGTTGTCAAAATCCATCCAACACTGAATATAAAAGGCTCCAATACACTACTGAAGTCCTACAGGATAGTGGCGTAGTCGATTTAATAGTTGGTTATACATGTGTTAGTATGATGTAATGGTCATGATTTCGATCCTTGAACTTGGTAGTGACGAACCAATAATTGATTTCGCAGAGTATTCCGCAATAACCATCGAGATAATCCACATCAGCCAATCTATGAACGCCTGATGATGACCAGAGGGGACTTGGTCGAAACATTGTATCTAATATAACACCTATATCAACCAAGAGGAGAACAAAAGTTAGAAATAATTCTAAGATTATTGAAAATTACTCATCACAAAAATCCTTCCATATATGCAAAAATACTTAACGTTTCTTTTCCTTCTTTTCCTGTCTCTTCTTCCTTTCTCCTCTTTTTCTCCTTTTTTCTTCACCTCCTCCTCTTTTAATTCTCTTTCCCCCTTTTACTACTACTTCTCCTTCTCCTTTTTTCTTCTTTTCCTCTTCTTCATCTCCTTTTCCTTTTATTCTTCTCCTCCTTCCTTGCTTCTTCTTCCTTTTTTCTTTGCTTTACTCCTTTTCTCCTTCCCCTTCCTTCCTGAATCTCTTCTGCTTATTTTTTTCTTTCTCGTACTCTTCTTTTTCTTCTTTTTTCCTTCTTCTCTTCCTCCTGTTTTTATTCCCTTCTCCTCCTCTTCCTCTTCTCCTTCTCCTTCTCATCTTCTTCTTTACACTCCTTCTCCTCTCCTTCTCCCTTTCTTCTGCTTCTCCTAACTCTCTTTTACTTGACCGTCTCATCCTGCGAAGGACATTTGTTGGATGTAGTCCTTCCCCAGATTCACGAAGAAGAGTAGCCATTAACCTACCGCTCTGCACCAAGGCGTGTTGGGCGGAGCGGATATGACACGCATGTTTCTTTCAGATTCACGATTGCCCAACACATCAATTTAGCGAGTTACCCTGCCAACGAAAACTAGAGTAAACTGTGCGTATTATCTAGCAAGAAATACGATATCCACTAAGCCTAGCTGTGTCGAGCACAGAGTTGCTATTATGGAGCCCAAGTTGGAAATAAGACTGACTACACCATTAAATGTAGTGTCTCATTCTCGCTCTATGCTAGACGCCCAACTACCTGGTATTTGAAAACCTTTGACGGCACGTGGCATTTTTAAGTCGCTGTTGCTTGAGATAAATTTCTAATTTATTTTCAATTGTTGGTCACCCTTCGTCGTGTTTGATAAGAGCAATTTGCATTAAAAGTCTATTTGTCAGTCCAATCGAGCGGATTTGAAGTTCAACCATGATTGAGAGAGAATTAAAACACTGAACGGCATTTTCAAGTCGCTTACATCAGTCTGCAATCTATGTCGTTTATGCAAAAGATGTTGAAAATAATCCGTTCTTAAAAAAAAAAAAAAAGATACACTTTGCTCGATTTTAATTTTTTCTTAAGGTTGCTCTCTTGAGTTAATCCATGAGATTAGCAATTGATTAAAGAAAATAAATAAGTCACAAGTTTCATCCTCAAAAACGATATTATCTATATAAGATGCAGGTTTAATATATATATATATATATATATATATATATATATATATTCAGGCGCTGGGAACGAGAAATTGTATTCATCTCTGCGCAAATACCCTTGGAAAGGTATTAATCCATTTGTTTTCCCTCCAGCAATCGTTTAAATAGTAGGACAGTCTGAGTTCTATAAACTAGTCTACCGCAGATAGTAATGGCAATCTACTGCGGGAAAACTTCTGGTCAGTCTGTCGTGTTTCCTTTTTGATAATATTGCCCAAGCGTGTATACTATGTGGCACTTAACTGATATATATATATATATATATATATATATATATATATATATATATATATATATAGGGCGATGTGTAAATTGTCACCATTTGAATGTTTTTAATTCTCGATTGCACGCTGTTTTTTTCAGTTGAGTGCACATTATAGTAAGGTCAGCTGGGCACCGTCTGTGGAAACAACAAGCACCATGACGCAATTTACTCCGCCATAAAACTGGAAAGGGTGCTGGAAACTATAACATTTTACAGTGCAGATGATTCGGAAAGCGCTGGATAAGTCTAATAGTGATTACTATGGTGTCTGAAGTTATCACTAGTGGTGGCTCCATTCATATCTTCACATGGTCCCCGTGATAACGGGGACCTAAATTAAGCGCATGGGTCAATAGTGTGGCTGCTGAAAAACCCTATGTCTAGCAACAGGATTCTGCACCATGCCACACAAGCATGGGAACACAATCATTTAGTTGTTTTTAAAGAGGCAACGCAGTATAAATCAAATGACCACCAACAAATCCTACACCACTTATGAAACAACAAAAGCCAAAAGATAAACAAATAATACAATATTAATTGAACAAAAAAACAACAACATACAATAATAGATATCAAATTATACTAAAATTTATATATATAGAAATGATTGTCAAACAGCAGCGGAGAAAAAACAAATGACTCTTTAGAGTGTAGACAATACAGTAATGCTCTCACGGAAGCTTGAGGTGGACTTGACTAAAATAACACAGCTCACGTAAGAGTCAAGTTTCTCCACATTAATTCTGATAAAACTCTATCCTTATCTTGATATCGAGCACTTTATGACAAAGAAATCTGCTTACCTAAAATCCCTTTCCGCTAGTAAACCACTGAAAAAAGAAAAAACAACAATTTGGGCACTAAACACTATTACAATGTAACACTATATAATACCATGTATCTAATATATCTATTCTGTAAGAAAAATTAATATTGTCATTAGATTTTCGTTCTTTCTTTCTCAGCTTTATATTAAGTCAATTCACAATATATTTCTGTAGCAAAATAATTTATTTTTCTATCATTTAATAGTATATATATATATATATATATATATATATATGTATATATATGTATATATATACATATATATATATATATATGTATATATATGTATATATATAAATATATATATATATATATATATATATATATATATATATATATATATATATAATCATATTACCCCAAGCAAGCCATTTTATAGCCACTGTAGTGTAGGCGGTTACATAGGAGGAAAGTTATGAAGAATGGTGACAGGTTATAGGGGTGTCAGGAAGTGAGTAAGAGAAAGATGAGAATCCTGATAAGAGTGGAGTGGACAGAGAAAGGAGTATGAGGGAGAGGATGCAAGTTAGTGAGATAAAAGATGACTATTGACTTTGCATTTAAATTCTTGAAGATTGTAGCTGTCGGAGAAGCAAGTAAATGGATGGGAATTCCACAGACGGAAAGCACGAGAAAAGAAGCTAATGGAGTATAAATTGCGTTTACAATTTATTGGTTTCGGAGTAAACGGGTGAGACCTTGTTGTTAATCTTGCTTCTCGATTAAATTCATATATAGAGGGCACTAGTGAGCTAAGTTTATCGAATAACAAGATGACAAACCTATCCTCCACGAATCTATCAACAAAATTCGAAAACCATCTATATTCGACAGTAGGATCATAATCACCATCTTGAAGAGGATCAGAGACAGATCTAGTCAGCAGGAAACTGAGAATTAACACCATATCACCTGCTTGGAATGCCAGAAGAGCTATATAGGCGAAACTTCCCGAAACTTAAAGCCGGTATATACGAGAGGGACTTCTGTGGAGACAACCCCCAGAATAATCTCTTATGACAAAGAAATAATACAAGCCCTAACTCTGAATTTAAAAATGCCAGGTAAGAAAATAACATATTTTGATACGAAGGAGATAATTAGAAAGAATATTAATATATAACCGCACACCAGACACATTTTTTTCATATCACCCATGCTTAATGGATGTAAAATCCAGATACCTGCGGTCGATGGAAACTAAGTCTTTCACGACAACTAACTCCAGAGAGTCCACAATGAATACACGTATCTACATATTGAACTCCGGCGAGACCGACTTAAAATATAATGCACAAACATACAAGCATATCATCATGCCACTACCTCCTTCAGGAATTAAATAGTTCCGGCTGAGACGATTAACTATATCCGGGAACAAGGCCTCTTATATATATATGTTTACGTGCATAGGCATTTGTAACAATTTCTGATAGATTAGTTCTATATAAAGAAACTTCTTTTAGCCAACGCATTTCGTCCCACACACTTGGAAAGAAAAACTATAGAATCTTATCAAAACATAGACAAAACAAAGTCCCAGATTTTTCCTAATATCTGCATTCATGAAAGAATTACTGATTTCTAAGCCAACATCTTCTTTTATGTACCTTGTCTCTTCAGGACGTAGGCGATCATGGTCTTCCACGTCTCCCTATCCCTGGTCGCTCTTAGCACGCTTTCTCCTGTAACGTCTCTCAGCCCCCGTTTTGTCATCCACCTGCTCAGGCTTTTTAAATATGTTATCCTCTGCTTTCCTCTGTCTCCTTTTCCCTCTGTCTGACTTGTTAGTATCAGGTTCTCCAAGCCCTCCTTCCTCATTGCACGGCCCAGGAACATTAGTTGTATCATCATTGTATCGTCATTGCTCACATGCTCGATCCACGATATCCGCAGTATCCTTCTGTGGAACCACATTTCAGCTGCTTCAAGTTTCCCCTTCATCTTTGTTGATATTGTCCAACATTCGCTGCCATATTGAAGAACTGACATCACGTAGCAATCTAACATACATGACTATAAAATGTTATTAAAATTAAAAGAAAATAGTTGAATTACAAACTCATGTTATTTAAAATATATAACACATAAATTATCATGGATCGAGCATGTGAGCAATGATGAGCTCTTAAAAATTATGGAAACAAAAAGGAAATTAATAGTGAGCATCAGGAAGAGACAGCTGAAGTTCCTGGGACATGCAATGAGGAAGGATGGTTTGGAGAACCTGATACTAACAGGCCAGATGGAGGAAAAAAGAGACGGAGGAAAGCAACAGATAACATATTTGAAGGGCCTAATCAACTGGATGATGGAACGAGGGTTGCATGGCTTAACAGGAGAAGGCGTTCTAAGAGCCACCAGGGATAGGGAGACGTGGAAAGACATGATCACCTACGTCCTGAAGGGACAAGGCACATAGAAGAACACATAAATTAATCCTGAACTAAAATAATTTAATTACGAATTTGCATTTAAAAAATCATTTTTACATTTATATTTATTAGACATTGAATTGTTTCATACGTCGTTCCCCATAGCTTGCTTGACATTTCAACCAACCTGGTGAATATTTATGATGACAATTTTCGAAAATCAAACTAATATTTTTGATTTTGTACATAAATGCTTATTACAAAAGTAAAATCCTTGCATTTTCCTTAATCAGGTCCTTCAGAGGACGAAAGGTATCGTCTAAGGTAAGTGTTCCTTTTGTTATATATATATATATATGATTAATGTGGAGAGCTTTCTCACTTACATGCCGACTTCGATGTGTCGTGAAGGCACTGGTATAATGTCTTCACTCGTCAGAGCCTAATTTTAATCTACTTCATGAAACTTCAAAGTCGGCATTATTCTGTTCAGTAAAATAACAAACTGCTCCACGTCAATCCTATTGATGTTCTTTCTCTATCTCGATATTGAGCACTTTACGACAAAAACCTGCTTGCCAAGATATCTTTTTATCAGTAAGTTATGAGTTGATTTTTTAAAGAAGAAAAAGAGGAAAAATAAACAAAAACGGTAAAAGAAGAAGAAAAAACAAGCAAAAAAGGAAACAACAAGAAAAATAAAGAATAAAAAGACGGAACAAAAATAAGAAAAAAAAAAGAAAAAGAAAGGAAGAATAATAAAAATAAGATGTAGAAGACTAAGAATAAGAAGAAAAAAGCAAAAAGGAACAAGGAAAATAAGAAGAAAACAAGAAGAAGAAAAAGAAGAAGAAAAAACAATAATCTTGGTATTAAGTATCATCACATATCAACGCTATATATATAACACAATAATCCTAACTCATACACACAGTCAAAAGAATCTTCAGATATTGAAGGCAATCTACATTAAATCAAAACAACCCACACTTAATAAAATCACATTTCAATCTGGTCATCACACATTACATTGCATTAAGATATATGGTTCTGTTAACATTTAGGTCTCTCACGCGCATTACAAATTGACGACCTGCGTCTGCTATTCGGCAATGTTTTATGTCAACACAAAAGATATCTTCTTTGGTGGTAGATGTGTTTATGTTAACGTCCCTGAAATCTGTCTGAAAATTTCTCATGTGAACAGAATGTTTAGAACCAGCATAATAAAAAATATCCAAATGTTGGACAATTTTTGTCTTAATTTTCACCTAAAATTAAAGTCAATATACGATGTTTAGAATGGCTGATGATTAAAGATAATGAACATTCATTGTCTGTTATATTTAGCAACAATATATGTTTAGAAAATTATCTCTTTCTCTCTCTCTTTATATATATATATATATATAGGTAGACATTAAAGTCAACATCCAGAGACAACAGTCTGTTTTCTGGTAAACCCACTTGTAATTGTCAGGCAAAAAGTATATTTTTTACTATATATATATATATATATATATATGTATTAATTAATTGGCCTGAAAATTTCGTAAATGCATGAAACATACTGCTTACCACGCCATGGATGGGACTTGCGATTCCTTTTGTAAGGACAATCGCCGTTTGAGCCAATGTCTGCTCGCGGATCCAAGTTCTCACTGCTCCTGATGGAACAATATATAAGGGACCCAATTCTCAAACCGGCGCTTTCATCCACTCTGTTAATGTTATGTAAAACCATTCTGTATGAAAATGTCGGTTCATGAATATCAACAAGCACCTGACGAATATCAGAGTGAACAATGGCTGAAACCTCGTGAAAAATCCTCACATATTCAGACACAAAGGTTCTTTTTATTGTCATACGTTCGAACCACTCTGCCAGAATAATTTTACGTTAGTAATTATCTATTTTCAGGAAAAATTGCTTTCAGTAAAATCCGTGGGATTTAAGAATTTACTTGCTTACGGCCAGTACATTAACTAGCTTGTAAAATCTTAAATAACATGTTTTTGAAATTTCTACTTATAAAGCATTATTTATTCGCGCAGGCGCATTCACAAGGTGCAGTTTGTGTCCTAATTGCAAGGGTCTGTAACTCCAAGTAGGTGACGTTAAGAGCTTGTCCTTTAACTTGGGGGCGAGAATTGAAGCACTTCTGAAGTAAGTACTCTATGATTAACATGACTGACGGCACAAAAGGCAGATTAATCCGACGTGTCCGATTCTTTGCACGACTCAAGTAGTCCGTGTGCCTCGCATGCTATTTCTTTCGAGTGTAGAAAGAGGTATGTACGAAAGAATTTGATTGTGCCTGTGTGGGGAAGGTGTGTTGTTAATGGTTGAAAAACAGTAAGAAAAGAAAGAGTGATGCATTTTGCTTAAATTGTTCTTTTTTGTAAAAAATAAAATACTAGTTTGTACAACAGACTAACTTCAGTTTTTTTAACCAAAGAATTTCTTTTCAAACATACTAAATAAAAATCGTCCAATCAGTTTTAGTCCAGTTTTCCGTTCTTAGCAGCAAGTCATCAATTCACTTCCGAAAAGAATTCTTCATTCAAAGAACTGATAAATTCATTGAAGGCTTCTTCAATTTCTTTCAGATTGGAAGAGTTCTTGCCTGTAGGAAAGTAATGTAGAAGAAGGGTAATAAAAAAAAAAAAGAAGTCTTTTGGAGGCGAGAGGCCGGGTAGATTGCCAAGGTATAATAAATTCTCCCACTTCTACTGATTCAACTTTTATTGCGTCATCTTTTTAACCTCTGAGTGTTCAACATAAGACATAACTTTTTAAACAAAATAACTTTTTAAAAGTAGATCCATACAAAAATTAAGAAATAATAAATAAATAAAATTTATCCAATCTGAATTTTCCCCTCAGCTTTGATGCATTTATTCCAACGTGTCAATAAACTGTGAATTTCATTTTGAAAAAGTTATCCATTAGAAACAGCGATAAATTCATTCAAAGCTACTTCAATTTGTTCAGATGGAAGAAGACGATCGAATGCTTGAATAAAAAGCTGTTTTTCTTAGGGAAAAGATATGACGAATACGTAAAGTGTAATAAATTCTTTTATCTACCGATCATGGACCGTCACATTTTCCTGTCCCTTGTAGCTCTAAGTTTAATCTTTTATTTCTCACAAACCCTGTTCCGCCATTCATTTAATGAAGCTCATCAAGTTTGTTTCACGCTGCATTCAATCTTTCCCTCAATCTGCCCTATGTGTATCAGGTTCTCCAAGCCCTCTTTTCTCATTACGTGCCCCAGAAATTTCAGTTGCTTCTTCCTGCTGTTAAGTATCAGACAGTCAGATAAGTGCCATACGTAAGACACGCTTTAGTCGATCATGTCTTGAAAGAGACATGACTGACTGGGTAGGAGGTTTTTCCCGCAGTAATTTGCCATTAATTTCTGCGGTAGACTGGTTGCCAGCGAAGGTTCTAGAACCTAATCTATCTGGTTATTTAACACATAACTGGAAGAAAGTGACGGATTAATACCTTTCCTAAGGGTATTTGCGCGTTAGTGGCTGCAAGGAGTTCAACTGAAATTCGAACTCAGCTCACCGAATTGTCGTTCCGAGCTGATATCCACAGCACAACAACGCACATGTTAAGTATAAGTTTACTCTTAGTTTATATATTCTCCAAAACCACGTTGTCGCTTACATGTTTGGTCCAACGTATCCTCAGCGTCTATCTGTAGGACTACATTTATGTTTCTTTACGTCTTTTCTTGGAAGAGATTTCCAGCATTCGCTACCATATAGACAGACTCACGTCAATTTACTCTTTTCTTCATTTCGAACAAAATATTCCTGTCTCTCAAAACTCGGCTTAGCTTTTAAAGCTGCCTTAAGAAAGAACTTCTTCTTCGTGTTCCTTCAAGACGTAGGCGATCATGGAATTCCACTTGACTCTCTATTTTGTCACTCTCAATAATTTTTCTCTTGGTATCTCATCTAAGCCCTGCACCCTCAAAAAGTACGTCTCGCACTGCTTTCCCCTGTCTCTCCTTCTATTTATCCGACTTGTGAGGATTAAGTTCTCTAGGCCCACCTTCCTCATTACGTGAGCCAGGAACCTCATTTGTCTCTTCGTAATATTTAGTTTGAGTTTTCTTCTCGTTTGCATCATTTCCAACACCTCATCGTTGTGCATGTGCTCCGTCCATATTATCCTCAGCATCCTTCTGTAAAACCACATTTCTGCTGCCTCGAGCCTCTTCTTTATCTTTGATGAGATCATCCAGATATCACATAGCGATCCAGCACTATTTTCTTTGTTTCTAATGAGATTTTCCTGTCTTTCAGTTATCTGGTTAGCTTCTGAAATGCGTCTTTGGCCATCAGGCAGATGCGTCTTTGGATCTCCATGTTGCACTTTCCATCCTCTGTCAAAAAACTTCCTAGACATTTGAATTTTTTACTTGTTTTATTTTAGATTCTCCGACTTGTAGTTGGCATATTGGTCTCCTCTTATTGCCGATGACCATGAACATATATCACGTAATAATTATCACGTAATTTTATATCCTAATATTCTGCTTAACTTTTGGAATGCATCTTCGACCATCCAAAAGCGTTTTCGGATCTCAGTGTCGCACTTTTCTTCTTCTGTTAGAACACATTCCACATATTTAAAGTCTTACGGCCTATCACGTTGAATACACCGGTTCTCGCTCGATCACTGAAGTTAAGCAACGTTGAGCCTGGTCAGTACTTAGATGGGTAACCGCTTGGGAATATCAGGTGCTGTAAGCGTATAGTGACGTATGTGAGTTGTGGTGCAGTGGATATCGGCTCGGAAAGAGAAATCGGTGAGTCGAGTTCGAATTCCAGTTGAATACCCTGCATTCACTTAAGCACTAGTACCCTTGGGAAAGGTATTAATCCGTCCTTTCCTTCCAGTTATGGGTTAAATAACAAGGGTAGGACTTAGGGACCCTGCTCTTAAAAACAAATCCCAATGAATCTTGATACTCGAAAAGAAAAATGTATTACGAGACACAAAAACTTATATAAACAACAATAAATTGTTAAAAGAAAAAGGTATTATCAGCAATAAATAAAGTTAAGTTGGCAATAAATGACACGCCGAGGTTGATTTGCCATAAAAACAAACAAATATAAAATTCTGTATTTGATTTCAGTATCTCCGACTTCAATATTATGCCAAGCCATGACACACAACAGCATCCTGCCTTCCTCTAAGTATTTTTTACCATTTAAGCATCACCCATTACTTCTGTTCAGCCATCTATTTATACGAATACTTTAATTTACTCTTGTTTACATTTAGTTCCCCTTATGTATGAGTGTCAAATGTTCTAAGCCTACTCTTTTAATGATAGCTTTACTGATAGAATCAGTGAAGCGAATGCACCCTTGTGAAAATTAATTGAAACAAAACGAATAATGTCTTCCGAGTATCTTTCACGCTTTTTCTGATCACGTATATGGCGTTCCTTGGCGTTGTTTTTCTCTTCCGATCGCAATTTCTTTTCCTTTTTGTAGTGAGGGATCCAGTTGGTTTCTTCGCCTTGATGATACAACTCATAGTTGAAACGCTGACACCAACAATATTCGCGATCTCGCTCTAAGTCTTACCAGTGTGTTCGGGCAGCGTTGCAAATTTTGTATGCTTCCTTGGAGAAACGTCCATCGCAGACAATCGCCGTAGGACAGCTAATCGACCGTCGAGACAATAGTGTCTGAGTGTGATAGAAATCTGATGCAAGCTTGGATGACACAATATTTTTAATAGCTAATTATATTTCATCATATATTAGATTGGCAACTAGGTACCACCCTTTTAAAGTGAAACCGATGAAATGTAACCGCAATTTCTACTCCAACAGCTTCTTTCCTCGCACTTCCCGCCTGTGGAATTCCCTACCGCATGCTTGCTTCCCCGACGGCTACAACCTCCAGGAGTTTAAATGTAAGGTCAATAGACACCTCCTAACACACTAACTCACACCCACTCTCTCCAACTCTCTCCCTATGTACATCCTAAGTCGTCTATCACCCTCCTCCTGACATTTCCTATACCCAATCCCTATATGTAACCCCCTGCGCTATAGTGGCAGTGGAATGCCTTGCTTGGGGTGACACGATTAAAAACAAAATACCCTAAAAATAGATTCGTGTTACTGCACACCACTGCAAATGACCTAATCTGAGGAAAAATAGAGATCAATTACACTCTGTCACACCAGTGGGTCTAAAACTTGTATTTTTTTTATCATTTCACCACAAGCAAGGCAGTTTGACTGCCATTGGTGTGCAGGGGTTACATAGGAAGAAAGTGAAGAGAAAGTGGGACAAGTTGTAGTGGGTATCAAGAAATGGGTAACGTAAAGACGAGAATACTGGTGTGATGAGAGTAGAGTGGACGGAGAAGAAAATATGAGGGAAAGGATGTGAGTAAGAGAGATAGAAGGTGACAATTGACCTTACATTTAAATTTTTGGAGATTGTAGCTGTTGAGGAAGCAAGTATACAGAAGGGAATTTCACAGACGGGAAGTGCGAGAAAAGAAGCTGTTAGAGTGGAAGTTGCGGTTAAATTTTATTGGTTTTACTGTAAAAGAATGAGACCTAGTTGCTAGTCTAATAGCTCGAGTAAATTCATGCAGTGAGGGCATCAGTGAAGTAAGCTCGTTGGATCAGAAGCCTTGAACGTATTTGTACAAGAGACATAGGGAAGCTACATTACGCCGGTGAGAAAGTGACTGCAGCTGAGCTACCAAGTCGGGATCGATCACATTACAGATTTTCCGTTGGATTTTGTCAAGAACCCCGAGGTGAATAGCAGGGGGCACCCGACCAGATGTGGCAGCTGTATTCAATACATGGGTGGATGGTAGATTTATATATGCGCAGGAGGGGTTGAAAGGAAGCTTAGTTAGTTGTTTTAATTAATTTGCACAAGGGTTTACATCAATTAGATGTATTAGCTTCACAGTAACAATACATCTCAAGGACGATCGCATTAGATATTTCAAAGGCTTTCAACAAGGTGTGGCATAATAAGTTACTGTACACGGTCTCCACTTATGGAATCATTGAAAGAGCTTTCTCAATCCTCAAGTCCTTCTTAACAGATTATTCCCTGAAAGTCGTTCTTTATGGCCAGTCTTCCAAGACCCAAGTGATCAACGCAGGTCTTCTACAGTGTTCACTTCTCAATCGAAATCGCTTTCTACTTTACATAAATGCTCTAGTTATTCTTTCCCCGATCTTTTGTGAATATCAATGCTGATAATACAACGGTATAGAGTTGAACCCCCAAAACTCTAGATGACCTAAGCTTGGTAGCAGATCTCACGTCTGATTTAGCTTTGACAAGTATTTCAGCCCATCGGGAGCATAGGCCATCGATGACCTCTCACCATCGCACTCTGTTCTTGGCTTGTTCGTTGTCGTCGATGCTTCTATAACTTATCTTATTTACAGGTAAGGGCGTTAACTTTACGCAAGCCCTTTATCAACCGTGCGAGATGATCCCCCTTCAGGCTAGTTTTGATTTCCTCCTAGACTAGTTGCCACCCAAGGCCATAAAACCTAGTCTATGATGCTACTTACTCTTAGCTGAGAGGAAAACGTAGATTCATACATTTCTCAAAGGTATTAGCACATGAGTGAATGTATTGAACTGGATTGGAATTCGAATTCGGCTCTCCGATTCCTCAATCTGGGCAGCTATCAATTAATCCACCGTGTCTCCACTTTAACGGCTCAGTGGTGAAAAAAACTGACTGTTCACATTCAGTGCCTCGAAAACCAAACTAGTTACGTTCCATCACTAGTCACTGAAAAGGCACTGAATTTTTTCATATCGCAATGAAGCGTTGTCCTCTCAGGAGGAACTCTTAAATAAGATTCGTCACTAAAGATGATTGAAAAATGGTTAGTTCCCTGTACGGCGCTAGCAAGTACCTCACTTCTGCTGCTATTAGTAGATAATCTAACTTAAAAAATCAGATCAGGCCGAAAAAGGAGTATTACATCCATATATGAAGTTGTCTATTTTAAGATGCATGACATTAAAAATTAAAAATTAGGGGTTGAATTTTTCCTAGAAAAATGAATTGTTAGTTTTTTTTATTAATTCTAACCGTAATAATAATACTATTATATTATTGCATAAAACTTATTGGGAGTAATAATATCATGATAATGAAGAAACGAATTGTTTTTTTTTTAATCATATCACCTCGAGCAAGGCGGTACATAGGAGTGAAAAGATTGGAAAAGAGAAAACCGGAAACCGCATCCTAAACAGGAAACAAGGGATGAGCCTCTTCACCTGTTCAATAAACGTGGGTGGAGTGTGAACCGGGCGATACTCCACCCACGTCTATTGAACAGGTGAAGAGGTTCATCTCTTGTTTCATATCTTACCTAAGAAAAATATTCGCAAAAGATTTCCAGTTACCCAAATTCAATCACAAGGTTTGGGTAAACCGGTGGTATGGTTTTCAGACAGTTTCTAAATGTGCCATACGCTGGAGATCGCCTCTTCCAGACTGATAAAATTAAGAAGTCACCTTCCTGGCAAATCGACTGTGGTAAGATCTGGACATATGTATAAGTTTAATTAAAAAAGTGCCAAAAAGAGAGGTCATTCTTTAATTTCGAATAAAGTGTTGTTTATTGTGATCAAAATTGTGGACAAACTGCTATTTCATGGTGTGTTGTATTGTTTTAAGTCCGATCGTCTCAGTGATATTCAAGAACTAATGTCTGTGTAATCAGTAGAATTCATTAGTCTACATCCAGGTTCTGTTCAAAAATTTGATTTTGAAATCGTATCCGGTGACTTCATATCTAACGGCCATTGGAAACAACGCCGCATCACAAAATGAATGTGTTTATCATTAATCCGACATTTTTATTACTTCAAACCTTATTAATATAAACACTCAGCATTTGAAACTGGCGCCTTATATTTTTTTAAACAGTGTGTATTACGTCTAGGTGCGTTGTGGAGCAGTGGATATCGGCTCGGAACGAGAAGCCGTGGAGCCGAGTTCGAATTCCAGTTTAATCCATTGTATTCACTTACAAATACCCTTGGGAAAGGTATTAATCCGTCTCTTCCCTCAAGTTATGGGTTAAATAGCAGGACAGATTGGGTTCTATAGCCTTGGTCGGCAATTTGTCTACCGCAGAAAGCAATGGCAACCTCCTGCGGAATAATAGTCAGTCATGTCTCTTTCGAGACATGATCGCCCAAGCGTGTCTCACGTATGGCACTTAACTGACTGATTACGTCTATAGGCCTGAATAATTCTTTGTAAAGAAAATGGGATCAAATTTGCATCCCCTTTTGTCGGGGAAACGACCATTTGATCGAACTTGCTTTACCACTCGGCTATAAAGAACGTCGCAGTAAGCAAATTGTTATGTTTCTCTTTTTATGATTGAAGAGTGTGATATCCTTTCTTAAAAATGTAAATAGAGACTTGACTCTTATTACCTTCTTCTATGTGCCCTATCTTTTCAGGACGTGGGCGATCATGGCTTTCCACCTCTCCCTATCCCTGGTGGCTCTTAGTATATTTTTTACTGTTACTCCACGAAACCCCCGTTCCGTCATCTACCTGATCAGGCCCTTCAAATATGTAATCCTCTGCCTTCGTATGTCTCTTTTTCCTTCTCTCTGGCCTGTCAGTATCAGGTTCTCCAAGCTCTTCTACCTCATTGCATGTTCCAGAAACTTCAGTTGTCTCTTCCTGATGCTCACTATTAGTTTTCTTTTCAATGCCATTCTTTCCAAAACCTCATCATTGTTCACATGTTCGGTCAATGATATCCTCAGCATCCTTCTGTAGAACCACATTTCCGCTGCTTCAAGTTTTTTCCCCATCTTCGCTGATAATGTCCACTGCCGTATTGAAGAACTGACATTACATAGCAATCTAGCACACTCTTCTTTGTTTCTAGGTAAATTTTCCTGTGTCTTAGTACTTTACTCAGCTTCTGGAGCCTGTCCTTAGCCATGCCAATTCGCATTCGGATCTCTGTGTCGCACTTTCCATTTCCTGTTAGAACACTTCCTAGGTATTTAAATTTTTGTACTTGCTTGATTCTAGTATCCCCTACCTTTTCCAATTTTAAAGACAACATTCTACTCACGCAGGTTTTTCCCTATAATTATTTCATATAACATACTCCCATTTTTGTGTCTCTTTGAACACCGAAATCTTAACCTATTTAAGCCGAGTTCAAACACCAAGTCGGGTTCTTTGTATTTATTTATGCAGAAACATCTCTGGGAAACTATCTTTTCTCGCACCAGCTATGAGTAATTATTATCGATATAGTTGTATCAATAAAATCATTATTTGCTCCCAAACTTTCTTAAAACCGAAAAATATTTTCTGGCTTTAAATAAACTACGAAAGGTTGATAAACCTTAAAAAATTAAACAATCAGTCAGTCGTTATTGACGTGTTCTGTTCATGGTATTATCAGCACCCGTCTGCAGAATCACATTTCGGACGCTTCGAGTGACTAATGATTAAATTTCTATCTATTTTCTTATTCTTTATTTACATTTTATATTAAAGGTGACGAGAAAAAAATATTCATCAACACATTTACATGAGAGGCGCGATAAATGTCAAACAGTTGTATGTGGCTCGTGTGGCATATTTTGACCGTTTCTGCTTTGTAATAAGGAAAAAATCATCTGAAATGATGAAAATTCTAATTTTGAAAATATACAAAACATGGCGGCATATACGCGAATGGACCAATAAGATATTTCCTTTCGACAGTAAACTTGTAAACTTGTAAACGCTTAAATGAATAAAAAAAATGTATCATTTATTCGTATCTGGTTTGAAAAAACTTTTTTCTATACAATTAGACATCAAATTAAGCAGACCTATAAAAGCTGTTATATCTAAACTTTATTTTATATATACATTACCGGCCATAATTATTAAGCTACTCCAGTGTTTTGAAAAAATTATTATTTCATACTATTTTTTAGTATTTATTGCAAAGTGAATAATTGTAAATGAAAATAGAATGTTTCTTTTATCAATACTGCACAGTAACATACGCATCAAATTAAATATTTATAAATATTTAATAATTATCTCTATTGCAGTTTCATCAATGAAAGAATGAAGAAAATTTAGGGTCATTCGGACGAGTTCATCTTTGCATCCTTGCCTTGTAAAATTTTGCAAAGTAATATTAACAAAAGAACGATGCTATTTTCATTTGGAAATAAACACTAAAAATAGTGTGAAATACATCATTTCTTTTAAAAATTTGGGTATGCCTAATAATTATGGCCGGCAGTATATATATATATATATATATATATATATATATATATATATATATATCAACATGCAGTGAGGGTATAGAAGAATTCAAAGGAGTATCCTGTAAATACAGTGGTATGATAACTCTCAAAGAGAGCTCTATATAAATACATATAGAGCAAATATAAGAAAAATTAAGGTAGACACGTTATTGCATGGTAAATCGGAAGTGTAGGCCTAATTTAGACGAACCATCATCAGCTTCCGTCTTTAAAGACCGAAGCTGATGATGGTTCACTCGAAATAGGCCTACACATTCGATTTACCATGAAATAACGTGTCTGCCTTAATTTTTCTTATATTTGCTCTATATGTATTTATATACATATATATTTAGAGCTCTATATGTATTTATATACATATATATTTATATATATATATATTATAAAGTATATCAAGGTGTTTTTTTGTTTAGAATCAGGATTTTAATAATTATGGTGTACTAAGGTATATTATAGTTAAAAAAGTTTTGACTTATACTCATAGATAGTAATAAAAAAATCTATTGTTCAATAAAATTCAACATTTTATTAAAAATTTTTGTCTACCATTTTAAAAAATCTAATGTCCTACTATTAAAAAAATTAAAAAGTTATATGTCTAGATCTAAGACATCCTGCTTCCTATCATAACCCAAATATTAAATCTCCATGGTTGCATAATTCTAAATTTTGATTTAATAATTTTCACACACCTAAATGCATTTTCTTCAACTACTGGTGTACTCCCTAATTTTCTAAATAACTACTGGTGTACTCCCTAATTTTCTAAATAACCAGAAATTCATCTTATATTTTCAAAAATAAATCGTTTTCACAATTTATTTTAATATATCACCTGAAGAGGAACAGTTTTGTTCTGAAACATGAACATTTCTGTGCAATGATATTATGCTTTTACAAACCATTGTAATAACAAAATTACAATATATATATATATATATATATATATATATATATATATATGCAAAGTACATTTCAGATGTTTTGAGATTTTTCTTAAGAAAGCAGATGTAACTGTACTAAATTACTCTAATTTTAATACATCATTATTTTACATACTTATATTATTCATGGATGTACGTTATGCTGCAGTGGATATCGGTTCAGAACAAGAAATCGGAGAGACGAGTTCGAATTCCAGTTGAATTCGTTTCATTTACTTACGCGCAAATACCCATTGGAAAGGTATTAATCTATCTCTTCTTCCTCCAGCTTTGTGTTAAATAGCAAGAGTGATTGGATTCTATAGTCTTGGCTGGTAATCAGTCTACTACAAAAAGTAATGGCAACCTACGACAGGATAATAATCTGTTCCTTCACTCATATGTCTTTTGATATATGATCGCCCAAGCGTCTATCACGTATGGCACTTAACTGACTGACTGACGCTATTTTTATTCTGAATATTTTCCCTATTTTTATTGTTATTATCAAAAATTTTGGCCGTTGTGCCCTGTGCTCTTCCTCAGGTGTATATCAGTCTGGGTAACCTACATGGAATTCTGAACTAAACCCTTTATTTAATCTACAGGATTGTGTAATATAGCAATCTAGCCCCCACCCGAAGAAGGTTGATGCAATCGATGATATTTCCCGTCGATGAAGGGGTCAGCGAACGACAAGACAGGTGTTTGAGAAGTACATCCTGTCGGCGTCTAGAGCGGATGTCGCAGGGTTATGAGTCGGGCTCGTTTGACCTTATTTCCGACAGCGGCGGAAATGACTACGGAAGTAAACAAAACAGGTGTCTCTTGGAATTACGTGGGCGTTGCGTAGGCGAGACAAAACCGGAAGGAAAAGTCCCGGTTCTAGAAGACTATAAAAAGAAATCGACACACAGATTCGCCAGCAGAGAACGGCCAGTGGAAGCAGAGAGACACCACAGGCAAGACTTACACTCCCGTCGACTCATTCTATGTGCGCTCTCACTCTTCCATTCTCTGTTCCACACAGGCTCGTCGTCAGGAATAGAAATATAATCTTATATTTTTATATATGCGTGTTCTCGTTGTTTGTCGTCATACAGTGATATATAACAATTGAACTGTTCTTGTTCCACTGTTCTAAGAATAATGTCCAGTTCTTGTTTTGCAATGTTCAGTTACCGTTCAGTTTACACCCGTAGATGAAATGATCGGTTCGGTTCAGAATTCCTTGTAGGTTACCCAAATCGATATACAGCTGGTGAAGGCTGGAGGCCACAACGGTCGAAATACTGTGATAACAACAATAATGATGGGGACAGTAGTCCTCGTATAAATAGTTCAAATATTGATTACATCTAATCATTGATATCATTACTATACATCTAATGAGCTGACCTGCTAACTTTTTTATTACATATTGAAGGAGGAGGCTATAACATTTCTTTGGAACACACCTTTCTAAACACTGCCTTCAGTGCTAATTATTTTGCATAATGCAGTCTTGGGAGTGAAGACATTTTGAAAGCTCGCTATGCAAATAAAGTTTTGCGCTAATAGAGATTCGTCTAAAAAACTGACGCTCGCACTAGCTACAGTCTTTGTTATCTGTAACCTTTTGTTGTTTCCAAAGCTGAAGAAGGACCTCAGGCATAGTCATTTGGAGATATTGAGTAAATAAAGGAAGCTGTGAAAAGAATCCTTGACACCGTCACATTGTATGACATCCATGAGGCCTATACAAATTGGCTGCAGCTCTAGAAGTTCTTTAAAATCAGTGGATACGACTTTGAAGGAGGTTAGAGTTTTGTAACTCTTTGCAGTTAATAGATGTCTCTCCTGAAGAAGTCAAAAACATTATGGAATGCAGCGTGTACATATGTTTGAGACAGTCTTACTTTCCTCTATAACATTTATTTTTCAAATATCTAGGTAGCACGATATTGTCGGATGATTATCTAGACAAAGAAATTCCTACTTACATTATTTACATCGTTCGGACTGCTGACCTCATCTTTGTTGTCATATTCACCACATTTCGACATTTTTATACTCCAGCCTTCTACAGTTATTATAATTTCCCAAGGACACAGGGAACAGTAAATAAAAGCGTTGCTATTTGAAAAATGTGACTTGATCCAAAGAGTTTTGAGTTCAATACTCGGTCATAGCAGAGGGAACACAAACTTGGAGAGATGAGTTACTAAAGGAAGTTAACTGAAACAGTAATTTCCAGAAACGGCACGGAACACGGAATTAGACTAAAGTGTTCAGGTCGGGCCCTGCAACCATCGAAACTTTGTGACCATCGAAACTTTCATTACACCCGGCGTTGCTCGGGTGTAATGAAAGCTTTAAAACTAATCCATGGTCCTGGAGCTCACATTCTTTGGACGTTGGCACGAAAGACTAAAAAGCAATAGTTGTTTCCACTTAAAGCGAAACAGTAGATTGAAAGAATAATGAATGGATGTAAGTCAAATTTTGATTCCTTGTATCGATATCAAATAAGGTTTTTTCGTTGTAAACTGAATTTTGAATGCTAAATATGTCCTCTGAGTAAATGGTATCATGGCTGAGACTAAGAACCACAATTATACCAACTTAGAGCCAAACCCAAAGCAAAAACTAAAATAAAAGGGCTGAAAAAATACAGACACACAGGCAGATAAACAGACACACATACAAACATCTTGCCTTTTATATATATTATCGATTTTCTGCACTATTGTAAGAACTGCAACCTTGAAACTTCTGAATATCGTTTCTTCTGTCTTTGTCTAAGAGTGTATCGAATTTGATTAAAATCGGACCACTCTTTCTATAACCCGATTTTTTCGATTATCGATTTTCGATATTTATCGGGGGTACCTCGACAGAACACCTAGCTAAGCACACTCGCAGACGCTTATAGTACAACTGTGTAAATTTTCAAGAAAATTGGTTCAGCCGTTTTGGAGTCTATAGGTAACGGGTACACACAGACACAGACACACAAACACACAGACAAAGTTCCATTTATAAATAAGTTTAGATTTGATAATAGTAATTCTAGGATTCATTTGTGGACACATTTTTTTCATGAATGTATACCTACTTTTGCATCCCCTTATATATTACTTGGCTGTACTTAAATTGTTAAATACTTCTAAATACGTAAATTGTTAAATACTTCTAAATACGTAAATTGTTAAATACTTCTAAATTTTTATTTATGAAAACAAAATTTATGCAATTATTTTAAATTTTTCAATTAGAACGAAAATGGCTGTCAGTCAGTCAAGTGCCATACGTGATACACGCTTGGGCGATCATGTCTCGAAAGAGACATGACTGACTGGGCAGAAGATTATCCCGCAGTAGGTTGCCATTGCTTTCTGCGGTAGACTGGTTGCCGACCAAGGCTATAGAACCCAATCTGTCCTGCTATTTAACCCATAACTGGAAGGAAGAGACGGATTAATACCTTTCCCAAGGGTATTTGCGCGTAAGTGAATACAATGGATTCAACTGGAATTCGAACTCGGCTCCCCGGTTTCTCGTTCCGAGCCGATATTCACTGTACCACAACGCACATCCAAAATGGCTGTCAGTGTTCAGAAATCCATGCGCATATTAACCCTGGTACACTAACCATCAATTAAAGTCACACCACTACTAACCCTGGGTATATCATACCCGATTTTGAAAATATAAAAAATATATTAAATATAAATCTTTATTTGAAATAGTTTACATGCAGGCACTTCAAAATTTGTACTTTAACATAACATTAATAGGAACTGAAAAACATCTTTAGGTAAGTAAATCTGGTACTGAATATTCAATTACATTGTAATTAAAATGGCCTCATTGGCGCTGGGTACTATATACCCATGGTTAGTGTTCACGGGTTAATAACAAAATAATGTTATTCAATACAGAAAATAAACCGAAAATCAGGAAATTTGGTGAGAGAATAGGGCTAATTATATGTATTAGAGTTAAACATTTATTTTAAGATGCATTTAAAAAAGGAAGAAAGGGTTTTCTAGCGATCAGGAATTACGGCTAATGTTAAAGAAAGAAGAGAATATTTGTTTGAGAGATAAGCATTTACTGTAGAAAGAAATAGAAAAAGAGGAACAAAAGGGATTTCTAGGGCTCATGAATTAAGGCAAAGGTAACTGATTGAAGAGAGTTATTATAAGTATAAACTGATAGCGGATATGCGTTGTGGTGCAGCGGATATCGACTCGGAACGACAAATCGGGGAACCGAGTTCGAATTCCAGTTAAATTCATGGCATTCACTTACGCACAAATACCCTTGGAAAAGGATAATCCGCGTCTTCCCTTTTGTTATGGGTTAAATAATAGGACAGATTTGGTTTTATAACCTTGGCTGGCAACCAGTCTACCGCTGAAAGCAATGGCGACCTGCTGCGGTTATGCCCAATCAGTCATGTCTCTTTCGAGACATGATCGCCCAAAACGTGTATCACGTACATCACTTAACTGATTGACTGATAAATGCATAAACAATTGAGAATTTGGAAGAAAAGGATTTCTATGGATCAGGAATTAAGGCAAGGGTTACGGAGAGAAGAGTGAGGTACTATTTACTGTATTTACATTATTCGGACTATTCTCCTTATTTTCACTGCCATGTTTATGAAGTTTCAGCCGTTGTACGCTCTGGACTTCTTCAGATGCCAGGAATTTTGAATCTATTATAATCACTGGAGTATATCAAGCTCATTCCTTGCGTAAAGCCTTGATTGGAAGTCATGAGTTATCTCTGTTTAACCCTGCACCTTATTGTTCACCACTGTTGTAGCCTGGTATTGAACTCACAACTCTAAGAGTCAAGTCAGGAACTGACCAAGGTCTATATCCACAATTGCAATATAAACTCTAGTAAAAAAGGATTACTAGACACTAGGTTTATAAGTCTCAAAAATTCAGTTGTTCTTGTCCTTAAGGACACATGGTCCAGTGAATGAGGATGATATGCTCCAGTGATTGTAATAAAGGGTTCGGCTCGAAATTTCTAACACTTGAAGAAGGCCGGGGCGTACAACGGTCGAAACGTCGTACAAATGGCAACAAAGATGAAGACAATAGTCCGAATAATGTAAATACAGAATTATTATTTGTATAAAATATAAAGGTTTACTATAGAAATTCATTAAATATCAGGAAAAAAATTAAACATTTTTAAGAGAAGGGATTATATGTATAGCAGACAAACTTTTATTTTAGAAATGCATTGGAAATCAGGAAGAGAATTGTTAGTGAACTGGAATTAATGCAGATATTACAGACAGAAAACGGTTATTTTATGTATAATCAATAAATAATTATGAAAGAACTTACACTGAAAATACGAAAGACGTTTAAACGCTATTAACAATACACGTCTATTATTTTATGCATAAAATATTATTAGAAGATGGTTTCGGCAAATATATATAAAAAAAAAACAACCTTCTTAGGAGAAACGCATCTATCAAACTAAAAGCTAATTTTAACAAGGATAAACAAAGAGCACTTACAGTATTTACAATTCAACAGATTTATTTATGACGTTATTTTGAGCTTACCTCTGTTTTTAATTTTTGACAACGCAAATGGTGCAGGAAATTCGATTCCATTGTCCAGTAATGATAAACCTTTGCAGTTTATCGGAAAAATACCGATGCCAGGAAAGCTTCCAACATATTCGCGTCACCTGATAATAAATCGTGTATATATATATATATATCACACACACATATATATATATATATATATATATATATATATATATATATATATAAATGTGATCGATACCGACTTGGCAGACCGGATGCAGTCATTCTCACACCGGCTTGACGTTGCTTCCCTGTGCCTCTTCTCTAAATACTTTCACGGTTTTTGCTCCGACGAACTTAGATCACTGGTGCCCCTAGATACGAATTTGCACGAGATACTAAATTAACAAATAGGTCCCATCCTTTTACAGGGAAACCAATAAAATGTAACCGTAGTTTCTACTCTAACTTCCCGCCTGTGGAATTCCCTTCAACATACTTGCTTCCCCAGGAGTTTAAGTGTAAGGTCAACAGACATGTCCTAACACACTAACTCGCATCCATTCACTCAAACACTCTTCTCATCTACCCAACCCACATCCTCAATATCCTTACCCTCCTTCTGACATTTCCTATATCTAACCACTCTTTCTCATCACCATCCCCTATGTATCCCCCTGCGCAATAGTGGCAGTGGAATGCCTTGCTTAGGGCGAAATGATAAATGATTAATATATATATATATATATATATATATATATATATATATATATATACAATAAGGAAGTGAAAGAACAGATATATTAAAAACTACCGTTTATTCATTTACTTTTATAAAAAGTAATTAATAAAAAAATGTACCTTTATGATTATTTACTTTCAAATTATTTTGCTAAAATTAATCAATCACAGAATAGTTATTTAATTTTTATAACTTCCATGTACCTTAGCATACCATAATCATTCATTCTAATTTTAACCTAAACAATCCAGCTCCTTTAACAGATGAGATAGTACAAAATCAAAATTAAAATCCAACTTGCTGTTAAATATATGTATGTATCTTACCCAGACAAAATAAAAGAAGTGTCATGTTTTGACAATAAGCTGCAGTGTTCCCCACGGGACCCAAATTTTCAACATCATAGTTCAACCTAATTCTCTCTTTGGACTAAGCAATACCGACACACCTACAATCATATTGATTAACTTCCTCCAAGCAACCCTCCTTAATTTTTTGAATAACCATAAATTCACTTTATATTTTCAAAAATAAATTATTTTCAATATTTTTAAAAAAAAATCACCTGAAGCAGAACAATATTGTTTTGAAAAATAAAACTTTTTGTGTAGTTACATAATGCCTTTATAAACCATTGTAATAACAAAATTACAATAATATATATATATATATATATATATATATATATATAAATTAATTAAACACGTTATTTCATGGTAAATCGGAAGTTGAGGCCTTTTTCAGGCGAACCATCATCAGCTTCCGTCTTTATTGTACAATAAAGACGGAAGCTGATGATGGTTTGCGTGAAATAGGCCTATTCTTCCGATTTACCATGAAAAAACGTGCCTGCCTAAATTTTTTTCTTATATTTGCTCTATATTTAGAGCTCTCTTAGAAAGTTAGCTTACCACTGTATGTACAGGATACTCCTTTGCATTCTTTTATATTTACACTGCATGCTTATATATATATATATATATATATATATATATATATATATATATATATATTAACGAAACATTGTTATAAACAACCGACAATTTAAAATGAATTATTTGAACATTATTTTTTTATCGATACTCGTATTTAAGTAAATATTCTGTTTTTAATTAAACAGTATTATATATTTATATCTACTGGCCTGATTCTTTACGACTAATTTAAAATTAAAAACAGAATATCTACTTAAATACGAGTATCGATAAAAAATAATGTTCAAACAATTCATTTCATATATATATATATACGTGTATGTGTGTGTGTTCGTGTGTGTGTGAAATGTGTATGTATATAATTATAAATATCAATATATATATGCAGTTTGTTATATATATTATATAATTTATATAATATATATGAGCGGTACTTATTTGAAAGCGCTGACATATTCATATAGATAGGTATGAATATATATATAAAATTATACGTAACATAATAGTTGACAAAGTAAATATCACAGCATTATCCATATGAAAAATAGACTAAAAATAATGAGACATCATTGATAAAAACGAAAAACCCAACAACATGCTTACTATGTTTGGTACATAACACATACACAATAATCTACTAACATACATAACGCTACATACATTCTGATACACGTAAAATAATATTCATCCTCGGAAATGGCTAAAAATATAGCCAAAAGCCCTCGGATAAAGAAATCAATTTGACAATTTTTATATAATTTATGTCCTCAAAAAAATAAAAATCATAGGATTACATGAAAAATTACATAAAAAATTTAATAACTTGTCACTCATTTTTAATGAAACCTGCATATATATATATATGAGTGTGTGTGTTTCAGAGAGAGAGAGAGAGAGAGAGAGAGAAAGAGAGAGAGAGAAAGGGAGAGGGAGAGAGAGTGTGTGTGTGTGTGTATATATACACAGATACATATCAATGCATACATATTTATCAGTTTTGAATAAAATGCCAAATGCGTTATAACATAACAAAAAGCATAAGTTTTAATTTTGTTATTTTTAATGCTTTATTCTTTAAAATATATACCCATTCGAAGGCTTCGCCCCAATATAAACAAACTACTGACGTCCGCTTCTATGTAAGACAATAATAATAGGTGCATAAATTAATAATTTCTGTTTTTGTTGTCTGCTAAAATTTAGTAACCCATTCCATTTTTGGCGTTCTCTATAAACCTAAACTATACATTTAATAAATATATTGGCACTCCCGATTTACAATTTATAACGACCTTAACTTAAGGAATACTAAAACCTAAAATAATAACGAAAATCGAAAAATGGAGAATTCTTAACATGCACCTGATGACTGCATAATGCATGAAACTCAAAGTTGTATTTAAAACGTAGGATAAAAACTGAGCAGAGCTTAGTGTTTCTGGGAAAAGGCGCACTACAGGCTAGCCTTGCTAAAACCATTGATATCTCTCTCTCCCTCTCTCTCTCCCTCTCTCTCTCTCTCTATATATATATATATATATATATAATTAAAAATGATCATGATGATCAAGACTGACCTCCTTTGGTTACACCTAAATGGACCGTCATGGAAGGCCAGCTTTCCCTGACGATCCGTTTAGGTGAAATCTATGTAGGTCTGTCTGGTTCACTAGTTATTTTTTAATTATTCCTCTCTACCTAAGTATTGAGCGCTTTTTGTAAGTTGATTACTCGTATTAGGTTTTTTTCTTTGGGCTACGTGCTGACTCGGTCCGAACCCTTTTGACTGATGTTCATGAACTTAGCTCTTTCTTTTTTAAAACCGTTTTTTACCTTCGTAGATTCATGGAAGATTTTCCAACACGAGCACAGTTATAATTTCATATATATATATATATATATATATATATATGATTGTTTAATATTCAGTTTTTGTCACAATAGGGTTAGACCAGTGAAAAAATGTATTAAAGTGTTCAATACAATTATATTGTGGAACTTTTGAATATTTTCCATTTGTTTACAATAATTCATTTTAATTTTTAAAATTACAAGTTAAAAAATTCCCTGCCACGAGAGCGTTCAAAAAAAAAATGGAAAAAAAAACACCGTTACGTGAGCCTTCTTACAAAACGGTAAACGATAAAATCACTTATTAAAAATCGCCTGAAGACACCACTCATGATAGAAACCTAGGCCCCGTAATAACTCGTTTACAAATGGAATATATATATATATATATATATATATATATAGAGAGAGAGAGAGAGAGAGAGAGAGAGAGAGAAAGAAAGAGAGAAAGAGAGAGAGAGCGAGAGACAAACAGAGAGACAGAGAGTGAGAGAGAGAGAGAGACAGGAAGAGATGTATATATGAAAGTTTGTTCAAACCTATAGAAAATGTCTTTTTTTGAAATAATTTTTCATGTAATCTTTTTTTTCATTAGATAAATTGCATAATTTATCTACTGGAAAAAAAACTATTTATAAAATTTGCATAATTTATCTGCTAAAAAGAAAAATAAGATCACATGAAAATTATAAACAGAAATTGTTATGTCGTGAGTAAGAATAAATAACTCAACAACAGGAATAGGTTAATTGTTGTATTCCGTGAAAATAGTATTTACAAAGGTTATTAGTATCCAATACAAGAATAAGGGTTAATCGTCTCAACCGTCGTAAGACGTAGTATGAGCATTGGGTACTTCCGGGTCGTCACCGGAAGTCTACGACTGACTTGTCGATCGGCTGCTCGGCACACTCCCCTACGTAGATGCCACCATTACTTTACATAGTATTGGAATAGTCCATTATAGCAGAATAGGCACAGGCGTCCCAACAGAAATTTTCCACATAAAAGAGGAACTGCTGTCTAAAAACACAACATATATATATATATATATATATATATATATATATATATATATATATATATATATATATATATATTAATGCAGGTTTCATTGAATAATATAGACAAGTTTTGTCTATTAATTTTGTGTAGGATCCGTTCATACCGTCTGATATACTTGATGGTGATATCGTTGAAAGACAACAAAAAATCACAGTAATTGTTGATTTTTTTATCGGGTCTAAGCTTTCGGCTCACATAAGCCATTATCAAAGAATAAATCTTAACACACAGTAAACATAGAATATTTAAGTTATTAACAATAAAAAGAATTAAATTGAAGAGACAAGTCCATCCCTACCGTGGCGGATGGCAGCAGACAGTGACGAAATAGTGGCGTTGTGGTCCCTGATCCGATTACAGGCATTTGAGTACCTCATTGGAAATATCAAAATTGATCTTATTCAAACCAGGTTTAAATTGTTTAATGTAGATTGCTTCCGGGATTTTGAGTTTCTGTTTATTATTTTCTTGTCTTTGTATATATGTGTTTTCAGAAAAACGCTCGTTGAAAACACATATATACTTAAAAAAAAAGTTCTTGTCTAATAAACAAGTTAGATCAAAGACACTTTTTCTACCTGTTCTTTACTTATTCTCTTAACATATTTTTCCTCTTCGTATAAATATTCCGATTATCAAAACAAAATTACCTTTAGATCACTGGTACCCCCTAGATACAAATTTGCACGAGATACTAGATTAGCAACTAGATCCCACCCTTTTACAGTGAAACCGATAAAATGCAACCGCAACTTCTACTCCAACAGTTTCTTTTCTCGCACTTCCCGACCGTGGAATTCCCTACCACATGATTGCTTCCCTGACGGCTACAATCTCCAGGAGTTTAAATGTTAGGTCAATAGACACCTCGCTCCCATTCTTTCAAACACTTCTCATCTGCCAACCCTCATCCTCGGTATCCTTACCCATCTATCACCTTCCTCCTGACATTTCCTATGTCTTATCACTCCTTCTCTTTACCGTCCCCTATGTAGCCCCATGCGCAATAGTGGCAGTGGAATGCCTTGCTTGGGGTGAAATGATTTAAAAATAATTAAAAAAAAATAACGCAGGAGACTCCGAGTCGTATATATATGTATATATATATATATATATATATATATATATATATAATTTTAATTTGTAAATGAGTTATTTCGGCGCTCTAGGTCTCAACCTTTCGGTATCTTCATGTGATTTACAATAATAGATATTTTAAAACTTCTATAGTCGCCGAAAGGATGAACCATAGTTTTCAGAAATAACTCATTTTCAAATGAAAAATTTTCAAATGTTCTACAACATAATTGTATTGAACACGTTTTAATACACTTTTTACTGCTCTAATTTAATTATGGCCCAAAATTAACTGATTATATATATATATATATATATATATATATATATATATATATATGAATATTTGGGCAGCAATCTTTCTTTTAATCATGTTTCGTGAAAAACGACCGACAAGTGAATATTTGATTACTGTTTTCATTTAATTTTTCAAGTATTCTTACATGTTTTCTTATTTTATTACGATAAGGAATGTAAAAATGTTCCATAATTTATTATTTTACAAGCGCTTTCATTGGTCAATTTCAAGGATGTTATTTTTCCGATGTTCCTTGAAAATGGCCAATGCGATAACTTCTATTTCTACGATTAAATAATATAACGTTGATGGCACTTAATTGTGTTAATAGTATTTATTAATAGTATTAATAGTATTAATTAATACAATAATAATAGTATTTATTAATACAATAGTATTTATTAATAGTATTAATAGTATTAATTAATACAATAATAATAGTATTTATTAATACAATAGTATTTATTAATAGTATTAATAGTATTAATTAATACAATAATAATAGTATTTATTAATACAATAGTATTTATTAATAGTATTAATAGTATTAATAGTATTTATTAATAGTGAAAATAGAATATTGAAAATTTTTAAAGTTGTAAGATGCTCAGATAATTTTCACTCGCGAGCGGTACGTAAGAGATTTGAAGGAACGCTCTTTGAAAAAACCCAAAATGATTGACGTTACCGTCAAAAGATGAGATGAAACAGCAACAGTATGAATAACAATCTTTTAGTCGCTGAAAACGCTTGGAAAAATCCTTACTGTATATTTTTACATTCATTTTTGCCAGCAAAAAAACAAAATGTTCTAATATTGAAAAAGTTTAAAGGGTAACTAATAGAATCTTTTTTGCCGGTCTTTTGCAGCGAAACATGCTTAAAAGAATAGTTGCTGGCTAAATATATATATATTTTTAGAAGTTTTAAATATATTAAGCTTCTAAAATATTTTAAAAGACAATTTAATTTTTACATTAAATAATTCTTGCGAGGTTAGTTGCGGTTAAAATAATTTCATAACACATGAACTTTTTTTATTAGTCGATACATTCCACTTTCCAAATCTTACCATTCCTCAACCAGTTAACTTCAAAAACAATTTGGAGTGGTCTCAAATTTACAAATTTGAAACAATAAGAATATTATCCTCATAACGCATGAAACTATCAGTCGTTCCATCGACGTAGGATATATATAATCTAAATCTAAAATTATTTATGCTTGGAACTTTGTGTGTGTGTGTGTGTGTGTGTGTGTGTGTGTGTGTGTGTGTGTGTCCGTTACCTATAGTCTCCGAAACGACTGAACAAATTATCTTGAAAATTTACACAGTTGTACTATAAGCGTCTGCGAGTGTTCTTAGCTAGGTTTTGTGTCGAGGTACTCCCGATAAATATCGAAAATCGATAATCGAAAAAATCTGGTTATAGAAGGAGTGGTCCAATTTTAATCAAATTTGTTACACTTATAGACAAAGATATAAGAAACGATATTCAGAAGTTTCAAGGTTGCAGTTCTTACAATAGTGCAGAAAATCGATAATATATATATAAGGCAAGATGTTTGTGTGTGTGTCTGTTTATCTGCCTGTATGTCTGTATTTTTTCAGCCCTTTTCTTTTACTTTTTGCTTAGGGTTTGGCTCTAAGTAGGTATAATTGTAGTTCTTAGTCTCAGCCATGATACCATTTACTCAGAGGACTTATTTAGCCTTCAAAATTCAGTTTACGACGAAAAAACTTATTTGATATCGAAACCAGGAAATTAAAATTTGACTTAAATCCATTCATTTTTCTTTCAGTCTACGGTTTCGCTTTAACTGGAAACAACTATTGCTTTTTAGTCTTTCGTGCCAACGTCCAAAGAATGTGAGCTCCAGGACCATGGATTAGTTTTAAAGCTTTCATTACACCCGACCAACGCCAGTCTATACTGCTAGTATATATATATATATATATATATATATATATATATATATATATATTTATATTATAGATCTGTTCAGTGAGCACTCATTTATTAACACCTCTATAATATTATTATACATGTATATATCCTCATATGTATATTTATTAATTCACATAAATATATATATGTATAAAAACCAAAGTAAAATATTAAACAATAATAAAAACGAGGTAATGGGAAAATGCAGACATGCGAATAAATACCTACGAACAACAATAAATATTAACAAAACCAAACAAAAATAAATATACAAACGTTATTACTGAAATCAAAATTTAAATCAAAAGATCAAAAAAATATATAAATAAAACAATAATAAAAAACAAACTCAGTAATCACACAAACGCTAATAAAATAACACACAACTATTACCCAGAAAAAATAAACTGACACGCGGTAAAACATAATATTAAGAAAAAGGTCAAATCAATATAAAAGAGGTCGATAAAAAATTATGCCTATCCCAACTAAACAAACACCTATACGCGCATACACAAAAAAGTAAAAATAAATCAGACAACTGCATAATAAAAAAGAAACATCAACCAATCATAAACCAAAAAAGAAAATAATAACGAACCAATCACAAACGAGACCACTCATATTCTATATAAACAAGAAAAACCGGGACTACACGGCAGCCAGGTCTGTCAGTACTGCCTGATGATGTTGTCTTACTACCGAAACTTTATAGCTATCAAGTTGCAGTATGTAATAATAATAATAATAATAATAATAATAATAATAATCACAATATATATATATATATATATATATATATATATATATATATATATATATGCAAAGACAATCGAATTCGTTGTAAACAATAAATAAATAATTATACATACTATTTTAGTTCCTGGACAAATGTTGTTTCTGCCTGGAACTGTTTATTCGTCTACCCGCTTCTGCAACCCGGCCATTACCAAAGATATTAAAATCCACACTCTCTTCGTTCAATATAGGACCATTAAACATTGGCAACCTTTCTCGGGTAGATGGAAAGGTTGGAACTTAGAGAGGTAATTCACCCGTGTGTAGAAAAAGGCCATATATGGCCCGAATTATTTACCAGTCATACATAATTTATTATGTTATTCGGCAGATTTATAGACACCGATATTTTTTCCGTCTCCACGCACACATAATTTATATATATATATATATATATATATATATATATTGTGACTTTGTTTGATGGCTGTTTACTAGATTTCGAGCATGGCTACTTTCCTAAATGAACGATTTTTCGTTTCCTTCAAGAGCTAACAAATGGATTATATGGGCTGCGGTTGTTTTGGAAACAAATATGCAAAGGCGACAGACGAGTTCTCACAGGGTACAACTTGCCATACAATGATTCTGCCGTGGAAACGAATACTCTGACAACAAGCATTTTTGCAAATAAATGTACACACAGTCATTGTTATTTTTAACCGCTAGTTAATTTCGGACAATGTCACTTGCCCATCTTTAGAATGGTGTATTACGTGGTAAACAAGGCGCACTCAGGATTCTGGCTCAGAATTATTCTTCATTTTTTCTAGAAAAACTTCTAAAACGTGTACATATATATATATATATATATATATATATATATATATATATATATATAATTAAAAATTAATTGTACATTGCGACACAAAATTTCTATGTTTTGAGATAGATGCTCATCATCTCATCATCAGGCAATGTTTGATGTCGGTTGTGTAGATAATTTACATTTAAATCCTTTGGTTTGCTGTGTATGTATGTGAGAAGATATAAAATTTATGTGTGTTTCGTTTGACTAATCAGAGCGACGATTCATTTTGGGATTTGGCCCTAAAGAATACATATGAATACCAATAAACTTTTTCTCTTTTTTTATTCTCCTTCATCCTACCCTTTCCCTTCTTGCTTTTCCTCCTTAACGGTCAAGATGTTAACCTGCCTTTAACCTGATCTAATCATCTTCCCTTTATACCTCTCCTCGCCCTTTAGTGTTATTGTCTTTGATGTGATGTTTTCATTTAGTACCAATACTGTATTTTTCATTTATCATTTTTATTTATCTATTTATTTGTTGTACAGCTTTTTTATATAAAAAGAAAGATTTTTTAAACAAATTATTCTATGTTTCAATTTATTTTGATATTTTCAGTAACTATTTTTCTTAAGCACTTGTTGGTTATATGTATATTATTTCATTTCGATTTTACCCATTTTCTAATGTGAACAATTTGCAATGTCTACATATGACATTTATCTCATTGCGTTTATTTTTATTCTTAAGTGATTAATAGTTTTTCGTATAAACATAATGAACATGGTTCATTTAAGGACTTACATGTTTCAGCTTCTTTCAGAATTTTTCAATTTATTGAGGGTGTTTTTTCTTTTGTTTGTTAGATACCAATAATATTTTTATAGGGATGTTTTATTTTTGTATTTGTTATTATTAAATGAAGAAATCTTCTAATAAATCCGCTGTTTCAGAGTATTTTTAGTACTCCCTATATAAATTTTTATATTATTTGAGTTTTCCTTTGAAGATATTTCGCATTGATAGACGATTGATATATATATATATATATATATATATATATATATATATATATATATATATATTCTCTATTTGTAAGCGAGTTATTACACAACCTAGGTATATAGCATGTGGTGTCTTCAAGCGATTTGCAATAACTTTTACTTTTTTTTTGTGACTGGAATTTTTGACAGCGCAATTTATAAAATTACAAGAAACTATGATGTTTTTATCCATGGTTTCATGAACCTAAGAGGCATTTTTTTTGGTATTGTTGCATTTAGTCCTATTTTCTGTTTTTTCATATAATAATTAAACTTAGTTTGGGAATAGCATAATCGCTAACATTTCTTCCTGGCACAGTCTACATATTTTGCCACCGTTGTAAGGCTTGGCTGTTTCCACTATACTTCACGTTATGTTGTGGGTCTTTTCCATATTTTTATTTCAATTTCCACACGTGGCTAGCCAATTTTGTACAATTTTGAAAGATTTACATTTTAAATCTAGACTTGTGATTAAGCCACCTGGTCTTAAAGGTGTCTTTGGTTGATCCCAAATATATTTTGTTTTGGCCATTTAATTCATGTACTTTTGCTTTTAAATGACTTTTTTTGTATTGCAAAGTCCTCAAAGTGGGCATTTATTTTTTTCCCTTCAGTTACATTCTTTATTAGTGATCATGTTTTGTACAATTCAAATTTCTGGAGTTTTGTTACTTAATGAAACTTTCTAAATTACTAGTACAGCTATAACTTACCTTGATTGCATTGTTATTGAAAATTTTGTTTAGTTCTGAGCATTTGAACAATTTTTAATACAAATGTGTACTGGTCTAATTTTATTATGATCAATCAAAAACTAAGAAACTAATCAATGAATGAATGAATGAATCAATCAATATAAATATATATATATATATATATATATATATATATATATATATATTTCTTTATTTATTTGTAACCTCGGATAAGGCATGCATTCTTCGACCCCTTATAAACAGAGAATGAGGAAAAATTCTAAACCCAAATGTAAAGTTAGGGGTTGGTATGTATTGGTTTTCATTGGATTGAGATGGGGGAAGGAATTTAGTAGTAATTTCTCCTTGGTAGTGGGAGGTATGTGGCCTGATCCTTGAGTTAGTAGTGGTAGGTGGTGGGGAAGTAACTACTTGTTTATTGGGGGAATAGGATAATTATTGTCATTTATACTTATTTCTATGGCAGCATATACTTATGATTTCCCTTCGTTTGTTTAAGAGTATATTTTGGTCTTGAAATGTTAAAATTTTAATTTTTTCTGTCAAACATATATTACACTTATCTTTTAAGCTATTAAGGGTCCTAGCCTAGCCATTGAGTTTCCATTTTAAGTTACTTACTTTTAATTCCCAGTATTTTTCTAGAAAGGGCTGTTTGGTATCTTAAATTAGGTTTGGTGAAGGAATGCCTGTGGATATAAAGCCGTTGCTTCCAAATTCCCACCGAAATTCCGATATATCTCTCCTTATTTTCCTTAGGGTAGATGGTGGCTTGATAGATCCCTTTTTCTATCTACACTTACCCTCAACCGGACAGTTATATATAACAAAACTGGTTTCGTTTAAACAGCATACAGAAGATTTTCTGTCAGCCATCAGAATCATTGATGCTAGTCTCCTTGAGAGCAACACACTGCGTCTCTTTTTTTTTTTTGCTCTACTGACCTGAAGTGGAACGAATATGGCTGCATCTACCACTAGGTATTTTAGGTTTCGGAGTCGAGCCAGAAAGTTCTGTTTTTGCGTCAGAATCAATCTTCCACATATATATATATCTAACATTCGTCCATATATTGAATACTGTTGCCATATTTAGTCTAGTGCTATCGCTATTCATTTCGTGATCCTCGGCAAAAGTCTGTGAACGATCTGTAATGTAATCGGGCCTGACCTGACATCTCGACTTCAGTCACTTTCTCACCGATGGGGTGGAGTTTCCCTCCGTATTGTCTACAAATATTTTATGGCAACTGCTCATGTGAATCTAAAAGTACTACAAGATAAATCAATCATTCAATCAATCAATCAATCAATCAATCAATCAATCAATCAATCAATCAACTTAAATTCAAATGTATTAAACGGTCAGTGTGAAGTACGAAACTGATTGTTGCATAACGCATGAAATTCTGAGTCGTACCATAGACGTAGGATAATTTGTATATTTATTAATACATATATATATATATACATATATATAATACATCTCTGTTCATACGTTGATCACTGTTTTATTGTTTGAATTATAATACTATACTTATTGTCACCCTCCTCATATATATATTTATTAATTTATATGACTATACATACATACATATATATATATATATATATATATATATATATTTCTAATATGGAGAAACTAGTCACGTAGCTGAGTGGTGTTATTTCAGTCATGCCGACTTTGAAGTTTTGTGAGACCATTATTATTTTTTTTCACCTTCGCGAGCGAAAACGACGCCGCTACGCACCTATCGTCTTGCCATCTGCGATTGCTTGCAGCCGTTAAGGTTGCGACCCGTGGTTTGTAAACGGGGGACGAAAAAAACTAAGCTTGCCACCTTTTTCCAGTTTGAAAACGCAACTACATTTCAAATAAAATCGGATTTGACTTGCAACTCGAAAAATGTAGTTTACGTTCCAAAATGCGACAGATGCGCAAAAACATACGTGGGAGCGACACAATGCTTGTATAATAGAAAATCCCTTCATAAAAGCAACATAAGATTATCATAGAAAATTATATGTCTCTTAACATATGCATGAATGTAGTGATGGCAATTTCAAAGTTGCACCCATTTACCAAAATACAGACTACGAAATATTATTAATGTAGGAAGAAAGATTCATAAAAAAATAAAAACCTTCGCTCAACAAAACGACATAAAAAAACACACCCAAACGCATACAGACACACACGTGCATGCACAAACGCATGGACACGCGCATACATGCGCACACACCGGATTCATGATATTTCCTAAACGCGTTTGCCGTTATTAACGCCGTTCGTGAAGGAAAAAAAGAAAAAAATCGTAATATTCAACTTAATTATATAAACAAGGACTTGACCATCAGAAACAAAAGCAACCCGATATATAAAACCACAAATTTATTCGCCTGAAGAGAGTCAATCTTCGACTCGAAACACGTGTAGCGTCACAAATATCATTTTGCTTGTATAAAATTTTAAAACAGCAATAAATATACACTTTAAATAAAACGTTCACGGCCTCTCACACTTTTTATTCTATAGCAATTTCTCTCGTTGGAACAACCCTATTTCCTTTTTTAATATATATATATATATATATATATATATATATATATATATATATATATATTAGCTCATCCTGTAAGCAGTAGACGAATTTAGAAGCTGGAAAAATTAAAAAAGACATTCGTTTAATTGAAATTTATTCAGTAAAATGGTTTCCATCCCGCACGATCCCCTCCTTTTAACAATTGAAAATCTTCATGAGACAGTTTTTTTTCTTTTTAATGTCTTTTTCGGTTTGGAAGCAAGGAATGTTGAAAGGATAGTTTCCACTCCTTAATGTATGTTTTAAAAAGACAACTCGTTCAAGATTCAGAATAGAACACTGGAAAGTTCTCTGAATTGTAGGAAATGGTTTTTGGATATCGTTATACATGACAAGCTTTACGAATATGTAGATGTTTTCCTGCTATAGAAAACCCAGCAATACGAATTTGGATTTCAACAGTTCAATTCATTTCAAGTTGTTCCCAAAGTCAGTTTACTCTAAGGATAAAGCGTGATAATACAAAGAGATGACATACAGCTAATGCAGTGATCTGAATCAACAATTAAAAAACATGTATGAAATAGGTTTGGCTATTTATTTTGAATATCTATGAAATAATGCAAACACATGAACACACACATGCACAGTCAATATTGATCTATTTTGTTTATAATGCTTAACATAAAAATATCAATATTGTCTTTTTATTTACCCTCCGACTTCCTATTCTACCATAAATTTACACAAATTTGTTGTTTACTCGATTTAGCCCTCTGCCTTTTTTGTCTTCTTTTTATTCTGTGAGTGTCAAATTTACTAAGCCTTCTTTTCTATTTATATGCCCCAGAAATTTAAATTGTTTCTGATTAACTGTTTCTGTTAAAAATTATGAGGCATTCGGACATATACTAGAGTGGCTTCCCGTTATTGACACAACCATTATGAATTCGGAGTTGCCTTTTTCTCGACTGTATGCAAACGTAGGCAACGAGCCTAGTTTACCCTGCTATTCAACTTATAAACGAGAGCAGAAGAAATCGAACCGCACCTTTTCTAATAGAATCTGTGTGAAAGTGAATGCTTTAGTTTAGGATGCAGATTGACCTTGTGGTCAATCTTCAACCTAAACTACTACGTCCTGCTCACTGTTGTCATATCTGGTCAGGTACCCCTGCTGTTCATATCAGTGTTCTCAACAGGCTCCAAAGGATAATCTGTAATGTGATTGGTCCCGACCTGGCAGCTCGACTCCAGCCACTTTCTCACCGGCGCAATATAGCTTCCCTCTGTTTCTTCTTCAAATATTTTCAAGGCTTCTGCTCCGACGAACTTAGGTCACTGTTGCCACCTCCTCAAGAATTTACTCGTGTAACCAGACTGGCAACAACATCCCACCCATTTAAAGTTAGATCAACCAAATGCAGCAGACAATTCTACTCCAGTAGCTTCTTTTCTCGCACTTCCCACCTGTGGAACTCCCTTCCGTATATTTGCTTTCCTAACGGCTATAACCTCCAGGAATATAAATGCAATGTCAATTCCCATCTCTTATCCACTTTACTCCAGTTCTTTCTACATCACCCCGTGTATATAATTCTTTTTCTTCCTCACTCTACTTTCGCAACTGTCATCACACCGGTATTCCCATCCTTCTCCTGTCCTTTCTCTGACACCTCCTATAACTGGTTCGTCTTTCTCTTCCCTTTCCTTCTACCTAAACGTTTACTCTTTTATGCAGCCTCCTGTGCATCCGTGGAGGTACCGCCTTGCTTGGAGTAAAATTATTAAAGCCATCCATATTTTTGTTATTATTTAAAAACTTTCATCGTTACTGTTATCACTGTATCATTTTTCATCGTAAATCGATTTCTGCTAAGGTAGCACTTCTTCCAAGTCTACGGGAAGATCTAAGGCAGGTCGTGGTGTGTTGTTATGACTCCATTTCATGTTTTATCTATCTCCCCTAACATCCCTAGCGTTACATAGACAAAGTACTCCTTAATATGTGGGCTGTACTTAACAATTTTTGTATATCTCTTCAGCTGGGGTTTCCAGGGATTCTTTCAATGTGTTGTTTTGTTCCATTTTTATCATTCCAAGTGCACCTACTATCACTGGCACAACTCTTGTTTTCAATTTCCGGGTCTTTATATTTTGACAGTTTTTCAAATTCCTTGGTTGCTATGTTACAATCCGCTGGATAATTATTAGACAAGTTTTTTCTTTCTGGTTTTTAACAATAATGTCCGGCCTATTTGTTTCAATTTTTCTGTCTTTGTGGATGATGTAATCCCATAGAATGGTGACATCTTCTGTTTCTGTAACCGGAGCTGGATGGTATTCATACCAGTGTTTGTTTACATATTTCCATAGTGTTTGCACATTGTCCAATGTAAATATTGCCCCACTCTATCGTGGCGATTTTTATATTCATTTGGGGCAAGTACAGAACAGCCTGAGATTAGATGGTCTATTGTTTCTTGGTATTTATCCAGAATCTGCATTTTGGATCCACATTATTATGTATAATATTTGCCTGAAAGTTCTTAGTGAAAAGACTTTGGTCTTTCGCTGCAAGAATAAAGCCTTCAGTCTCAGACTTTCATCCAGATGCACGTAACCATAGATGAGTATTAAGTTTATCAACATTGGATTTATTGGCACGTTCTGGATATTGGCCATGCAGAGGTTTGTCTTGCCAGCATTGTTTCATCTGTTCAAGAGCTTTATCCTTGGCTTTCTTTTTCATTTTTTTTTTTTTTTTTTTTGCTGCAATTTTTGGTTCTTGGCTTCTGTTTTGCTTTACTACAGAAAATTTTTAAATACTTTCTTCCTATTTTGAAGAAAGGTTTAATCTTCGATGCATTGTATGAACGATGTGGTGCAGTGGATATCGGCTCGGAATGAGAAATCGGAGAGCTGAGTTCGAATTCCAGTTTAATTCATCGTATTCCCTTTATTTTGTAAAGGTATTAATCCTTCTCTTCTTTTGTAGCAAGACGTTTTGGGTTTTATAGTCTGGGCTGGTACTTCACTGATTTTTACCTCGACCGGAGGAGAAAGGGGTTTGTATAGAGTTAACACCTCTACCCGAAATGTCCCACGAAAAAATCAGTTTTGTTTGTGCCTTGTACAATTTTAGGGAAGAGATGTGACGCGTTCCTTTCCCAATCTATCCCTAATAAATAAATATTTATAAAATATTTTTTCTGTTTTATATTAAATTTTGTATTACCTTCTGAAAGTGTTTATCATTTTTTAAAGTTTGTTTTGAATTCTTTACGATCACTTACTTACATACATATATATATATATATATATATATATATATATATATATATGTGTGTGTGTGTGTGTGTGTGTGTGAAATTATTTGTTTTAACATTATTTTTGATCGATACTCGTATTTAGATAGATATTCTGTTTATAATAAAAGAGTATTATATATTTACTTCTACCGACCTGATTATTTACAATAAATATTTTTTACGGAAGCAATCAGATCGGTAGAAATAAATATATAATACTGTTTGATTATAAACAGAATATCTATTATATACGAGTGTTGATCAAAAATAATGTTCACACAAATAATTTAAAATTGTCAGTTTGTTTATAACCTTTTTGTTAACCTTCGTTACTTTCCGTAATATATATATATATATATATATATATATATATATATATATATATAGGGATGTGTGTTGTGGTGCAGTGGATATCGTCTCAGAGAGCCAAGTTTGAATTCCAGGTGAATTCGTTGCAGTCTCTTATTAAATCATCTCTTGTCCCTCTGGCTATCGGTTAAATATCAGGGCAGTTTGGGTTCTCTAGCCTTGGTTGGAAAGGCCGCAGAAAGAAATAGCAACGACCTGCAGGAAAATCTTATGTCTAGGCAGTCATGGATAGAAAGACACACATGGTTTCCCAAGCGTGTATCACGTATGGCACTTAGTTTAATGCCCAGAGGATAAAGGGTTTTGCGTAGGGTGAACACCTCTACCCGTAAAAAAGACAATTTACAGAAGCATTGACGACTTCATCATCGATGTCCTATGCTTCACGTCAGTGGATTTTTTTTTACAAAAAATGTTTTATGAGAAGTCGACAGATTCTCTTACAAAACTTCGAAGTCGGCATGACTGAAATAACACCATTCAGCTAAGTGACAAGTTTCTCCATATTAGTATTATATATATATAGTCATATAAATTAATAAATATATATATGAGGAGGGGGACAATATGTGTAGTATTATTATTCAAATGTTAATACAACAGTGCTTAATTCATAAACACACCTGTATTATATATATATATATATATATATATATATATATATTACATCTATAGCACGGCACGGAGTTTCATGCGTTATGCAGTCATCAAGTGTGTTCTTCAATCTGAGGGTTTAATACATGTGAGTTTAATTTCAGTTGATGTTCATGGAAATTAAATCTTATGAAGTTATGTTCCTGCTTTTTTAATAACAAGAATAAAAATTTAGATATCCTTCTGTTACATGTAGATAAACATTTAGAATTTAAAATTTAATTTCCATAAACATCGAGTGAACTTAAATTCAAATCTATTAAACCGTCAGTTTGAAATATGCAACGAATGATTGCATAACGCATGAAACCCTGGATGTAGAATAATATGCCATGGATGTAGAATAATATATATATATATATATATATATATATATATATATATATATGGTCTTAGTGCAAAAAATCTCTCACTTTTAAAATCTAGAATCATTAATTATAATGTCTCTCGTCAGATCAAGACTTTAATATGGCTGTCATGCATGGCACCAAACCTATTCAGAAATATCTTAACTGCCAATTGTATAAAACCACTTTCTAAGATCAGTTGTTAAAAATAATGTTCAGTGATGACGCTTGAACTTAGTGGACTGACAATACAGATCACAAATAACTCTGTGAAATAACAGAAGCCACATCACTTGTGGACAACCAGCAACTGCAACAGCTAAAATGGATAATACATGTAACTCAAAGAGTAAATGATATAATCAAGATCTCGAAATTCCACAAGAGATCATAATTTTAGGAAGGAAACCCCAATTAATACTGGACTAAGCAATAACACGTACTAGAATAGAAAAATCTATCTTTCTGAAAGATTTTTACGGAGAAATATTTTATATATTTTAACAGAAGTTCTTGACAAAACCCAAACAAGCATCTTAACATTCTCACGAGCTGATGTGGATACTTTCTCTCTTTTCTACAAATATTTTTAGGGCATCTGCTCTGACCAGTTTTTGGGGGGTTTTTGGTGCACCGACCTTATCATTTAAAGCGCACTACTAAATTGGCAGGGATATGCGTTGTGATGCAGTGGATATCGACTCGGAAAGACAAATCGGGGAGCCGAGTTCGAATTCTAGTTGAATTCCTCGCATTCACTTACGCATAAATACCCTTGAGAAAGGTATTAATCCGTCTCTTCCCTCCAGTTATTGGTTAAATAATGGGACAGTTTGGGTTCTATAGCTTTGGCTGGCAACCAGTCTACCGCAGAAAGCAATGGCAACCTACTGCGGGATAATCTTCTGCCAAGTCATTCATGTCTCTTTCGAGACATGATCGCCCAAAGCGTGTATCACGGATGGCACTTAATTGACTGACTAAATTGACATCTATCGTATTTTCCGCGTAAATATTTAAGTGTAACGACCACTTCTACTTTAACAGTTTCTTTTCTCGCACTTCCCACCTTTTGTTCAATACTCCTTCTAACGAGTCTTTTCTTTTATTGGGGGTGGTGGTGAAATGATTTAGTAAAATCAATACTAGCTCCACGGTAATGGCTGCTAGACGAAATATTTCCTTGTGGGGAAACGGCTAATATGACTATTTCTGGGAACCTTTAGCACTTAAATATTAAGGATACTAATATGTTTTAACGGGTGGTATTTTGAAATAGGTTCAAGCTAGATATAATAGATACCAATATATTCTTTCTGGTTATTAGATGATTGGTATTTTGAAATAGTTTATTAGATGGAAAGTGTCTGAGACATCGTTCTATCTTTCTCTTTTGTATCTATGCTTGTGGAAAAGACTGATGAGGATAAGTTACTTCCTTTTTTTTCAGTAACCCTCTTTACCAAAAATTATTCTCCTAATCAGTTTAAAATTTAATATCATGTTCACGCATTTTCCAATTTGAAGCATCATTAGTTACCTCGATGTGGCAAGATAACTGTGAAATTACCTGTCTGGGTGTTTGCATTTTTATTCGAAAGAAATATCTGAAAATCCATCTGGGGAGATTTCTATATCAATATTCATTTGTTTTATTTTCACAGGACATATAAGTAATTTATAACTGATTGTTTTTATTTTAGGGGTTAAGTCAATTATTCTCAAATGGTACGAATTTGATCCGCAGGGGGTCCATTTTAAAATTAAATGGGAGTTACTTTTTCTAAGGTTTGAACTTTGTAGAAATGCCATCAACATTAATAAATCAATACAAATATAACTTTGGAAAAAATAACTCGATGGAAATCAACCCATTGTTGCATATTAGTTACCAATATGGTAACCAATATGCAATAAAAGTTAGAGAAAGGTTACAGTTGTAACCAGTATACAACAAAGGGTTAAAAATGGGGAAGCATTGAGAAAGCCTGAGATCATAAGGGGAGATATTTAACTAAAGCTTGTAAGAAATATTAATGCATGCGTATTTTTTGTGTTTGAGTTAATAAATAACATTTTTCTAGGAAATTTCTCTGATGGTTGGAGCAGCACAGTCTTCCCATACACGATCACCTCCATGACAACTCTATTAGAGTTGAAGGGGAACCACATGTACAGCTATAGTATCAGTGATGTTTACTTGGTAAGATAGCCTGCCGGAGCACAACACTTTCCAGGCTGTTTTTTCTTCTGCTAGACCGGTTTCTCTACAAGTCTGCTTTGCTATTTTACCCATAGCTGAAGGAGAGAAGAGATGAATTAACACGTTTCCCAAGCAGATAATTAAATGTAATGAACTTTAATGGAATTCGAACTCAGTTCTTCGATATTTTAATCCGAACCGCTGTCCAATAGTTCGTCCTTCCACCTTAAAACATATTTTCCGAATTGCCCTCAATCAAAGCCCTACAAGTATCTACATGTAGAAACAAGTTTATTTCTAAGATAATTTGTTTCTCACTTGTGAATGGCGTTCGATTTCAAATACAAGTGAATATCTTGAATACTTATTTTCAAGATAAGCAAACCCTCTATAATTAAATTAGCGACGCTACAATCTTTAGATATTAATATGTTCTATCATTTGACATTCGCTATTCTTGGTTAAGTTTCGTAATTATTTGCAAAGTTTACTCACAGATTTAAATATTTGCATGCGTCCCGTTCCGCTAATCTCAGTGGTCATTTTTCAAGGTCAGTTAAAAGAGCAGGATTCAGAATATTCGCGTTAACATTCGGCGGAAGTTAACGACCATCGTTATCGGTAAAAAACATTTAATAACTAGTTTTTACACTCGTTTTATTTTTGTTGCCTTTATCGCAACGAGCGTCTAAAGGAATGGGAAAAATATAAAATTTTCGCTTAGAGTTGAACCCGCGTCACCCATTATTGTAAAACTAACTGCGACGGACAGCAGCTTATCGATTAAGCTATGGAAACTGTGAGAAGAGATTGGAATAAAAAAGATTTAAGAAAATTGAACAAAGAAATTTAGAATGAAAAAAAAATTCAGGACGGATATTTCAATCACAAGCATCCATTTCGTCTGAAAATGCGGTTTTAGACCTGAACGTCTCAGATTCAGTGCTGTCTTCACAAAGACAAGTAAACTGTGTATATAGAATTTGAATGCCAATATTTTGTCCTGGTTTTTACTTCGAGTCTGCGCAGTTAGAATTTCCGTTTGAAATACGTACAGGCGTTGGCTTAATTTCCTGTAGAAAGCGTACTTTAGAATGAGAATCTTGCATTATGGGATCGCTGGAGACATTTCCGTATTGTTTAATCGCTTTTACCCAAGAAGATACCAGGGATTCAGTCAGTTAAGTGCCATACGTGATACATATTTTGGGTGATCATGTCTTGAAAGAGACATGACTGATTGGGTAGAAGATTATCTCGCCGTAGGTTGCAATTGCGTTCTGCGGTAGACTGGTTGCCAGACAAGGCTATAGAACCCAATCTGTCCTATTATTTAACTCTAAACTGGAGGGAAGAGACGGATTAATACCATTCCGAAGGGTATTTGTGAGTAAGTAAACGCAAGGAATTCAATTGGAATTCGAACTTGGCTCCCCGATTTGTCGTTCCGAGTCGATAACCACTGCACTACAACGCACATCCTGAACAACGTAACAAACCTAAATATATGTTATGGCGAAAGTAGAGATAGTTTTTGACTTGGCTTCGTAAAAACAACAGCAGCAACAACGGTAAGATAGTCGGAAGGTATCCAAATAACAAATTAAATCCTATAAAAAATAAACATGAGTGAGTTAATTCTATAAGAGTTTTATTTTACAACGATGTACTGTATGTACAAGGCCCAAGAGCCACTTGAGGTATTGGGCTACAGTGTAAGAAGCACTGTTTACGTGTATACGTGAGAATCGTAATGGTTAATCATAGAATTGAACAGGTTAAGATTCTAGTGATCGGGGAGTCATTTCTACAAAGCGGTGGTTTGTAAAGAGAAGTTTTTCTTGTGGAAATTACATCCCATTAATGGAAAGTAAATGGTTACCTAAAATGGACTTGGCATGTCGGGTCTTAGTCGTGAACTTTAGGACAGGTCGAACTAAGAAATGTAGCTTGTCTGGGACCTTTCCATGGAAATAGTGATAGAGGAGTGAGAGGCGTTCAAGTTTCATGTGTGAGAAAGGAGTTGCATGGTGCAAAACAGTTCATCACCATAAGGACGCAGGTGTAATTTTGAACTCAATCGATACTGGAAAGTGAAAACTGGGCAATCCATGTCCATATATAACAGCAATACTTCATTTTGGGCCTGATTTGGCACTTGTAAATGTAGAATATATCAGGAGGTGCTTCCTGGATCGGTAGATTGTACCGACCTTCATTTCATTAGTAAAAGCGATGACCCGTATGTACGATTTCCACTTGAGATCTGGGTTGTATTTAAGTTCCGATAAATGCTCAAGGGAATATTTTCTCTGAGAGGACACCAATCTATCGTGACAGGAATTAAAGAATTTAAAATTAAAATGTGTGTAAAGGAAGACAAATTTTTGTAAGAACTGCGCAAACGACAAGGGCGCTACTATTCGGCAAAAGGTGTATATACAAATCTATTCCACTGGAACGTTATTACAGAGCCTTCTTTAAAACGCTTAATTTCAAAAAGGGTTTTCTATTCAACGTCGGAAGAGGATATTTGTCCTTGCAAGCAAAATGTCGTCGGCTCGTTGATGTTGTTGTTGATATAGTCTACTGAGAAGAGTTCAAATGCAAGGCAAAGCCGGGAAAATATCCGAAAATTGCCAGAGAAATGACTAAATTCCGGAACATGAAGCGAAGAATTGCATCATTTTTGGAATATATGCAACAGCTCGGAAACTAATGTGAAAAGTTTGAAGGAATTGGAAAACCGAAAAATAATCGAAGGCACCCATGCACCATTGCTTTCTTTAAACACCGTATCTATTCATAACATTTAAGCGATCAGGGGCCTTCACAATAGCTTTTTTCTTTCTAATCATCCCACGCGATAACCAACAGTTATCTATCTAAACTTATTTATAAATGGAACTTTGTGTGTGTATCTGTGTTTGTGTCTGTGTGTCCGTTATCTATAGACTCCGAAATGGCTGAACCGATTTTCTTGAAACTTTAAACAGTTGTACTATAAACGTCTGCAAGTGTTCTTAGCTAGGTTTTGTGTCGAGGTACCCTAGATAAATATCGAAAATCGATAATCGAAAAAATCGGGTTATAGAAGGAGTGGTCCAATTTTAATCAAATTTGATACACTCATAGACAAAGACATAAGAAACGATATTCAGAAGTTTCAATGTTGCAGTTCTTACAATAGTGTAGAAAATCGATAATATATATATATAAGTAAAGATGTTTGTGTGTGTGTCTGTTTATCTGCCTGTATGTCTGTATTTTTTTCAGCCCTTTTATTTTAGTTTGTGCTTCGGGTTTGGCTCTAAGTAGGTATAATTTTAGTTCTTAGTCTCAGCCATGATACCATTTACTCAGAAGACTTATTTCGGCTTCAAAATTCAGTTAACGACGAAAAAAACTTATTTGATATCGATACCAGGAAATCATAATTTGACTTATATCCATTCATTTTTCTTTCAGCCTACGGTTTCACTTTAACTGGAAACAACTATTGCTTTTAAGTCTTCCATTCCAACGTCCAAAGAGTCTGAGCTCCAGGACCATGGATTAGTTTTAAAGCTTTCATTACACCCGAGAAACGCCGGGCTATACTGCTAGTCTGTTATGAAAATGCTGATATGAAATATCGAAACGACAACATTGTTGAAAACAACTAGCATATGTGAAAGCTAATATTCAATTAATATTAATTTATGGATGTGCGTTGTGGTGCAGTGAATATCGGTCTGGAACGAGAGATTGGAAAACCGAGTTCGAATTCCAGTTGAATTCGTTGTATTCACTTATGCGCAAATACCGTTGCGAAAAGTAATAATCCATCTCTACTTTGCAGGTATAGGTTAAATAACAGGACGGATCCGGTTATAGAGCCTTGGTTGGCAACCAGTCTACCGCAGAAAGTAACAGCAACCTACTACGGGAAAATCTTCTGCCCAGTCAGAGTTGTCTCTTTCGAGTGATAACCCAAGCGTGTTTCACGTATGGCATTTGACGGAATATTCAATTAATAGGAATGTGAACACTCAGCAATAATAATAATAGCACGTGTAGCTTCTAATTTTAATTCAGTCGGACTAGAGAGGTTCGACTATCGCCCAGTTTACAATCCTCCTCGGTCTTGGGAACAGGTTTAGAGCATCTTTATCCTTTACTGAGTAAAAAGCAAATCTTCACTTTCGGGGTAACAAATAAATGTCTTTTTCATTATTTTTGAACAAAAGTTAATCGATTAAAGACCCAGAATCATAAACGTGATCAATTTATTATGAATATACAGTACTGTGCAAAAGTATTAGAACAAGAACTATTGTATCTTTTATCAGGCATCAAAATAAAGTTTAAAATTACCTTTGTCCTAACACATTTGCACACTACCGATTAGCGTGCAAAAGTATTAGGACAGGGGTGATTTTCTCATAAAACTCACTGAAATTCAAATGCAGGGTGAAAAGCCAAGTAAATTGCTAATAAATATTGATTATATAAAACTAGGTGTAAAAGAAATGTATTAAAAAGAAGTTATATTTAATATTTCATATTTTTATTAAACACGTTATTATTGAAAATCTATGGGATATTTGGATAAAAAATTGATAGATCTAATGTTACTTTGGGAATAATTACAAGCTGCTTGGCAGGAGATACCATTTGATACAGTGAAGAAGCTTGTGATGCCAAAGCCTGACAGAATGAAGGCTATGATCAAAGCAAAATGTTATTATACTAAATATTAAATTTATTTTGTAGCAAGTATTTTTCTTGTTAAAGCATTTGTTGAGTAAATCAAATAAAATTACTTTAATTAAATTATTTATTTTCTGTCAATATGTCTCATAAAAGATAAAATAGTTCTTGTCCTAATACTTTTGCACAGTACTTTATATTTAATACTAATCTTTATTCAATACAAGGCCAGAGAATCACTCAAGGTAGTAGGTAATGAAGAACGTGGTGCAATATTGATGAAAGAAGACATACTTGGTAAGTTATGATTATACGCATAAAGGGGATAGAAAATGACTAAAACTTAGGTTGAAGTGGTTAAATATTTCAGTGTCCCGGTAAGCATTCATGCGGGGGTTTGTTACATAAAGTTGCAGCTGCCGAGAAGAAGCCACCTGAATGGAATTTTCTCTTTACATTTTTCTGTTTAGCGGCAGAAGTAAAGTACTGTTGGTAGATTTAGTTTGGTCTTGGAGCGAAAGAATAAGGCGATCTTTTTGTAATATTGGTCTTCGCGTAATTGGTTCTTGCGCAACTCTTTCATTTAATAATATTATTTATAATAATAATAAATTCAGCACCGGTTACAGAAATAAAAGATGGCACCATTCTATGGGATTACACCATTTACACAGACAGAAAAATTTAAGCAAATAGGCCGGACATTATTGTTAAAAACCAGAAAGAAAAAACCTGTCTATTAATTGATATGGCTTGTCCAGCGGATTGTAACATAGCAACCAAGGAATTTGAAAAACTGTCAAAATATAAAGACCTGGAAATTGAAATAGAAAAATTGTGGAAATTGAAAACAAGAGTTGTGCCAGTGATAGTAGATGCACTTGGAATGAAAAAAAAATGAAACAAAACATCACTTTAAAAAATTCCTGGACCAGTTTAAGAGATATACAAAAAATTGTCTTATTAAGTACAGCCCACACACTAAGGAGAACTTTGTCTGTGTAACGCTAGGGATGATGGGGGAGATAGAAAAAACATGAAATGGAGTCATAACAACACGCCACGACCTGTCTTAGGTCTTCTCGCAGACTTGGTTGGTAGTGCGACCCTAGCAGAAATAGAAATATGATGAAAAATGACATAATAATAACAATATCGATAATAATAATAATAATAACAATAATAAAATGAATGATAGAAAATGGAACAAAACAACACATTGAAAAAATCTCTGGAAACCCCAGTTTAAGAAATATACAAAAATTTTCTTGTTAAGTATAGCCCAATCACTAAGGAGAAATTTGTCTATGTAACACTAGGGATGTTAGGGGAGATAAAAAAAAACATGAAAGGGAGCTATAACAACACACCACGTCCTGCCTTAGGTCTTTCTGCAGACTTGGTAGGTAGTGTGACCATAGCAGAAATCGAATCATGATGAAAAATGACACAATAATAATAATAATAATAATAATAATAATAATAATGACAACTACAACGCGAAACAGGTAATTAGATGGAGAAGTTTTATGAATAAAATTTACAAATTAAAATTATTCAAAACAGACATTTCCTCGAGGCTTTTTTATACATCTCAAATAAACGAATTATTCAGTTTAACTTGTTCTTTCTATTTTAGTGATAAAATGAATCGTAATACAAAATCGAGCCACAATAGCTTACTCATTTCTTCAGAATCGGATTAGTAATTCATAGGCGAAATTTTCGCAGTAAAAAAAATATTTTAGTAGTCTGGTTCGATTGTTTACTAGAGTAACATGTTCCATCCCCAAGGCGTATTTTTAAGAATATAATAAGGAACATCTATGCTAAAACTTGGTGCTATTGTCTCTTTGTTTCGTGTTATTGGATCGAACCGAAAAGGTTAACATATTAATTACCATTTTCTCTCTGCCATTTTGTAATTTATTTTAACATTTAAACTGAGTAGTTACTTCTCTGGAACTATTTAGCGTCTTTGCTTCCTTGTCAACTACAATCGTTGTATATTTGAATGAAACGTCAATCGTTATTTTCTGTCGCCTTAAAATCTGTTCTGCTATTATCCTTCTTATACAATACCGTTTTCTCAGTTTCTTTCCAACTCAGCAACTGCTTGCTTGTGGTTCTATTGCATTTCTTGGGGTGAAATAACCGTAAGAAGTTCTTGGGCGTCTCAAAGTAAGGTAATTTCAAAAGATCATCTAAAAATTTCGTTACAACTGCGAATGTAATTATATTACTTTATTTAAAATTTTATTCTTTCATAAATTGAGAAATTACAGGGCATTCGGTACATCTTCAGAGTTACTGAAATAACAGAAAAAAAAAAGAAGAAAGAAAATGGAACCTCTCAATAGTTTTCCTAGTATTGACTTGCCATACATGCATTTCCAAAGAAACTTATTTGGATACTGATTTATTGTAACCATAAATTCTATACTATTTTCATTGTTCGGATTATTGTCATCATCTTTACTCTGCCATGTTTACAACAATTCGGCTGCTGTAAGCATCATCCTTCTTCAGGTTCTTGGAATTTATTACATGGCTACCATAAGTGATTTCGCACTTGGAATGTGAATGATATAACGCAGTGATCATAATAAAGGTTTCGGTTCGAAATTACTTGAACCCGAACAAGGCAGGAGAAGGCAATCGAGGAAACGTCGTAAACATGGCAGCAAAGATGAGAACTATACTCCGAAAATGTTAGTCAGTTAAGTGCCATACGTGAAACACGCTTGGGCAATCATGTCTCGAAAGAGACATGACTGACTGAGTAGAAGATTATCCCGCAGTATGTTGGCATTGCGTTTTGCGTTAGACTAGTTGCCAGACAAGGCTATAGAACCCAATCTGTTCTGTTATTTAAACAATAACTGGAGGGAAGTAACGGATTAATACCTTTCCCCAGGTTATTTGCGCGTATGTGAATGCAAGGAATTAGAACTCGACTACCCGATTTGTCGTTCCGAGTCGATACCCGCTGCACTATAACGTACACCCGAACAATATAAATAGTGTAAATACTACCTCATCTCAGAAATATAGAAATAATTTCTATTATATCTTTTCTCGCACGTCACGCTTATAGAACTCCTTTCCGCCTCCAGGCTTTCCAAACAATTTTAATCTTTCAAAGTTTAAATGTAATATCAATCGCTATCTACTGTTCACCTAATTACTCTTCCATTTCTCTTGGTCTGTGGCAGTTTTCTTATTTTCTACTTCTTGTAACCCCTTGTGTCTTAGTGACTTTTTTGCCTTGTTTGGGGAGAACCTGATTTAAAAAGTAGTGTTTCACGGAGTCGAATCACCCTTATTTTCTCTATATTAAAAATGTAATAAAAGACACTTCCATTTATATTTTTTCAAGAACTGTCCCTTTTCAATACAGTCTCTCGTGTGTGCATTTACTTGAACACTACTTTTTTAATCAGGTCCTTTGAAAGCCGAAAAGATTGGCTATGTGCGTTCGGTAGAAGGAGGCAGACTTTTAGCGTGTGATATATCATGTATACACACACACCAATAGCCGAGAGTGTTCTAATTCATTACTGAATGAACGATGCGTATATATATATATATATAATCCGTGAGTCTCTGTGTGACTGTTCCCTATTCACGCCTACATTTTTTAAGATACGCAATTCAAACTTTTTAGGGACATATATCTACAGGGAAGCCAGGTCGACACATGCTTTTTGAGTTTAAGTTCAGCAATTTTTCATTTCGCACGTTTTGGCCAATGGAGCAGATTGTTTACAGTTGCTTCATAAAAGATCTAAGATGGTTACTAAATTACGTCACAGAAATCAAATCACACGTGTCAAACGCGACTAAAATATTTTTTTATGAAAAAAATGAGCCTTCATATTTAATTTTTATTCCGACGTTTTAAAAATTCATTTTGTCAACAAAAAAATATGAATATTTTCCCTGTAATTTTGAAACAAAGAAATATTTAAAAACATTACTAATTATTTAAGAATTTTTTTTCAGATTTAATATTTCATACTTCAGAAAATAAAATTAAAAAAAAACTTTTTTTCACTAAATAATTCATGCAGGAAATCAACTGTCTGTAATTTGTGTGGCATTAATGTAACTTTTTCATCTAAAATTAAATGTCTACACTTTCAAATATTCTTCGAAAATTTCTGAACTGAGAGCGTAATAGTTTTTATATTTCTAATTTCAGTAAAACAAAACAATTGAATTTTATTTTTATGATAAATTCATTTAGTCAACAAAAACCTTTCCCCCATAATTTTGGAAGAAAAACAAACGCAATGTTGTTTACAATGTCACACAAAACATCAAATCACGTTTACGCAAAACAAAAGAAACTAGATTTTTTAATGAAATTTTTGAATAATTTTTAAACAACCATTTTTTTATATAATTATTTTTTGTATAATTATTTTTTTTATTAAACCGAGTTTTAAAGGAATTTATATAAGAATAGAAAAACAAAAGTATGACCGGCACCAAAACTACACTTTATACTCCGAATACTACAGCAACATGCATTCAATGCCTTCTTCTTAACGCTGAAAATGTTTACTAACAGCCTCAGCTCTCCTTTCCAACTTTCAATAAATGATTTCCATCTACTCCTCTCATTGGCATCTTCTCCTACTACTAAAACGTTCTCAGTTGCACGGGAAACGCCAGGCTATGATACTAGTATATGCATATTCCTTTTTGTTTTCATGTTTGTGTATTTAATATATATGATTTTATATGTGTGTATTTACTTATATATATGTCTGTATATATATATATATATATATATATATATATATATATATATATATATATATATATATGGATATGCATATATGAGATTTGGATGTAAATTTGTGTGTCCGCGTTTGTATGTATGTGTGTATATGTGTTTTATATATATGTATGTGTGTATATATATATGCATGTGTCATATATATATATATATATAGTCCAAAATTTTATTTTGGCGTTAAAGACATTTGTTTTTAATATAATCGGCTATGTTATATTTTAAAACAAAAACACCAGTTGACCGTTTTCCTCCCTTCACATCAGAACTGTAAACGAGGAAAAATTATGAAAAGAAAACTTATTATGCGTGAATTGAATGAACGGTAGGGGTATTTTTTTTTTTTTTGCATTTTACTAAAATTTATTACCTCTAAATATATATATATATATATATATATATATATATATATATGAATTTGTAGATATGTGGTTGTTATTTAACGGTCACTATGTTCTCCCAACAACTACACTGGAAAGATGGAAAGTTTTAACTTTCAACTTTATAAACTACCAAAGAAAACATTTTTTCGGTCACACAGCTTGACTTTCTGTTGTTTAAATATTCTGATAATATTTTGAACCATTTGTAATTTGTGTTCACATGTGATGGGTACCAAAAACTTACTTGTCGAAATTAATTATACGTTATAACCAGTGTTGATGATGCGTTGCGTTTTCCTTTATATATATATATATATATATATATATAGTAATGGAAGGGATAACTTTGCTTGCGCGGGAAAACTAGGCTTTCACGTGCGAACGATCTGATTTCAGATAATTAACCAATTACTGTTTAACAAAATGGTGTGATGTATGAATGTACGTGTGTAGGTGCAAACGATAGTGGTACGTTATAGTAGGGTGCTTCAGCATCCTAGCTTATTTAAACAAATGATGGTGTGAAATTTCCTTATTGACATCATTTTGTAATCTAATAACATAACCAATTCTCACTCAACTAATCCCAAATTTTAAAAAAATCCATGAAATATAAGTTGACTGTTCGGACTTATCTCAATGAGAATCTACAAGGAAGATGAATTGGACGTGCCAGTGATAATGACAACGTGCTGTTGAAATGACCATCACGTTCATCTCACTTAACAAAATATGATAAGGTGATAGGGCGGATCTATATCGCCGTTCTTCCTGCAGGACTGGAGGATCTTAAGCAGATAATCACTGTAGTACTAAAGAATGTTACGCAAAACATGCTACAGCCTGTTTTGCAGGAGTTGGACTACCGACAGGACGTGTGTCGCATCACAGGTTGTGCACATATTGATAAATTGTGACGTTTTGTGAAATCAGTTATAACATCTACATCCCTTTGAATATCTTGTTTGAATTTTGATATTTTTTCTTGTCTAACATTTAGCTTATTTAATTTTTTCTTGGAATATGTAACTACTCAGATATTACCATTTTAGATTACGTCAATTTTATAGGACATCCTGTATTTAGATACTGATACAGCTATTCATGATGATCATGATCCTAATAATCATCATGGATTCGTTGGATTTTTATCAAGAAGGCCGAGATGAATAGCAGGGTTACCCGACCAGATATGACAGCAGTATTCAGAGCACGGGATTGTCCACATTGAAGATATCAAAGGTGCTTCGTAGAGAACATCGAACGATAAAGATAGGTGCTAAATATATAGTTGAAAACTAGAATAAAAGTAAAAGTATTTAAGTAATTGTCTCCTCGTGAGTCAGAGGGAAACAAACACTTTTGACCTTTGAACAGATGGAAATTGAGCGAGTCGAGTAGAAGAATTTTTCGCAAATTAAAACTTGTCAAGAAATTTATTAGGAAGACTCCTTTCAATAAAGAAATATTTTTAATCGTCCAAATCGGCAAAAAAATAATTTTAAATTGACTTTTCTGAAATAATTTTAAATTGACTTTTCTGAAATAATTATAAATTGACTATTCTGAAATAATTTTAAATTGACTTTTCTAAAACAATTTTAAATTGACTTTTCTGAAATAATTTTAAATTGGCGATTCTGAAATGATTCTGAAATGATTTTAAATTAACTTTTCTGAAATAATTTTAAATTGACTTTTCTGAAATAATTTTAAATTGACTTTTCTGAAATAATTTTAAATTGACTTTTCTGAAATAATTTTAAATTGAGTATTCTGAAATAATTTTAAATTGACTTTTCTGAAATAATTTTAAATTAACTTTTCTGAAATAATTTTCACCGAAGAATTTCGAATGAAACTTGATGAACCTGATGGACTGGCCAAAGCTTGGATTACATTTGATTCAGACGTTCCTGTAGCTAAAACAAGCATCAAAGAAACGACAGTGTGGTGATATGAGCTGAAATTGTTGACAAAACAATTATTAAAATCTTTGAAAGTCTATGTACGAGTTAAGCTGAACAGCGCTAACTATTGCGATTTCATCTACATTAATTTCTTTGTAAATGTCCCAGCTTTTCAGCTTTAAAGTAAAGCGCGTATTTCTGCACGACAATGTTCCTTTTCATTTATCTAAGGTAAGCTAAGATTGCTTTTTAGCGTAAAAAGTTTAAAGAATACGAGATTATGGAATGGCCACCATCAAGTCCCTATCTGAATCCTACTGAGAGTCTAAAGGCAATTATAAAGATGAAATTATACGAGTGTGTCAAATATGATGGCAGTAAAATAGGCCTAAAGGAAACAATTAAAATCAACATGTCGGAAACTGAAATTGCTGAAGAAAAAATATGCAAAGTCAATTGATAATAGACATCTTGTGTTGATGATAAATGAATGGCCATTATATTAAAATGTAAATGCTTCTGGGTCTTATATAATCTTTTATTTATTCTATTAAATATTAAATCATTGATGATTATTGATTAATTCATTACCTTGTTATTTGTAGTTGTTTAAGAAGTTTACCCCTCAAGCAAGGTGATAAAGCCACTAAGACGCAAGGGGGATACTGGAATTGAAACAGAAGAAAAAGACTTTAGAAAGGACCGGAAACACAGTACTGAACAGGAAACAAAGAATAAAATTCTACTTCCGGGGCGGAAAAAAGCTCCTCTCCCATCTCGTTAAAGAGATATCAGTAGTAGTGTTCTTATTTTATCTATCCTATCAGGCATATTTTTTATAGAAAAATGGAACACTGTAAACCGAAGTTGCAGTGGAATTCAGGCTTGTTTAATACTCAGCATTACGTTTGGAATGCCAATGATGCATTCCAAACGTAAAGCTGAGTATTAAACAACCTCGTTGGAAGCAAAGGAACGAATAATGTAATGTTGCCTGATATCTATCCTCGGTGGTCATGGGTATGACCGTAATCTGCATCCGGGAGCAAGGCTTCTGACTGCGAGGTTGTGAAGAGCATGGAACGACCTCTTAATTGCTGTTGTTCCCAGGTCCACCCTGACCCGGAGTGGTAGCACCTGTTAGGTTCCCAGCTATGGGTAACTAGTTAACCCCCAGACCGGCGTCAAAATACTTTGAAAATATTTACCAACAGAATTTTTTTGAATGAAAAATATTACCAACAAAACTTTTTTGAATAAAAAATTTTACCAACAAAACCTTTTTGAATAAAAAATGTTACCAACAAAACCTTTATGAATGAGAAATGTTACCAACAGAACATTTCTGAATGAAAAATATTACCAACAAAACCTTTTTGAATGAAAAATTTTACCAACAAAACCTTTTTGAATGAAAACTGTTACCAACAAAACCTTTATGAATAAAAAATGTTACCAACAGAACATTTCTGAATGAAAAATATTACCAACAAAACCTTTTTGAATGAAAAATATTACAAACAAAACTTTTTTGAATGAAAAATGTTACCAACAAAACCTTTATGAATGTAAAATGTTACCAACGGAACTTTTTGAATAAAGCATGTTACCAACAAAACCTTTTTGAATGAAAAATGTTACCAACAAAAAATTTTGAATAAAAAATGTTACCAACAATACTTTTTTGAATGAAAAATATAAAAATACGTTTCCGGCCTAAAATGACCTTTTAGATATTGATAGGTCGTTACACAGGAACAAACGAACAAACGACCTATCCTCCTATATAGCATTGAACACTAGACAATCTCCTCAAATTTGTTTTTTTTTTAGTAAAAAAAAATGTGGTTCTACAGAAGGATGTTGAGGATATCATAGATCGAACATGTGAGAAACGTGAGGTTTAAAGAAAATGGAAACAAATACTTAACTTGATGAAGTATAGTTGAAATATTTAGTGTACAGATTGTTGTGGATCTTCGTCGCCAATTTGTTTTGGAGTTTTTATGACGAAAATTCACTGCAATGTTTTAGTGACCAGTTTGGCCGGAAGTAAGACACGGAACACGGAAGGTAGGTTAAAAACACTGTATTGGTATTACAAGAACATATGTACAAAGTAGGTGTTAATAATAAGTAAATAGAAACCAGAAAGTTCGAACGGCACAGTTACGCTGCGTATTGCCTGACTTTTTTTTTTAATCGTTTCACCCCGAGCAAGGCAGAAATGCCACTGATGAGCGGGAGGGGGGCTACATAACTGTAAAAAGATTAATTAGAAAAGTGAGGAGTACAAACTAGTTAGAAGGAGCAATATAAAGATGAGAATGCAGGTGCGATGACAGATACATAGGTGGGGAGAAATGGAAGGTTATATGGGGGTGGGGAGAGAGCTAGAGTCCAGTGGTTAGTAGATGAGTATTGACTTTGCATTTGAATTTCTGGAGGTTGTAGCCGTCAGGAAAGCAAGAATACGGGAGCGAGTTCCAGAGGCGGGAAGTGCGAGAGAGGAAGCTGCAGGAGTAGAATTGTCGTCTGCATTTGGCTAACCTGACTGTGAATGGGTGGGACCCAGTTGCCAGTCTGGTTGCACGAGTAAACACCTGTTGAGGAGGCATCAGTGACTTAAGCTCATCCGAGCAGAAGCCATGAAAGTATTTATAGAACAGACAAAGGGAGGCCACATTTCGACGGTGGGGAAGTGGCTGCAGTCAAGCCGCCAGATCAGTACCTATCACATTACAAACTCTCCTTTGGAGCCTGTCAGGAACACTGAGGAGAACGGCAGGGGCGCCTGACCATTAATGGCAGCAGTACTCCATGCACGGACGGACGGTTGACTCGTATATATGCAGGATGGATTCAGGCGGAAAAAACATCCTGGATCGACATAGTGACCCAACCTTCTCAGCAGTAGATTTTGCTCTGTATTCTATATAGTGGTTCCATTTGAGGTCTGAGGAGAGAGTAAGGCCGAGGAGGCGTAGTGTATTGCTCTCAGGGAGAATCGCTTGGTCCATGCTTATGGGAGGCAGGAGAGGTTGCCTGTAATGGTTGGCAGACAACAGCTTGGTCTTAGACGAATTGAAGTTGACAAGCCACTTCTTGCCCCAGTTCACCACAGAGTGTAGATCCCGTTCAAGGTCAGCAGCGAGATTATGTCTGTCCGCCACGAGAGGTTTCTTACTGGTGCGGGAGTATATTGTAGTGTCATCTGCGTAGATGCCTACTTGGGAACTGATCTCATCTGGGAGGTCGTTGATGAAAATAAGGAAGAGCGTCGGGCCCAGGATAGAGCCCTGTGGGACACCAGCATTCGTGCTGTAGGACGAAGAGGCACGGCCATTCAAAACGACCTTCATTTTGCAGTTATTTAAAAAAGATTGACTTAGTCCACGCAGGCGACCGGTAATACCGTAACCCCGTAGCTTGCATAGGAGGCCAGAGTGCCAAACCCCGTCGAAAGCCTTGGAGATGTCCAGAGCAACCGCGCGAGCCTCGTCAGACTCATCAAGGAGCATGTACTCCGTTACGGTTGTTAGCAAGTCGGCCGTGGACCTGGCAAAGCGGAAGCCATATTGCCTGTCAGAGAAGAGTATGTGGGCAGTGAGATGTTGAACTATTTCAGCATAGATTATACTTTCCCGAATATCGGTAGAAGACTGATAGGGCGATAGTTGGATGGGTCCGAGGCTTCACCGAAATTCTTAAATACAGAAACGACTGAAGTGAACTTCCAGCATGCAGGAAGGCTGGAAGCAGAAAGGTAGTAGTTAAACAGTTTAGAGAGGACAGGGGAAAGTTCAGGAGCACACCTCTTAGGGACTATCACCGGGATTCCATCGTCTCCACTCGCCTTATGGGGGTCGAGTTTTGAAATTACTCTGGATACTACTGTCGGGGTAATATATACGTCGTGCAGTTTGGCCTCAGTTCTAATAGGGAAGTCGGGTGGGTATACTCCGGATGAGTCAAATGTGGAGTTGGATGAGAATCTGCGGGCAAAGTACTCAGCTTTGTCCGCAGATGACGTGAGAACCTCAAATTCATGGATTAAAGGAGGTATTGAGGATTTCCTATTGTTGAGCACTCGTTTGCAAATCCTCCAATAGTCCTTGGAGCCGAACTTGCGATCAGCTATGCGCTGTCGCATTCTCTCAGCAAACAACCGTTTGGCGTCACTTAGGGTTCTCTTGCACTCATTACGAGCAGATATGAACAGGCGCCTATTGTGATCAGATGACTATCTCCGGAATAGACGGAAGTAATGTTTCCTGTGAGCAATGGCGGCTGAGCAGGCCGGAGAGAACCACGGAGAGGAATGAAGTTTTAAGCAATACTTCCTGGTGGGTATGAAGGCATCAATGCCAGCTTTCACCCATGACGAGACCTCAGAGGCACAGTCATCAACTGATAGGTCGAACACTTTTCCCCAAGGGACGTCGCAGAGAAAATCGCGAAAGGCATCCCAGTCAGCTTTTTGGTAGAGGTAGGAGGTCCTATAGGTAGAGGGCTCCTGTGGGGAGTGAGATTGGAAAGAAATACTGATAGAGACTACAGCGTGGTCGGAATTGCCGAGAGGGCAAAGCTGCGAGACTTAACAGGTGCCAGGAGCAGAGGTGAAACATATATCTAGTAGTGAGGAATGAACCGAGGGAGTGCTTGGGAAGCGAGTGGCGAAGTCCACCACTTGCGTAAGGGATTGGGAAATAGCGAAGTTCATGGCGTGAATGCCCGCTGGATCAGTAACGGCGTTTTCAAGCCACTCAGAGTGATGGGCATTGAGGTCTCCAAATACAAATATGTGGGCGAATGGGTGATAGGAAATAGCCTTATCTATGTCGTCAGCAATGCTATCTAGTAGGGGGCAGTCAGGAGAAGAGGGAGAACGGTAAAGAAAGAATAGGTAACTAACCGAACTGAGGAGAGACAGGAGGAGACATATGTATTGGTGGTCAGTAGATTCGAGTGAAGTCACCCCAGCTATGGGGAGGTGTTCGCTGACGTAGACACCCAGCCCATGCATGTTGACAGTGGAATCCTTCCTTAAGAGGGGAAGATAACCAGGGATGGAGAAGTCAGAGGAGGGAATAGCTAAGTTGAGCTTAGCTTCGCAGGATGTCAGGGATGTCAGGGGACTTTTCATGCAGGAACGCTTCTACACTAGGAAAGTTAGTTTGAATGCCCCGGATATTAGTGGAAGAAAGGTTAATGGGTTTAGGTGGTTTGAATTTAACTGGTTTAGGGTCGTTTCTGATTTGTTTCGTCGTGTTTTTGTTTATAGAAAGGGACCTAGGGTAGAGGATACAGGCGGTCATTATCCACGATCTGTGCTGGGAGGGGAACTGGCTAGGGCTGCAACAAGGTGTGGCCTTAGGGTTGTCCACCGAAAGCGCTTGCAGGGACACCTATCCATGCGCGACATGGCACTACAAGAACCCCGATATTATACAACTGTTGATTAGAGCAGCCGCTCTTGACGCTACGCAAGAGTTAGGGCTCCTAACTACCAGTCGGAAGCAGCAACCAGGAAACTGCCAACCTGGTACCCTCACAGTGATGAGCCGTTGACACCAACCGGCCAGATCCCAGGAAACTCACGGAAGCACTAATACCAAGGTCTGAAGAGAGAGAAGAGAAAGCCGGAAACCACATCCTAAACTGGAAACAAGGGGAAAGAATCTACTCTAGTTCAATAGACATGGGAGGAGTATGGACCGGGCGATAGTGTGATCTATCAACTGCTATTTAAAAAAAATTCCAAGGGTGGAGAGTTAACTAAGTTTTAACTTAGTTAAAGTCCAAATGAAGCATGAAAGCCAAAAAGTGAGAAAAAAAAAAGGAAAACAAAATACAGATTTAAGAAACAATTCATACATACCACGCAGTTTCACACAGGAGATTTGAGTTAAGCTGCTTGGTAAATTTGAATTTGAAGAACAGACCATAGAGATTTCACAGGGGAGGGGTAACAAGTGACCAGTGACTGCCGATACCTTGGCCAGGATAGCGTCGCATAACAGAATAAATAAATAAAAACCCCAAAACAGGAGGGCTAACGTGATACATACTTGAGCAGTCATGTCTCGAAAGAGACATGACTGACTTGGCAGTAGATTATCCCTCAGTAGATTGCTATTACTTTCTGTGGTAGACTAGTTGCCAGCCAAGGCTATAGAAACCAATCTGTTTTGTTATTTATCCCATAACTAGAGGGAAGAGACGGATTAATACCTTTCCCAAGGACATTTGCGCGTAAGTAAATTAACGAATTGAACTAGAATTCGAACTCGGTTCCCCGATTTCTCGTTCCTAGCCAATATCCACTGCACCACAGCGCACATCCTAGCTGGCTTTAACTGCGTGCTAACTGTCGTACTTAGCTGCCGTCAACTGCCGTCTTTAACTGCCTCCCGGAAGTCACGCAGGTAACTATATATAGTAAGAGGAAGAGTCCATTCATTTTAGAAGGTCACTATAACATGTGTAGAGAAAGAAGGGTTTAGAAAATTTGATACTCACAGGACAGATTGAGGGGAAAAAGGAGCGGAGTAAAACAGCGCTTAATATGTGATGGGTTTGTGTAAATGGATGGCAGAACAGGGTTTAGGAGAAATAACGAAAAGACAACATTTATTAAGTGATAAAAAGGACAGAAAGTTGTGGAGAGCCATGATCGTCTACATCCTGTGAGGACATGGCACATAATGAAAACGAACACCGTCATTAATTATTTTTCTTTTGTTCTCTGACCTCTTTTTTTTCATGGTTTAAATTCTGTGTCTAAGATGGCACATGAAAACCTTATTCGAATAGAAAATTATCTCAAATAAACACGTCGGAATGAGCGATCGTCATCTCAACAATTAAGGACAACACTGTGGTCATTTTGCTAAGATTCTGAAATTTAATAAATTACCTGAAGAAATAGTCAAAAAGAAAAGAATGAAATCAAGCCAGGGACCGGGTCTCTCTTGGGATTAGTCTCGCCAATGTAGAATGATTGAATTTACTCTACCTTTGCCGGAGATCGATTTAGAGGCGCGTCGGTGGAAGGAGGTCGGAGATGATTTGCATTACGTCCATCCACTTTTAGCAGTTTGTCTAATATAGGTTTGTCTCCATTTTGTACTAAAGCGGCATATAACTTCAAACCTCTGTCTGTCAGCAAATCCTGGAAACCTGAATAGCATTTTCTGAAAGCTTCCATAAGAAACATTCGAAAACGTTAGATGCATCATTTTCTACTATACACAAACGCAATTCTATCTTCACAACCTTTTCTTTACATTTTTCTGTTTCGCGTTTAAATTTCTTGGAAACATATACGCTCTTCGAATCAGAAAGCAGTAGTTTTAAGAGCAGAAAGAATCAAAAACTGAAATATAAAATCCATCTGAAGTTATGCAATTCACATAAGCTTCAAAAAATCAAATTTGCTTTGAACTGTTTTTTTCAAATATCAGACGATTAATTTTGACATCAAAACAAAACCAGAGAGTTAAATGTTTATGAAGTTTCATCATGTTCTTTTAAATTTATTGGATGTATTGCAAAAAGAGCAGCTTGAAGCTATGAGGCAAAACCAGTAAATCAATTTTAACTTCAAAATTTATAAGACTAAATAGGTTCATATACAGTCCGGTTCACACACCTCTTCCTGTCTTTTGAACGGATGTAAAATTTTATCCTTTGTTTCTTGTTTAGTACTCGGTTTCCGGTTCTTTCTAAAGTCTTTTTCTTATGTTTCACTTCTAGTAGCCGCCTTGCGTCTTATCAGCTCGCTTGGGATGAACTCTTTCCATTACTCGTTTCTTTGCTTCCAACGACGTTATTTTAATACTCAGCTTTGCTTTTGGAATGCATCTTTGGCTACGCCACTGCGACTTCGGCTTACAGTGTTCCATTTTCCGATAAAAAATATGCCTGATAGGATAGATAAAATAAGAACACTACGACTGATATCTCTTTAGTGGGGTTGGAGAGGAGCTCTTTTCCGGCCCGGAAGTTGAATTTTATTCTTTGTTTCCTGTTTAATTCTGGGTTTCCGGTTCTTTCTAAAGTCTTCTCCTATTTCACTTCCAGGAGCCCCCTTTGCGATTTAGTGGCTTTATCACCTTGCTTGAGGGGTAAACTGTTTAAACAACTACAAATAACAAGGTAATGAAATAATCAATAATCATCAATGAAATAGAATAATAAAAAAAATTATATAATACACAGAAGCATTTACATCTTAATATATTTATCATAAACGCAAGATGTCTATTATCGATTGACTTTGCATATTTTTTCTTCAGCAATTTCAGTTTCCGACATGTTGATTTTAATTGTTTCCTTTAGGCCTATTTTACTGCCATCATATTTGACACACTCGTATAATTTCATCTTTATAACTGCCTTTAGACTTTCAGTAGGATTCAGATAGGAACTTGATGGTGGCCATTCCATAATCTCGTATTCTTTAAACTTTTTACGCTAAAAAGCAATCTTAGCTTACCTTAGATAACTGAAAAGGAACATTGTCGTGCAGAAATACGCGCTTTACTTTAAAGCTGCGAAGCTGGGACATTTCCAAAGAAATTAATGAAGTTGAAATCGCAATAGTTAGCGCTGTTCAGCTTAACTCGTACATAGACTTTCAATGATTTTAATAATTGTTTTGTCAACAGTTTTAGCCCATATCATCACACTGTCGTTTTTTATGCTTGTTTTTAGCTACAGGAACGTCTGAATTAAATATAATCCAAGCTTTGGCCAGTCCATCAGGTTCATCAAGTGTCATTCAAAATTCTTCGGTGAAAATTATTTCAGAAAAGTTAATTTAAAATTATTTCAGAAAAGTCAATTTAAAATTATTTCAGAAAAATCAATTTAAAATTATTTCAGAAAAGTCAGTTTAAAATTATTTCAGAATAGGTAATTTAAAGTTATTTCAGAAAAGTCAATTTAAAATTATTTCAGAATAGGTAATTTAAAATTATTTCAGAGAAGTCAATTTAAAATTGTTTCAGAATAGGTAATTTCAAATTATTTCAGAAAAGTCAATTTAAATTTCAGAAAAGTCAATTTAAAATTATTTCAGAATAGTCAATTTAAAATTATTTCAGAAAAGTCAATTTAAAATTATTTCAGAATAGTCAATTTAAAATTATTTCAGAAAAGTCAATTTATAATTATTTCAGAAAAGTCAATTTAAAATTATTTCAGAAAAGTCAATTTAAAATTATTTCAGAAAAGTCAATTTAAAAATATTTCAGAATAGTCAATTTAAAATTGTTTCAGAAAAACTCAATTTAAAATTATTTCGTGGCCCAATTTGGACAATTGAAAATTGTTTTTTATTGAAAAATTTTTCCCAATTTTTTTGACAGTCTCAATTAGCGAAGAATTCTACATCATCTGTTCTGCTCGACACGCTCAATTTCCGCCTGTTCAAAGTTAAAAAGTGTTTGTTTTCCTCTGACTCGCGAGGAGACAATCACTTAAAGCCTTTTACTTTTATTCTAGTTTTCAACCTACTTATATTTTTAACACCTATCTTTATCGTGTGATGTTGTCTACGAAGCAGCTTTGATATCTCCAATGTGGACAATCCCGTGCTCTGAATACTGCTGTCATGTCTGGTCGGGTAACCCTGCTATTCATCTCTGCCTTCTTGACAAAATTCGAGTAAATTCATGCAGAGGTGGGATGGGGGACAAGGAGACTAAGCTTGTCAGAACAGAAGCCCTGAAAGTATTAGCAGAATTTACTTGGGTGCCCCTGCTATTCATCTCGGCTTTCTTGACAAAATTCAACAAAGAATGTAATGTAGTTGACCCAGATCTGGTAGCTCAAGTTCAGTCACTTTCTCACCGATGTAATGTGGTTTCTCTCTGTCTCTTCTGCAAATACTTTCGGGGCTTCTGTTCTGAAGAGCTTAGTTTCCTTGTCCCCCTCTGTATAAATTTACTCGAGTTACTAGACTAGCGGCTAGGTCCTACCCTTTTAGAGTGAAACCAATCCAATGTAACCGCAACTTCAACTCTACCAGCTTCTTTGCTTGCACATCCTGTCTGTGGAATTCCTTTCCGTATACTGGCTGTTCCGAAAGCTACAATCTCCAAGAATTGAAATGCAAAGTCAATTGCCATCTCTTATCGTCTTGACTCACATCTTTTCAATGACAACCCTTGTATCATTTTCTTCTTCCTTTCCACTCTACTCTCATGCAGCCCTCTTCATACCTGTATTCTCATCCTTTTCTTCCTCATTCTCTGACTTCACATGTAACTTGTTGTTTTTTCTCATCACTCACCTTTTCTGTAACTTCCCGCGCACCAATGACAGTTTTGCCTTGCTTGGGTTAAAAGGATTAAAAAAAAGATCCCTAACATCTTTTTTGACTTTCAGCATTTGTTAGATTTTTTAAATCACCCATCTTTCAATACATATCAGTCGGTTAATTACCATACGTAATACCTGCTTGGGTGATCATATCACTTTCAACTCATGACTGACTAATCAGAAGAATTTTTTTCGAAGTGGGTTACCATTTATTTTGGCGGTAGACTGATTGCCATGCAAGGCTATAGAACCCAGTCTGTCCCGCTATTAAACCCCTAGCTGGAGGGAGAAAAGATGGATTGATACTTTTCTAAAGAATACTTGTGAGTAAGTGAATGCAACGAATTCAACTGGAATTCGAACTCGGCACCCCGATTTTTCATTCCGAACCAATATCCATTGCACCACAACGCACGTCCATTGCACCACAACGCACGTTCATTGTGCACATATTACGGGGAAAAATTATTACATTTCCGGAAGCCTTAATCTAATATTAGGTTATTCAGGTTGGGGATACTAAAAACATGCAAGTACAAAAATTTAAGTACTTGGAAAGTGTTCTAACGGAAAGTGCAACATTGAGATCCGAAAGCGAATTGGAATGGCCAAGAACGCGTTCCAGACGCTGAACAGAGTAGTAAAAGAAAATTTCGCTAGAAACAAATAAAAGAGTTCTGGATTGCTATGTCTGTTCTTTAATGTGGCAGTGAATGTTGGACAATATCTTCAAAAGTGAAGGAAAAACTTGAAGCAACCGAAATGTAGTTCTACAGAAGGATGCTGAGGATACCATTGATCAAGCATTTGAGCAAATTTGAGGTTTTAGAAAGTATGAAAACGAAAAGGAAATTAATACTGAGCATCAGAAAGAGACAGCTGAAGTTTTTGGGAGAGGTATTGAGGAAGAAAGGCTTGGAGAACCTTATACTCAGAGGTCAAACAAAGGGAAAGAGAGACAAAGAAAACTAGCGGATAATATATTTGAAGGACCTGAGTAGGTGGATGGCAGAACGGTGTTTGGGTAGCGTAACAGGAAAAAGCGTGATCAGAATAGACAGAGATTTTTTGGACCGGCTATATGGCCGGGAATACCCACTATAAAATGACCATGTGTCACATCTGGCCTTGCGTGGGAAGGCTAGTAAATACGGGAAAAAGCGTGATCAGAAATAATTTCCAAATGCAGACACGGAAATAAATACCTATTATCACAATTTATACCAAACAGATAAAAAAAGGAACCGCTTATACCATAACTAGCAGTATAGCCCGGCGTTGCTCGGGTGGAATGAAAGCTTTAAAACTAATCAATGGTTCTGGAGCTAAGACACTTTGGACGTTGGTACGAAACACTAAAACGAAATAGTTAAAGCGAAACCGTAGACTGAAAGAAAAGTGAATGGATGTAAGTCAAATTTTGTTTTCCTGGTATCGATATACAATAAGGTTTTATTGACAATTGATAAGGCAGTGCGACAAGATTGTTAGTAAATGTTTCCTTCATTATTACACTACTGGACATAAAGCGTGTAAAATTGTTGCAATGATCATTGGATCCGAGGACATTCGGCCGTTTTTTTTAGCCATTATCAAGGATTGTTTTTTAACTGAACATGTTGATTAATCATTTTATGTATCTACAGGGATGGGTATGCCTTTTTTTATTTTTCAGAAACGGTTAGCATATTTTAGTCTTGTTTATAATCGATATTAATTAAGTGTTGGCGTCTTCTTTTTTTTTATTATAAACACTTACATATTTTTAACCCGATTTTGGATGTTGATGAAGCTATTGTGTTCGTATTTTATCACAACCGCTGTCCGCAAAACATGACCAAAATGCAAGAAAGATTTAATAAAAATATTAATCGCAGTAATTTCTCTGACAGTTACAATGAAACCGATATATATATATATAGTCATCCGCAGACAGATCTGTTTCGCTGTATCACAGCTCATCAGTACGGGTTAAGACTCTGATTGCTTTTTAACCCAGGATTGAAACCTGATCCAATTAGCGTCAGTCGGCGATTCTACCTCTGGGCTATGGCGCTCGGTAGAAGAAGGCAGACTTTTTAGCGTGTATATTATTATTATACGCGCCTAATAGCCACAGTGCTCTAATTCATTTACTGGATGAGCGATATATATATATATATATATATATATGTGTGTGTGTATGTGTGTGTGTGTGTGTGTGTGTGTGTGTGGTATGGATGGTATAAACATGCCATATAAAAAAAACTATTCTTAAATACAGTAGACCAAATAATAATTATTTAAAATATAGTATATAAGTATGTTATAACATCACTAAAAAATAGCCATTTTGTTTCAACACTTCCTGTGTCCTGTTAAGTAATGGTGCTAATCAGCACCACCACTTGACATAAGCGACTGTAATGAACCGGACTGAAATTCGAACACGGTACTGCTTGGTATTTGCTTTCATTGTTCCAAAACGAAAATTTCAGTGTGTCTGGGTGTCAATGTGAGGCGTCTGCAGAGAATTCGGTGAGAGTTTGATGATATATCCAGTAAATCTCGTTGTCTGGTGAGATCAAAAGTGATGGCAATGTCTCCATTCATCTTCCCAGAAGAACAGAGACACAACAAATGCGGAGATAGCGCCACCCTGTTTCATGAGGATGACTTCTGGAAGATCCTTTGTCTGGAAACAGGACTCATCACCATGCTACTCTAGAAGGAGATTACAGTCATAGCTGTCAGACAATGGGGATTTGATTGATTAAATTTATTCTTTAATATTTCAAGATATTTTTGTGTAATTTTGGTAAATATATCGTTAAAATTAGATTTCAGTTTTATTTTGATATTTACATAATTTGCACGACAATTTATCCATCGCATAAGTTATATATATATATATATATATATATATAGAGAGAGAGAGAGAGAGAGGCACAAGATCTTTTAATGGCAACAAATAAAGTCAATTTCATACTTAAAGGCATTTATAGATAATAGAATAACAATAAATGTTACAAAAATAAAATATACGAAAACGTTTTCGTATTTCTAATTTTTTATAACATCTATTGTTATTCTATCATCTATAAATGCCTGTAAGTATGAAATTGAGTTTATTTATTGCCATTATATATATATATACAATTTATGTAATTTTGAATGAGACCTATATATATATATATATATACGCTCTCACACCCTGGTTGAGAAATCTGAAAGAAAGGTAGACTTTGAAAAACAGTAGCTACTCTGGCATTTCCGCATCCTTCATTCAGTATTGAATTAGAACACTCTCAGCTATTGGGCGTGTATAATGATAACATACACGCTAAAATTCTGCCTCCTTCTACCGAGCACCCGTAACGCAGCGGTAGAATCGCCGACTGACGCCAATTCGGTCGGGTTTCAATCCTGGGTAAATGGCAATTGGCATTCTAATGGCACTGATGAGCTGTGATACAGCGAAACAGGTCTGTCTGCGGATGACGAAATAAATATATATATATATACCTTCAATGAAAATGACAGACAAGGTATTATCATTAGGTTCTTTATATAATTTTTCATGTTTTCGTATAATTTTTTATTTATCGGAACTCAAATTTTTTAAAAATTGTATAACGCTTTTGTACTTTTAAGCGCTTTCGGCTATACTTTTAGTCATTATCAAGAATGAATTTTGCTTTACTTATAAATAAACATGTGGAAAGTTTATGCATATAGAGTCTTGTGTATGAAACCTGTATAAAAGTATATGAGAGAATTTGTTGGCGAAATACACAATATATATATATATATATTAACTGAAATCCGACAAGATTATAGAATAAGTAAAGAACAAGTAAAAAAAATGATTTTAATCTAACATGTTTTACTTTCTTAAGTTTCTTCTGAAAAACTTAATAAATTGAACATATTTGATTAAAGACAATTTTTCTACCTGTTTTTTTATTCTATCATATATATATATATATATATATGTGTGTGTGTGTGTGTGTGTGTGTGAATAGAATAAGTAAAGAACAGGTAGAAAAAAGTGCTTTTAATCTAATATGTTTCGCTTTGATAAGCTTCTTTAGAAATTTTTTAAAGACGATTTCAAAAAATCTCTGAAAAATTTGCTAAACATTTTGGATTAAAGACACTTTTTCTAACTGTTCTTTACTTATACAATTACTCATGTAGGATTTTGATTCATACATTTAACTCATGTATATATTGACTTTAAATTGGCCAATCTCTAAATCCTTTCATATCTCAAGTCATTTATCATCATTAAAGTATACTTATTAAAGAATGTACTGATTCCTTATATGTGGGGAGAGGTACAAATCGAAATCTAGAGCCTTCTCACTCGTGTTCTAGAAATACTTGGTTTGTCTTCAAGGGTTTAGCCGTATTAAGCACATTTGGCCAATTGAGGGTTAGTGAGGCTATTTAACCTATAGTTGGGGGTGGATACTTGTTAATATTACCAAACTAGATATATGCGTTAGGTGTTTTTATGGCCTAACATTCGACTATGAAGTAGATTGTACTGAATTACAGTAGGAAGAAGTATGACCTGACACAATAAGAGAAATACGAAGTCAGTATTCATAATTACGTCGCAACAATTCATTGTGGAGTGTGTGAACAAGTCTGATCCAATAGCTATATATCTATATTTAAATCTATACATCGTCTGATGAAGTGCAATTATAGTACTGAAATATAAAAATGTTTGTGTAACGATGTAAAATGTTTTTTACTATAACGACTTATAATAAAAATATTGCAATAATATATACAGTACTGTGCAAAAATATTAGAACAAGAACTATTTTATCTTTTATGAGACATATTGACAGAAAATAAAGAATTTAATTAAAATAATTCTATTTGATTTACTCAACAAATGCTTTAACAAGAAAAAAATACTTGTTACCAAATAAATTTGAAATTTAGTATAATAACATTTTCTTTGATCACAGCCTTCATTCTGTCAAGCATTGACATCACAAGCTTTTTCAATGTATTTAATGGTATCTCCTGCCAAGCAGTTTGTATTTGTTACTAAAGTGTGTCTTGCGAAGTAACATTAGATTTATCAATTTTTCTATGCAAAATAGATGTTCAATAGTGTAGTTTCAAAATAACTTGTTTAATAGAAAATAGGACAAATTAAATATAACTTTTTTAATACATTTCTTTTACACCTAGTTTTAAATAATCAATATTTATGAGCAATTTACTTGGCTTTTCAACCTATATTTGAATTTCAGTGAAGTTTTTAGGAAAATCAACCATGTCCTAATACTTTTGCACACTACAGGTAGTGTGAAAAAGTGCTAGGACAGGGGTGATTTTAAACTCTAATTTGATGCCTCATAAAATATGAAATAGTTCTTGTCCTAATATTTTTACACAGTGCTGTATATATATATATATATATATATATATATATATATTAATGATTTTCAAAATCTATAAGGCCAGAATGCCACTCGCTCGAGGTAAAGAGTTACAGTTTCAGAGGCATAGACTTTTTGCGCATATTTCGGGAATACCGTAGTTAAACTTAAATTTCGACAGGTTAAGATTCTACTGATGGGGGAAGCATCCCCTTGGAAGTCAGTTCCAGAAAGCATCTTTCTCTATCTCTTCTAATTTATTTATTTCTATCTATCTATCTATCTATCTATCTATCTATCTATCTATCTCTTTCTCTCTCTCTCTCTCTCTCTCTCTATATATATATATATATATATATATATATATAGATAGATAGATGAAAGACGCTGAGGGTCTTGGTCAGTTATATTTCCCAAACTCTAAGCCAATAATCAAGCATTAGAAATTTTGTGGTTAGAGATTCTTGAGCGAAAGTTTCAGCACACCGTGGAATTACATCATTAATAAAAAAAGAGTTTGTGAATAAGTTATTAAAACTTGTTAAAACTCCCACTATTTCACGAGAATATAATAATCCGTATAAATAAAGGGAGAAAGCGAAAATGCGAAATAGTCGCGCTAAGAAACTTCATTACCTCGTCTTTTATATCTTTACAACTTCCAATTTATAGCAATCAAATTCAAAGTCAGCTATTGTTTTATACATGAGGTTCGATTATTACGAGAAATGTGGTTAAAAACTAATTTCCGTCTTTGAATGCTTTTATAATGGAAGAACAACATTTATTTCAGCGTGTTTAAACAGATTATATATATATATATATATATATATATATATATATATATATATACACACACACACACATATATATATATATAGATATACACACACGCACACACACACACACACACACACACACACACATATATATATATATATATATATATATATATATATATATATGTATTCTCATTTTGATAGAGACTGTTGCTGAGGATGCGTGAAATCTCTCTTAGGGATATCATGTTGAAATGTTTATTCAACATTTTTGAATTTTGAAAATTTATTTTAATATCTATCTATCTATCTATATATATATATATATATATATATATATATATATATATATATATACAATACAGTTTTTTTTCTTTCAAACAAGCACTTGACGCATTGTTCTTGTGCGCGGTTTGTTTCTGTTTTTTTTTTCTTCCCCTTTATTTAACCTACGAGGTAGTCCTCGTTGGGTTATTGACGATTTGAGTTACCGATAGGTTAGCATTGGTTTTTCGGACATTAGTCTATAATAATTAGTGCTGCGTTATTGTAATTAAGTATATATATATATATATATATATATATATATATATATGAAACCATTCTTAATTCTGTTCTTAACTGCCCCACTTAACTGTCTGAAAATGGGTAGCGAATTGTTCCTAAATCATTCCTAACACCAGTGACCAACCAACGCCTGACGAAGTACAATTAATAGTACTGATAGCTTTTGTGTAGCGATATAATGGGTGGAATCATGTGTAGCCATACTGATGATACAGGGAAACAGGACTATATATATATATATATATATATATATATATATAAAATCTATATAAATCTAAATGAAATAACATGCATATAACCAACAAATGCTTAAGGAAAATAATTACTGATGAAAAATATAAAAATAAATTGGAACATAAAATTATTTTTTAAAATAAATCTTTC